>JANBXA010000651.1:111530000-111990000 GCA_030556225.1 Cricetiscus sungorus | reverse complement strand
GTCTCGGGGAGTTGATGGCAGCACCACAGTGCGGCCGCCCGGCCGAGCGCACCGCGCAGCCACCCGCCGCTGCCCTCCGAACAGCCGATATGTGGGGGGACTGGGGTGGGAGCGGCCCGAGCAGCGCCAGGGACCCGGGCGCGCAGCAGACTCTGCTCGCTCGCCTGTCCTGACCAGGCTCGCTAGTCCCCCCGAAGAATGTCAGCCAAGTCCAAAGGGAACCCCTCCTCGTCCTCTGCAGCCGAGGGACCTCCGGCAGCCTCCAAAACCAAGGTGAAGGAGCAGATCAAGATCATAGTGGAGGATCTGGAATTAGTCCTGGGTGACCTGAAGGACGTGGCCAAAGAACTTAAGGAGGTGAGAGGGGCTGCGTTGGGGAGGGAGTGGGGTGACCCGCGCCCTTCGGGTTCTGGTCTCCCTTTTAGCTTGGGACCGTCGCATTTCCAAACTCCTGGCAACTACAGAGGGATGCCTGCATGCAGACCGACTTTTTTTTTTTTTTTTTTTTTTTTGCTCTGGCTACTCGGGAGAAGAGTTGTAGCACTTTCTGTCTCTCTCTTTTTAATCAGACAGAAATCAACTAGTGTTTTAATGGATAGACTCTGTAGGATGGTGGGAGGGATGGAGGCAAAGTACTGTGTATACAGGACTGTCAGTAGTGTCAGGGGAAGGGGTTAACTGGGGGTGTGTCATCGGAGAAGACGTGAGCACGGGCTGGCCCAAGTCAGTGTGATGCTCTTTGCCTGTCGTGCTGCTCCCCTAGAGTCCTTTGGCAAGTCCGCTCCTAGCCTGGCAGCCCCAGGAAGCTGAGCTGAAGGGGGGTGGCTTCTGGGCCCTGGGCCAGGCCAGGGAGGGCACTGGGAGGGGGAAGCTCAGTTCTGGCTAGCCTCCCTTCTTCTCAAGCCCCACCAATAAGAAAGCGACCCTGGGCGCTGACAGCAGAATCCAGCTTTGGGGAAGGGGAGATGTCTGGGACTTTCTCACTTTCGCAATTTCTGAAGCATCCCCTGCCCTTTTCCAAATGTTTCCAGCAACTCTGGGCCTTCTGGCCACGCTGAGTGTCGCCATTCTTCACTTCCTTCTTTTAATTCTGTCATCACTTGGCATTGAACCTAAGCAGTAGGGTTTACAGAGGGTGTGTGTGTGTGTGTGTGTGTGTGTGTGTGTGTGTGTGTGTGTGTGTGTTTGTGTCCTCCGTGCTTTCTGGTCACTTGCATCCTGGCCTTTTAGAACTGGGATTGTCCCCCTCCCCCTGTATCCTACCCCCTCTGTACTCCACCCCTCCCCATCCGGGTGAACTGGATTGGAAGAGGTGAGGTGTCAGTGTAACTCAGGCAGCCTAAGCTGCTCAGTGCCCTAGTGAGGGCCAGCATGCAGGAGGTGGCTCTCCTTGTCATCCAGGCTGCCTCTTGTGTCTGGGGAGCTGTTGGCTATGCTCATAGCGCTGTTCCACTGCTCCACTGTGGAGGGGGACTCCTGGTGCGGTTCGGTGAGGGAGTTTGCAGTTCCAGCTGCAAGAAGGCAAACTTCTTAGGTGGTGGTCTCCATGGAAAGATAAGAGGAGGGGCAATCATAGCCTGGGTCCTAATTCAAACTAGGTTTCTGAAGCCAAGTGGGAGGAGATTTGGGGCTGTTTGGCTGACTGGACTCTAGAGATTATCCTCCTGTCATCTCCAGCCCAAATGTGAAGATTCTTCCAGGCATTACCTCTTTGAACAAAACCCCGAGTTTGTAACCAAATTCAAAGCCTGTTGAAAGGATCCATTCCTGGCCAGACTTTGTTTTGCTGGTGATGAATTAATTCCTGTAGGTTTCTCTGCAAACAAAACACAATTACTGCTAAGGTCCTTAAAGTGGTGGTAGCCATTGACAGGTCAGGAAACTTGCTTGTGTTTGCAGCCTTTTCCTAAGCTTGTTTCACAACCAGTTGGCAGATGGAGAAGCTATGCACCAAAATCCAAGTCTAAAGATGTTTCTTTGTTATCCTTTTACTAGCCATGTTTGACTAGTTGTTTTCATTTGCAACATTATTGTGGTTTATAAATGAATAATTTACAAGAGTTCTTCTTGGCACATTCCTGCTTTGCTTTTTTTTTTAAAGGTAGTGGATGTAGAAAACCAATAGCATCAAAGGGTATAGCTTGTTTTGTTTTCAGGGTGAGACTAAAAGAAAGGTAGGCAGCAAACATTTTGCCTGTGAGGGTCATAGTAATGTGTGAGGACACTCACTGTTTTGGAAAGAACAAACCAGAAGCATTTTAAGGCCAAGAAAAAAATATATGGAATGTTTAACCTCTCTCTGGTTTGTTGCTAGAATTAGGGATGTTGATCTTCCCATGTATTTCTTAAAAAACAAAACAAAACAAAAAGAAATACATACATGTTTAAGAGGAAACAACTAGCACTTCATAAAGGGATAAAAATTTAACAAAACAAATGAAGAGAGCTGGCAGAGGTAGAGAACACATGTTCATTTGAGGCCTTGCAAGGTTTCATTCACTACCAGAGCCTATTTGGGTAAAAATCTCAGCACGAACCTGAAATGTATAGTGATAAATGATGTGTTATGACAGTCAGCTAACTTTGCTATGGACAATCACTGTCCTAGCTCAAATGCAGGAGAGTATATGCTAAAGATAAATATTAAAACAGCTATTTATAGAAGAAGAATGGGAGTTATTTCCAGGACAAAATATTTATGGGGCATGTTTAGCCTATGACATCTTACAGTTGTTCAGCCTGGATCTCTCCTGGATAATGCATCATACATGACTAAGCATGTCTTTCTTGAAGTTTTAAGGAAGCACATAACTGGAAACTAGTGAACTCTGCAAAGCCTGTTCATTCTTCTAAGACTTGTACATGTAAATGTTGCAATTAATAAATTGTCACATCTAATATTCTGACAGCTTTAATGATGCATATTTATATATAATATGAATTATTATATTCAAATGCAAAATCCTTTATTGATAACACTATGCTTTTAGACCATAATATGTTTTGATATAAATTTACAGTGAACTTTTATTAACTTGGAATGGAAACTAAAGTAATAACATAATTTTGACTGAATCACTGTCAACTTCATTTTAATTACAACTTAAGGTTGAAACATTCTGCCTTTTATCTTTATACAAACCTCACCAATAACACTGAATTTTTGTTATACTGTAATCTTGTTGAAGTTAAGGTATAATTACATCATATTTGCCAATTCCTTTTCTCCCTCCAATCCCATTTGCCCCCTCCTTTTCTCTCTCTCAGATTCACAATTGATTATTTTAATAGTATCCTTTTGAATTTTGATAGGCAGGGTAGATTTGAACACTGTGCTAGCTGTTTGAAATACTTAATAATTAGTAAGAAAGTTCCAGTCTGTTCAGGAAGAGGAGTCCTTGTTGTATCTTCTTCTAATTTGTTGATGAGTTATAATTATTTAATTAGTTGTAATTGAATAGAGTATTACAAAGAGAGAGGATTTCTAGAAACCCCAAAAGCTGTTTTATTCATCTTAAATAAAACTTTAAAACTATGTGAGGATTTCAGAAATATTATGAATCATTTAGCTTTATGTGCTATAATAAAACTAAAATATACTTCTCTGTATGTGCTCATTGATCACCTACCATGTTACAATGCCATTTTGATTATTACTAAAATGAGTAACTTTTGTTCATGCTCAAAATTTTACTAAAGATGTGCTTATTCTGGTATCAAGCATCAGTCACATAACTCATTATTGCTTTGACTGACTACACTGACTGTTGATGTTCACAAGGAATTGAAGCTGAAGAAGCAATTCGTACATGTCCATTTATCAATATGTACTGGCTACATACTCAGTAGTGTGGCATTCTGTGAGCAAAGAATGTAAAATTTAGGAAGAAAACAAGATTAGAACTTTAAGAAACTTAACATTGACCCAGATTTTCATGGTGGACATAAATGAACTTCTCTGCAAGAGATCATTTATTTCGTGTGTTGTAAGTAAATATTTGAGACTGCCATGAAGGATAAGAGTTTTGTAGAAATATAAACTCATGATGTGAATCTCCTTTTGCAATATGGGTTAAATGTAAAGAGTTAAAAAGGAAAAGAGAAAAACAAAATGCATCATTGGAATACATGATTCATCCATGTTGTGTTTTCTATAAAATGAAAAAAAAAAAACTGTTTGTGAAACTCTAGAATTTAAGGGATAAAATTAAGCACAACTGGTATAGCAGATGTTAGTGTTCATTTTTTCACTAGGAAATGTGGAAAAATATCCACTTTTTAAAACATTTCTTAAATAATTCAAAATGCTACTAATAATCTGTATGGCCCATTGTGAAGATGTGACTTATGAGACATTTTGCATTAGAATGTTTGTTTGCTGGGATCTCTTACAAGGATACTTAACTCCTTTAGCTGAATTATCTTTTTGTTCAGACTATTTATAGCCTTGAACTTTTCTTCTAACATCTCATTGCCTTAAATCTTGCCACACATAAAATTTATGTTTATAATAAGTAAGAGAGGTGCTTGTAAGTAGGTATCATGGAAGCAAGATAATAACTGTTCTGTTAGTGAGCTAGAATTACTCCATGGCTGGATTCTACAGGTAGAGAGGTAGACCAATGAACGGAAAACACTCATGTATGTTCTTACAATTTTATAAGAAAAAAAAAAGAGGCTACTTAAGTTAAACTTAGGAAACTTGGAAAATCCATCTGGCATCGATTAAAAACAGAATGAACACTTATTTGTCAGATAGTTTTGCCTTGTAATGTTCTTTCTTTGAAAATATGTTATGTTACTAATTTATGTGTATGAGTGTTCTGCCTGTATGTATATTTGTACACTATGGAGGCCAGTAGAGGGAATATGATTCCCTGGACCTGGAATTACAGATGACTGTGAGCTAACATGTGGGTGTTGGGAATTGAATGACTAATGCATTATTATAACAAATCTTAGAGTATGATCTCTGTAGTGATTTCTGAGTTCTAAAATTATGAATGAATAGAAGTCAACAGTGCCCTTAATAGTAGGAATCACTGTATTTTTACTACTCTATAGGTTACTTTTTCCAAAACTGAGATGTATTTATTAAATATTAAGATGCATTCATTACCTTTTCTCTTCTTAAATATGGCGCCTTAAAATGTTACTGAGCAGATGATTCTGTGAACAAAATGATAACTAATAACCATGCTCTGGCCCCAATGTCTCTCTCTTTAGTTAAATCATTTAACACAGAGAATTAGCTGGTAAGAAACTCAAGCAGCCTTAAAGTAATAGTGTGCTTCAGGCAATGGTGAAGTGATACACAATGAAATCAATGTAATAGATTTCATTGTTACCTGGATTGTGTTTTTCCACCCTGCTGCTCTGAGGATTTCAGATATTTATGTCTAAGTACTAGGGTAAAAGAAAGGAATATAAAATAGATCTAAGCATATTTTCCCAAGCAAAACAGATGACACATCTTCTTATGGAGCCATTTCGTGAAAAGTTTCACTAGCAATTTTTGAGAACTGATAAAAATCACAACAGAGTGATGATTATATACTCACTGAAAGTCTGATAAATGACATCAACCTGCCAATGGAAAAGTAATGCACAATAATGGATACTATTGTTTTTAAAGAAAACATTTTTTCCTGATTTCAGAAATTATGTAATCTTATACAACACCTGGAAAGATGCTTTACATGAGAAAATAAAAAATAACATTAACAGAAATAGATAATGTTGAACATTTTGTTATATTTATCTTTAGTCTTTTGCTATGAATATCTTGATGAGGTTGAAGTGAAAGAAATTTGAATTATGTACAATGCTATTGTGTTTTCTTAATTAACAGTAGAGTATAACTGTTGTATGGTAGCTGTAAGATAAGTGATAATTCTGGTAGTGTTATATGTACAACTTATTTCTAACTTCTTGTGGTTATTAAGTATCACTAGAAGCAACAACTTTAGCAGCAAACAAACAAGACTAAAGAACAATGTTACATTCCACCAGGTTGTCTTTTAAATATTCTTAAAAATTGTGACCCAGTTAATTCTTGTAACCATCATTTCTCATTTTACAGATAAAAAAACCGAGGTGATACGGGTCAGCGTCCTTGCTCAGAGCCATTGTGTTAACATGAGGCTTAAAAACCATGCGTTTGTGTTGGAGAATAGGCATTCTCTGTTCTGTTCCAAGATTTTATTTCTAGTGTTTTGACTTTGCATTTTCTTAACTGAAAGTGGAAGTTTTAAATTCTTCAATTCATATTAATCTATCTTCCAGAGAAGTTTTTGTTGTTGGTGGTGTTGTTTTACTGCCAGTAGCAGTATGCATACAGATGTCAGAGTGATGCTAATAAAATACTTAAGCCTTGCTCTGTAGATTAATATCTTCCTCATAACACTCTTTTTCATTCCTTTTTTGTTTTCAGAAGGGGGAAGTGAACATACATTTCAGTACTGGGATTGAAGCCACAATAATAGTGAATAAATCAGACACCACGGTTTTCATTTTTCAAATAAATATCTCATTTTTCAAATAAATATTTGTATGTATAATTATACATACAAATTATACATAGTTATTTAGTATCTAAAAAGTATATATATAAATAATTTGTACACAAAAAAATAACACATAAGAATCACTTTTATTGTCTTTTCCTTTCTAAACCATGATATGGAAAAGCTGCATATATATATATATACATATATATATATATATATATCACTGCTACATATTGAATTAGGGCCTGTACATGCTAGTTAAGCACTCTATGACTTAGCTATGGTCCCAGTCCTATACAAGTCTTTCCAGTGAAGAAAAAATACTTCGGAAGTTATCATCTTTTTATATTGTATTACATTCAAAGGAAGGGACTATTATGATTGTTGAGGTTTGGTAACTATTTTTCTTTCTGCTTTAAGTGAAGAGTTAGAGAATTTGTTGAAATCTTAGTCAAACAAAAAAGCATTAAACTGATTTCTGCTACCTTGTGTATTTTTGTGTTCTCAGTTGTGAGCCATTCCTTTTCCATCACATAAGAACATGCAAGAAGCAACTCTACGTTTGTTTCCTTTCTGGTATGAATGAGCCAACTGTTTGCATTTTATTAAAAGGTTGTCTAAAAAAATACTGCTCTAAATTAAGATTTCTTATATGATCTGGAAGGCTCAAGTCAGTAATATGTCTAAACAAGAGTTAAAAACTAATACTTACTGAAATGAAAAGAATAAAGCCATATGTAATTAATGCCCAAATCTGAATATACTCATGAGGTGGCCAGTCAACTTAAGACAACTGTTGCTGTATATTGCATGAGTTAGTCTGTGCATTATTTATTTATTTATTGTCTGAAGATGGAAAGATAGGAGGTCTCAAAGTAATTAAACTCCCAGATCCCACTTTCAGCTAAAAGATAGGAATAATGCAAGCACAGAACGTTTACTTATGATCCTTGTCTCTTTCTGAACTATACAAATGCTACTGTTTGAAGAGTGTTTTTTTTTTAATGTGTAGAATGATTGAAATGGCTCAAGTTTTATAAATATGCTAAATTCTTCTGTTATTGTGGCGTTTGGCACAACATAAGTAGATTCTCCATCATAAGTAACATTTGCTTATCTGGAACAAGCAAATTTGGTGATTCCTAACAGGTTATTACTTTTTCTCTGACACAATAACAAAGGTTAACAGATATACTGGTGTGTAAGTTTCCATTTTCCCAGTATTTTATCTTATCGCAAGATCTAAAATCTCATTGTATATAACAGAAAAATGCTAGGTTCAGTAACACTAACCAAGTAAATTATTGTTTAATGTCAGTGAATCTTAATATTTGCTACATATAACACTCTGAACAAATGTTTAAAATAGGGAATACTTTTTTTTCTGAAACCAAATTCATGCTATTGTGTCTGCACATATTCTGAGACCTTTTGATAAGTGAGAAGAACTCAAGGAAAGAGACAAGACAGCCACTACTGTACTCAAACATTTCCAGTCTGTACTTTGGGCTTTCTCTCTCTAATGTTTCAAGACTAAAAGTCTTGGACACAAAAAGAAAAAAATCCAACATACTAGTGGCTGTAGTCAGATGGCGTGCTAGTTAGTTTTTGTCAACATAACACGAACTAGACAGAGATAGGAAGAGGGAGCCTAGACAGAGATGTTGCTTCTATGAGACTGGCTGATGTCTGTGTCTGTGGGCATTTCTTGATTTCCAATTGATGGAGGGGCGTCTATCTCACTGGGGGTGTTGCCACCCCTGGGAAGGTGGTCCTGGCTGTATATACAGGTAGTTCAATGTGAACCTGGAAGCAAGCCAGTAAACAGATTTCCTCTATGGTTTCTGTTTCAGCTCCTGCCTCTGAGTTTCTGCCTTCAATTCCTGTCATGACTTTATGCAGTGACAGTTTATAATCCATGAAATAAACCCTTTCCTCCCCAAGTTGTTTTTGGCCTGTGTTTTATCAGAGCAGTTGGGATGCAAACAAGAACAGATGGCTTTATTCCAGGGAACACATAAGTAGTGTGTCAGGATTTTACTTATTTTAGAAGTTTCTTTGTGCATATGTGTAAATACACCACTCTCCGAAATTGTCAAATTTGCACATCACTGATGTGGTGCTTATATTTTTTTCTTATCAAGTGTAACACACTAGTGCATTTTACTACAAGGCAAAATGTTTCTAGATATCATTTTTAAGCATAGCCTGTTCTTAAACTTGCCGCAGGACAACATCCTTCTTTGTTGTTCTTAGCTTTCTCTGCAATGTCTATTTCTGAATTGTGAAACATATATTGAATCTCTGATACGTGTAAATTGTTGTTCCAAAGACCGTGAAAGAAACATGCATGAATCAACTCAAGTACTGCCTCTTAGAGAATATTAATTCTGAGAGGGAGAGCTTCAGTTCTTTAAAGTTAAAACAGTATAGAAAGGGCAAAGGCCATGTTAAATTATACAGTAATCATAAAACACAAGACAAATCCATCTCACTCTTTTTATTGATTTTTGGATTCACTCAAGTAAAACTTCTCTGAATACTGTTATAGTAACTCCTTCATTACATCTTGGTTTCAGATGTGAGCATGAAGTTTTGAAACTCATAAACACAGATTACAGTGGTGAATCATAATCATATATTCCAAAATTTCCACTGGAACTTACTTTTTTGTTTGTTTGTTTTTCAAGACAGGTTTTCTTTGTGTAGCTTTGGAGCCTATCCTGGCACCCACTCTATAGACTAGGCATACCTTGAACTCACAGAGATCTTCTTGCCTCTGCCTCCCGTGTGCTGGCACTAAAGGCATGAGTCACCACCACTCTGCTGGAACTTACTTTTCTGAAAACAACTCTCAATGAGATTTTCTCAATGAGTTGTCAAAGAATGACTGCATTACAATAACCAGTTATTATTAATCACATTATAATAATTAGCTGTTATTAATGTTTACACAGATTAGAATAGGCTTTCTTTAGGTAAATTGCTTTTACATATTTAGTTCTTTTGTGTAACGCATGTGAACAAACTTTGTGAGTCTATGTTCAAAGTTTGTCCAGGTCTTAACTTCTCTGTTTCCTGCAGTCTTCACCTGGCCACCTTGCTGTGTCGCTTGGGTTGGTACAAAAACAACAATGCTGCTGCTGCTCTCCTTCCAATAGCCTTTCTTGTTCCTACTGGCTATTGTCCCCTGTAATGTCTCGAGCCATCTTTCTTTTCTGTTCTTTCTTTTTTTAAAAAAAATTTAATTTTTTAAATCTTTTTATTAATTTAATGTTATATTCCAATCTCAGTTCCCCCTCCCTCCTTTCCTCCCACTCCCTCCACTCCCCTCTCCTCTCATCTGCTCCTTGGAGATGATAAGGCTTCCCATAGGAAGTCTACTAAGTCTGTCCCATCATCTAGTTGAGGCAGGACCCAGTCACCTCTCCACCCATCTCCCCCCCACACCCTTGTGTCTAGACTGGGCATGGTACCTCTCCATACAGAATGGGCTCCACTAAGTCAGTTTGTGCATTAGTGTTAGGTCTTGGACCCATTGCCAGTGGCCTCATTTGTCCCAATCACATCATTGTCACCTATATTAATAGAGTCTAGTTCAGTCTTAACACAGATTCCCCATTTGTGAGACCTGACTCAGTGATCTGTCACCAGCTCAGGTCAGATTCTGTGGGTTTCCCCATCACTGTGGTGACTCCTTTGTTCATATTTTGATTCCTCTCTCACTTTTATTGTACTCCAGGGGCTTGGCCCATTGGTTAGTTTTGGATTTCTGCATCTGCTTCTGTTTCTGGAAGAGGATTAAACTTCTCTGGGGTTATGGATTGTAGAGCTTCTTTTCTTATTGATTTCTTACTGGTTCTCTTACTTAGCAGCAGTAATCTTGAAATCTCATGAGTGAATATGATAGGTACATACAAGTTGTACTCAGTTGTTACCTCTTTGAAGTCTATTCTGGCAACTCCATGTTTAATTAGTCATTCTTGCTTTACTAAGTGTGTGTGTGTGTGTGTGTGTGTGTGTGTGTGTGTGTGTGTGTGTGTGTGGTTTTGTGTATACCAGTAGTTCTCAACCTGAGGGATATGTGTGAAGTTTTGAGGAAGGTAGGGGAAGGGAGAAATGTTGTAATTATATTATTATCTCAAAAATTCATATATAAGTATTAATGAATACTTGGATTTTTTTCTAACTCTAAATGTATCCTCCTAAACCTGTCCTCTTAAGGATTATTTGCTTTTCTTACATATTACATGTAAATTGGTTGAATGTGGTCTTGTTTTCCTTTCTGTGATTTCACAATTGAGCAGTGTCCTATCCTTCGAAATGGTCAAAGGTGTTTTGGTAATGCTATCATGCTGCAGGATGATTACATGCCAGAATTCTAAGTTAAACAAGACAAAGCAAACAGATCACTATTAAATCTTCACCCTTCATTCTCTACCCAGCTTCTCTTAAGCTGTTCTTCATCTACTGAAATTCTCAACACATTTTTTTCTGCATAAACCATAAATTTGGTGTGGAAAACCTGAGCTTCTCTGTCAGAAAAATTCAGTGTATGATTTGAGAAGGCTCATTTTTTTTGCAATACAGGGATGCCATTTTAAGATATTTGAAACATTAAGCATTTTATCTTTCTAATCAGTTAAATTGTCTTTTCTTCTCTAGTAGAATATATAAATTGAAATGGAGAGTATATTTACTTTTTAAATAAAATAAAATTTACCTTTTCTTCCTGCTTGAATTTTGGTTATCTTTTTGTCATTAACTTTGGCAAACTTTAAACTAACTGGATCCAACATTAAAAAAGATTCTTTGGATCTTGGATAAAGAAGTTTTTAGCACTCCTTTTTAGAATCAAGCATGAACAACTTAGTGAGACCTAATGTAGAAAATGCTGAGGGAATATAGCAGGCTTATGTTCAGCATCCCATTCCTTTCTCCTAGACACTCCCTCTAGTGTTCAAAAATATGGACTCTTATAATTAGCCTATTGTCACTATAGTACAGATGGTTATGTGGGAACAATATTCTCTCCCTAATATTGTTTTGTTTTCCTTAGATAATGCTGTCATAGTCCTAATCTCTTAGAACCCACCATCTCCCTTTCCTAAGGATGCTAATAATTTTAACACATGTAAAAGAGATTATTTTCAATCATGAAACTCAACTGCTAGGGCCTAGTTTTTAAATTGTACTATAAATTAATTGGCAATGTTACAGATATTTGTTTAAATTCCTATAGTTTTTAAGCAATTTTAATATTTACTATTATATTTTAATTTCTTATTATTAGATGAAGTTAAAACATATAAACAGAGAGCATTCAAAACTTCTCCTTTCCTGACCTCTGGGCATAATATGGCTTTGGAATTTTGAGCTCACAGCATCCATGTTTACCCACACAAGGTTCTCAAGTCTGGGCCTGCCAATATTTTGTCATGGAACAAGAAGTAGTTCATGAAGTCCCTTCCTTCCCTGAAGATTTGTATGCAATCAATGATTGCTGAGGAAAAAAAGGACGTTATTGTTATTATTATTATTATTATTATTATTATTATTATTATTATTATTATTATTATTCTGTAGCACAGTTACTGGGAAAGGGTTCATGCTCCTGTGGAGAACTTATTTCTCTACACTTGTAAGCAAACCAAAGAGAAATCATTTAGTTTATTAAAGAACAAGGAAGTTGAAGGGAGGGGCAGTAAGGGAAGTATGAGGACCAGCAGCCATTGAAGTGGATAATGACAGTGACAGGAGGTGAATAGATCAATCTGATGGGAGATGTTATTCTGTAAATATGTTTCTCATACTGGTTAATTAATAAAACACTGTTTGACCAATGGGAAAGCAAGATAAGAGGGGCTAGGAAACAAGGAGGAAAGAGGAAGTAGTGCGGAGGAGTCAGCATGTAGAGCCTAGAGGAAGAAAGATGCCTGCCAGCAGTGCTCAGATAAGATGACCACATAAAAATACTTAGATAAGTAAAAATGGGTTAATCATTAAGACAGAGCTAGCCCATAAACAATAATAGTAAGTGGCCAACAGAATTGTATCAAATATGGAGTCTCAACATCTTATTGGGGTTCACATGGTGGCGGGACCGGGCAGCCGGTGGGGAGGAACAAAGAGTGGGATCAGCGGCGGTGGGAAAAACCTGCCCGTAACATCAATTAACATTATATATGTGTACAAAATGTTGTAATAAGAAACCAAAGGCAAAAATAGAATAAATTATTTCCAGAGATACTGCTTCAAACTTTTATTTACTATTTGGAAGTGTACTCATTATAAAGATTGATAACATTGTTTAAAAAAAAAAAGAACTCAAAATGAAACAAGCACTCTTTAACAATCTTCCAAATTAATTTTGGGTGCTTAATTCTTGTTCCCAACAGGTTACACCTTGAACCCTTGAGGAAACAATTTTTTAATATAGAGAATAATGCAATGCAGCATATGCAGTTTTGATTGTTTCATGAATCACAAATGCTTGAGAGTTACCATCTGCTTCCTGAAGTTACAAATACAAGTCAATTGCTTATATTAACTGCCTCTTAGTTTACCTGAGCCATGCAGTTCACTGAACACTGACATTCTTGCATGTTCCAGGAGAGGTAAATGTTTTCAAGAGCCTGTCTAGGAGAATCTTTACTTCTAATGTGTTTCTTTTGCCAAGGTACAAAGAAGGAGATCCTAAGTTATGCACAAATAATTGTAGTATTACTTAGAAGCATTAGCTTCAATGGTATTCAATCCATCTTTCAGATATCTGAAATGTTTCTAGCTATGCTAATGTTCTTGTTGGATTATGATGGTATGCTTTATTTTCCATAAAGACTGATGAAAAAAAAGATTTAACATAAAAATAGTGATGTGTGATAAGAGTTGAAGAGAGTAAAGAAAAACAGACCAAACATTCATTGGAATAATGGAGAGAGAGAGAGAGAGAGAGAGAGAGAGAGAGAGAGAGAGAGAGAGAGAGAGAGAGAGAGAGAGAGAGAGAGAGAGAAAGAGAGAGAGAGAGAGAGAGAGAGAGAGAGAGAGAGAGAGAGAGAGAGAGAAAAGAGAGTGTCTCACTCACTTCAGGGTTCCCTTGAACTCACTTTAAACCTTGAAATTCTAACCTGTCAAGTGCTGTAATTACAGGCATTTGCTACTATACCCCACAGCTAGTGTATAGGTTGTAACTCAGGGATTAGACCAGCACTCTGTCATTGAGTTTTATTTCCAACCTAAATGAAGACTATATTAATAAGCTTGTTTTGTATGTAATGTTATGACATTATTACTCTAGTAGTGAAATTGAAGGAAGATCAGTATTTACTAGATTAATATAAGGGGATACATTTCTTAGATATTAAGGAAAAATGAATCGATTAATTGTTTCTTAGCCAGAATTCTCCATCTCCATATTTTATGTCATCTTGTAATAACAACAGATGTCTAAAAGTGACTTGTAGATTCTAAAACCATCCCATCGTCTAGTATCCATTATGTGAGCTTTAATCCAAAATACTCATTTAGTGATAAAATACACCACAGTGTTTTGGCTGCTGTAGTTTTCTTTTATATTTATTTTCAAGTTAAATATACTTAGCTACACTTACAAGTACATTATTACTGTGTACTGGCTTTCAATGGTGTTCAATGATGTGCACACCTTGGATGATTCTGGATACTCTGGGAGACTGAATCTAGCTAGAGGAAGGAGGCCACTGGGGACAGGGGTAAATCCTCTTGACTATGTGGACACCTTGCACCCCCAACCCGTTTCCATTGCTTTCTGTCTGGCAAATAGTGAGAACAGCCTTTACCACAGGCTCTGCCTAATAAGAGTTCTACCTCAGGCTATGGAACAAGCAAAGGAACAGAACTGTGTGAAATGTAAGCCAGAAGGAATCCTTTTTCCTGAAGTTGTTTCTGCCAGAAAGTAGTTAAAGCAATGAGAAAATTAACGCAGATATTTTTTTCCTTTATTAGCGAACACAGGATATTGTAACTTCTCTTGGAAGCTATGGTAGGAGCCTTTGATTTGAAAAGTAAACAGAAAATAAACATGAGCTACATTAAACTTTACTGTACATTATAGAAAGTGCATTATAGCTACCAATATAGGCAGAATATCACACAGTCGCACAGGTAAAATAATTTTAAAATACGATTTTTCTTTCAATTTAAAACAGTCTTTTTAGAACATGCTTTATTTACAGTGTCATACAAAGCAAACCTGGTTGATGTTAAAATTATTTTAGCACTTTCATAAAATTGAGTTAAACGTTTTTAAAATTTCTAGAATGATCATTTGCAAAATACACAAAATTAATTTAAAAAGTAGCACAATGATTACAGTCATTGATTTATTTCCATTCCCCAAGTGAACCAAGAAATATCCAATTTGACCTAGTATATCTAATCTATCATTTTCGTAGGAAATGGTTTCCAATTCTTTTACTTGATTGTTGTTACTAAGAATGTCCTAATTTAAATATTTATAAACAAAATTTAACATATAAACATTTCACATGAAAATGGAGAAATGGACACTGGTTAAATGCTGTCTTAGTTTCTGGATTTTTTTAGTTTGTTTTTTGGTTTTTGGAATTTTTTGTTTTGGGTATTTTTTTTTTTTTTTTTTTTTTTTTTGCTGTGATAAACTGACAAAAGCAATTTAAGGGCTTAAGGGCTTGTGCGAGATGTGTGTTATTTTGTTTTGGCCTACAGTCCAGGGTATAGTCAATCACAGCAGGGAAGACACAGCTGCAAGAGCCTGAGGCAGCTTGCCACCTAGCAATCTGAGTCAAGATCAGAATGAAGAATACTTGTTCTCAGCCTTCTCCTAGACAGTTCAGGATCCCAGCCAGGATAATGGACCCTCCCACAGTGAGCAGACCCTTTCACCTTGGTTAATCTAATTAAGAGTTTCCTGCACTGGCAAGGCCAGAGGCCCATGCCCCTGGTGAATGTGACTCTCATCCACTTGACAAGTCACATTAACCATCTCAATATACATATCATCCTTTGGTCATTTTCTTCCTGTGATCAGCATGTTAGCTTACAGCAGTGTATAACATGTAGGAGTGTTACAAAAAATAGTCAAAGAAGGTCTGCACACATATAATTCAAAGTTCATTTCTTAACAAGCTTATTTAGCTGGTATGGAGTGGTAAGTGAGGAATTTAAACTTAAATTCCTGTGAGGGCTCCATTTCTAGTACATTCCTGGAGGCTGTGGTAATTAATCTCCGCACTTGGGAGTCTTTGAGTTTGAGACCAGCCTGGTCTACATAGTGACTGACTTTTAAGACATCCAGAGAGAGAGGGAGAGGGCGGGAGGGAAGGAGGGAGGGAGGGAGGAAGAAAGGGAGGGAGGGAAAGAGGGAGGGAGGGAGAGCACAGGCTGGCAGTATGGTGAATTCATATGACACTCTCAAATCTCTGTTATGTAACTCAACTCCATAGTAGTTTATTTTGTCCAATATAAAAGCACTCTCCAAAGCTGGTGGGTAAGGAGCTGTGTTCTAGCAGGTCATTTTGGGACTCCCCTGATTGACATATCAACATAATGCTTTCCAGGGGGAAATTCAAGGAGAGCTAATATCCACATGAATGTCTTAATCTGCTAAGAAAATAGATTTCCTGTACACAGAGAACTGTGTTCCATAGAGAAATGAAAGGGACTGAAGCTCAGTGTCATCCTTCCCACAATGTTACAGGACTATAGTTTTTTTTTCATTTTTTAAATTAAAGTTTGTGTGATATTAATTTTGTAGGATTTCACTTATAAGTACACATGTGCACATGTATATCCATGCTGAGTTTCATAAATACACAGAGAATATGACAAACTTAACATATTGGTATTATTTTCCAAATGCTTGAAGATAAAGATTCTGCTTTGTGGTGGTGGTGATAGGTGTTGGAGAGACTGTGCAGCAGTTAAGAGCACACTTCCTATTGTTCCAGAGAACCCGAGTTCAGTTCCTAGAACCCAGGTCAGATGGTGTACAGCCACCTATAATTTCATTTCTGAGGATCTTATGTTCTTTTGCCTCTCTCTTCTGGGCTTTTGCACGGATGGTGTTCACTCACACAGTCCATGCATACATGCACGTACATAAAATTAATAATATAACCTATGAAAGAATCTGCTTCTTTTCCTAGATTCTGAGTCAGAATTACTGATTTTATAAAACACTGTCCATGATCTTGTAAATAGAATGCATGTCAGAATGTGTCAAAGACTCACCTTTAATGGAATCTTTTGTCTACAGTAAATCAAAGATACATCAGTTTGATTGCACTTGTCAGCAAAACTGTAAATAGGAAACATAACATGCCTTTTACTTTACAATGGTGGTTATTTCTGAATGCGTCAATCCCAGCCTATAGCTCAGAACACATAATGAGAGGCAAAAGTAAATAATCTGCCATCCACTAAGCAATTCTAACTCACTTGTGCAAGAATCACACATGAAAATGATTTCATTTGTTGAGCTCCAGCCTGGTCTGAGCTGGCTCAGGGCATTTCTAATCTTCTTTGCCCACAGTGGGTTCCAGACAGCAAATCAGAATGGGCAGCAGGATTCCTTGATGGGAGATGTTATTCTGTAAATATGTTTCACATACTAGTTAATTAATAAAGCACCATTGGGCCAATGAGAAAACAAGATAGGCGGGGCTAAGAGACAAGGAGGAAAGAGGAAGTAGTAAGGAGGAGTCAGGATGTAGAGCATAGAAAAAGAAAATGCCAGCAGCGGCAGTCCTGTAAGATGAGCCACATGGAAATACTTAGATAAGTAGAAATGGGTTAATAATTAAGACAGAGCTAGCCCATAAACAATAATGTAACTGGCCAACAGGATTGTATCAAATACGGACTCTCATCGTGTTATTTGGGGCTGGCGCGGCTTTGGGCCCAGACTGGTGGCGGGCAGGCTGGCGGAAAACATACAAGCTACAATTGCTACCTGACTTTTTCTTTGAGATTTGTACTCTGGCCTGAGTGTGAAACAGAAAAAAACAAACTAAACCTTACAATAACTTCTATGAACCAAGCAAGTGCACAAATTGAATGAATCCTTGCAGGGATCCAGGCACAAAGAGCACAAAGATACAAATGTAAACCTAGGACAGACTAACTTTGTCAACCTGTATCAGACTTTGGGGCATCTAACAACAGGAAGTTTAATTGCACTAGAAGACATAAGCACATTGAAATTCTACTCAGAGCATACAGCATTTCCTCCAAGAAGATGGGATACAGAGATAGGCTGCCACTACTAGTTTAAGGGCCTAAGGGTCTGGCCTAGTCATAGCCATACAGGTAGCTTAGAGGTCATTTGGGTTATTAGCTACCTCTCATCCTGGTTGTGGAGTCTGGGGAGTTTCTGGCTGTAAGGGTCATTTAGATTTCTAGTCATCTCTGGTCCTGGTTGTAGGTGCTTGAAATGACCTGATCCAACAGATACCTCAGATCATCAGACTATTAACACTTCGAGTTCTCAGCTTTCTGGATGGAGGAACAGGTTTTTCTTCTGTTTCAATGAAAAGATAATCCTGTGTGTTTCACGCAACTTTCTCTGGAGATTCATGGGTGCAAGGATCTTCCTGCTGTGTTCCCAAGAACAAACAAGGGTGGCTTTTGGGTTTTTCTTTGGTTTTTCGGGACAGGGTTACTCTGTGTAGCTTTTTCATTCCTGGAACTCACTCTGTAGACCAGGCTGGTCTCTATCTCAGAGATCTACCTGTCTTTGCCTCCCAAGTGTTGGGATTAAAGGTGTGTGCCACCACCACCCAGAAAGGGTGCCTTTTAATTGAAGAAATTCTCAGTTGCTTTCTTTATTCAAATGAAGATACATATTCTGCTTGAAGCATGAGAGTATGACTAAGTCATTGTGACTGGTAAAACACTAAAAGTTCAAAAAAGTACCCATCCCCCAAAACTGTAAACTTCATAGACATAATATTTCAGAAAGGGTCCTTTTTCCACCAGGATCTAGAATACAACAGCATAATGCTGTCTTAAATTTATAGAATGAAAACTATAGTGTCAACTGTAGTTAATTTTCTTCTTATTAAGATGATATAGTCATCTTGATCCTATAAGGGATTCTGAATTGTATCCATTACATATACTTTATATAATTAACTTATTTTGTATTCAATTTAAATAAAATTCTAGAAATTAATATATTTTATCAATTTTGTGTTTTAGAGTTGATTTTAAAATGTTTTCTGATTTCTTGTATAATAACTGAAATTTTACAAAAAAAAATACTTGGAGACCTTTTCAAGTTATTAGAAAAAGTAAAAGAATAAGTTAAATATTGGACAATTAAAATATCTTTAGTTTTAGGAATAATATTAGTACAGATTTGTGAGAGGGCCATCATAAGCTTTCAGCATGTATATTGGTGCTACATACTCATATTTTAATTTAAACATTTAAATTACAGAAAGGGCCAACATTAAAAAGCCATCACCATGGTCACCTCTAGGCTTATAACATCTGTTTGTGCTTGTTGTAGATGGTCTGGGTTCTCCTAAGTGGAAACAGTTACATAGCATGCAAATAGCTCATTATGAGTTGCTATGACACTTCCAGATGTTGGTGTAAATTATGTCTAAATTTTCTTTCTCATGTTTCCCTGCTAACACATTAAATATGGAAAATGATGAGGTCCCACAATGAGTTTTCTGGGCAATCTGTTAACATGGCATTGACAATGTGTTAGTAGTGCTACATATCAGTCAACATCTCTTCTCTCCCTGTGTGAACTCAAACAGAAAGTAGAGTGGGTATACACATACTCTCTTAGTGTTATCCATGCTTTGAAACTACCATCTTTATGGAATGACTTGTTTTCTAGATCATCAAACCTTGATAATAAACTTCATTATTGTACATTTGATGAATAGGTTACTTTAGAATGACATAATCACAAGTACAAAAAGTGTTACAAAGTTATAACTGGAATCAATAAGTTAGTATTCAGTTTGTTTCCTTTTGTTTTGAATTCACATATAGGAGATATACTACACACATTAAAAATTTTAGTTTTTGGAGCTAATGTTTCTTGCTTATGTGTTTGAACTTCAGTTAAAACACAACAGAAAAGTAGTATTCATTGTGACACACTATTTTATGCCAAAACTTACATTCTCTTTGTATTTAACCAGTCTTTAAATTTAGACATTTAGTCTGAGATAATTATAGATTAACACTCATGTGTAAGAAAGAATATGTCAAACTTTTTTTGATCTTTTCTGGCCTCTCTACATAAATCTCTTTCATAGCTGCAGTGAAATATAATAGTCAGGATATTGACATTAATGAAGTCAAGCTACCAAAGGTTCCCACCAAGGGTCTTTTACAACATCCCAACTTCTCTCTCCTGTTCATCCATGCTGTAACTACTAAAAATCCTTTTCTGTAAATTTTTATTTTAAAGGTATTTATGAAATCAAGTTACATGTACTATTTTGAACTTTTCACCTAATTACAAAATTAGCTAGGAATTCACCAGCTTATTATTTGTAGCAACAATTTATTCCTTTTTGTTTCTGACCAGTATGTCATGGTACAGATGCACCATCTCTTGTTGAACATGCACACATTGTAGGCCATCTGTGATGTCATCAGTTTGGGTCTATGATGAACAG
Organism: Cricetiscus sungorus; assembly: GCA_030556225.1. NCBI lineage: Eukaryota > Metazoa > Chordata > Mammalia > Rodentia > Cricetidae > Cricetiscus > Cricetiscus sungorus. The sequence continues at coordinate 111,969,827 of JANBXA010000651.1, read as the reverse complement.
AGCTGCTGGAATACATATGTACAAGTTTTTATGTGAGCATGTCTTTTTATGTTATTGGAAATGCTGCTGGAGCATGCAATTTCAGGACCATGCTTTTGGTCCATATGTGGGTTCATCAGTAACTATCAACTGTTTTCCATAGGGATTGTACCATCTTTCAGTCAGACTTGAAAGGCATGTGATACAGTTTCTCAGTCTCCCTCCTCACGAGCATTGGTTGCTGATATTTGTTTTGGACTTCTTGGGAGGGGTAACAGATAGAGGGGTGGCTATGATAATGAACACATGTCCTCTTTGATCTACTGTCTGTTCATGGTTTTTTTTTTTTTTTGTCTATTTTGAAAACTTGGATTTTGTTTATTACTATTGAATTTAGACAGTATTTTTTTTTTGCATATTCTGACTATTAGTTCCTTGTCAAATACAGGATTTTCTAATATATATTATCTCAGTATGAAGTTTGTTTTTTATTTTATCAGAGTCTTTGGAAATCCAAATGTACAAGTTTATGAAGTTAAATTTATCATTATTTATTGTATGCTAACGATATAGGTATCAAGTGTAACATTGTTCTGCTTTGCCCTATATCCTGAACATTTTCTCTTACATTTACAATGCTGAGGATCGAATTTAGGTCTTTATGCACACAGAATATTTACGAATATTCACTCACTCGACTACTAAGAATTGCCATTTCCCATAAATATTTTTTTACAATTTTACTCAGAAGTCTATTGTCCTACACTTGGTATGCCAGTCTGTGGTCCACTTTGAGTTTTTTTTTTTTTTTTTTGAGGTATCAGACAGATTTAGGCCATTTGTTTTGCTGTGGATGACTACATGCTCTATCTAATACCAGGGAGGTGGACACCTTACATTCTTTGATTACTTGCTTTTGGACTTTTATAAAAAATCACTTAGAGATGTCTCACTGGAACATTTATAAATTGCTATTTATGAATCCCATAAGTATATATGTCTATCATTTCAATGATACTATATAGGATATAAATTAGTGTACCTATATTTGTCTTGAAATCGCATAAACTGTACTCTTCCTACTTTACTTTTTTTTGCTATTCTTATTCATACTTATCAATCAATATTAGGATCATTTTGTTTATACACAAAAATATTGTTCTGCAAGGGAGGCCATAGGGGCTCCTCAACAGTAGTATTTTTTGCAACACTTGTTGGTTGCTCACTAGAAATAGTAGATAAGACCCTATTGTTAGGATATCACACACCTTGGTTTCAAGGTATACAGAAATGAAACTAGAACTGGGCTGCAAGCTTCCTGCTGGATAAAAGTTATTAGGGGGGAAAGTATCCAATAATCTTACTCAACTGTGAACTGTATAATTATAGTACCACTTTTCAGAAGAAATGATCATACTTGTACAATAGTGGCACAACTGTTACAGTAATAACCAGTCAACTGCCCTTTAATTGTACCTGGGGCCTGCTTCACAAGAAGGAACTCATTTCTAGTACTGTAAATATAGTCAAAAGAAAGCTTAGGAGGTCTTAGTTTCTAGGGGGATGTTAATACTGCTGTTTAGGTAAACTGCCATGAGGACAAGCTGCATTCTGAATGCTTATACCCACAGAAAAATGATACTCCAAACTTTAATCAAAAAATTTCCTCTGTTTAATGAATAAATTAAATGCACAGACACATTGAAATTTAAGATGCTAAGAATATGTGGTGACTGAATGCTCATTCCTAAACAGAACATTGATATTACCTCACTGAAGTCTAAGGGTACAATTCAGGAGGGGGGTAGAAATAATATACGAGAGAGACAATGGGGAGAAGGGCTATGAAATTCTCCCTATGATAATGACACATCCAGTATAGTCATAAACTCACAGCCAAGGCTGCCTCTTGAGCTTACACAAAAATTATTATTTTCAACAGTCATACATGGATTGGGGAGTATATTAAGGGACCCTCCTGCTGAATGACTACCTACAGATGGGTTCTTGGGGAGGGGCAGTCATTATCTTTAGTTATATACCTACTGAGGAGCCCACAAGGCTCCAGTGGATAGTTCAAAACCCATGATTACCCTTGTAATTAAACTCAGTGGTTCTCAAAACAAAAGCCACCATCAAAACAACAACAATAGATTATGAGTTTAGAAAGGAACCTTGTAAAGAAGGAAGGAAGTAATAGATGTGTGAGGGAAAATTATAGAAGAGGGTGCTATTGACGAATTAGTCTAAATAATCTTAATCAATAGAACCAGGAGTCAGATATGGGGTTAAAGACCTGGAAGATCAAAGAACTGGTGGAAGCAGTTGCCAGTTGCTTCCTTCATGTTTCCTTCCTGCCTCCAAAAGGGGATGATATCCTACATCCCACCTTATCACTTCTTGTCTCTACCTCCTAAGTGCTGAGATTAAAAGCTCATGACACCACAGCCCAGAGAGTACCACTACCCCCACCAGGCTTCTGTGGTTAACTAGTAGCTAGCTCTGCCCTCTGATTGCTAGGCAAGTTTTATTTGTCAAAACACAAACAAGGTATCACCCAACAGATTATAATAATCAGAATGTACTGTTTACACACATATATGTTTAGTGTGTGTGTATGAAATTGTCAAACAAAAAACTCAAATGCCATCAGCTCCTTGGCTGCCAGAAAGACTTTATTTTCACCTTCTTTCCATGCTGAGATTTGGGTCTGGCCTGAGTTCCTTTGTACAATCACTGGAAGCTGTTGCTAATGTACAACTGTTGGGAGACAGAGTCAGTTTTCTTTTAAGGATGTTGTCTTTGGTAAATCAACCAAGCTCCAAGGGAAGGTCACATCTCTAAGATTATGTAGCCAGGAAAGATTAGATTTGATGGTTTAAAAAAACAGAGGATGCACTTTGTGTGATAGCAAAGTAGGGGTAGTTGGGGAATGATATGAATATTATCAAAATACATAGAACTAATTTATAAAAGAAACAATATGCTTCAATGTACATACAGAAGATAATGAAGGAATTACATATCTTTCACTAGTTTAATTAGGTGCTAACTATTTCTTTTGCCTAGGAAGACAAGCTGACTTGATGTTAAAATACATGGTCTCCTAACTTCAAACTGACTGGGAAAAAGAGACTAAATTTTTGGAAAAAGTGTGGTTTATGATATTGTTATAAAGAAGTCATTATTTATTATATTTTCTTGACCTTGATCCTCCAAGAAAATTTTTATTTTATTAAAACACATTCTCTTTATGATATAGAGATGTTAAATTAAGATTCTATTTCCCTGCATTGACATATCTCCAGTCATAGACATGAGTTGAACTATCCAAGTTGAAGAATTAGATATTATTACATGATCCAGTGACTCATCACGAAGAGAGAAAGATGATTAATACACACACCAAACATCACTGGAAGGGGAGGAGGAGCTCTAGGACTCTCAGAATGACATGTTTTAGTGATTCACTGTGAACTGGAGCAAGACTTCTGGAGGGAAATTTGTCAGCATGTATCAGGAACTTTCTCTGCTTGTATTAGTACGTCTATCTCAAGGAATTAGCCTGAAAAAAAAACAGATAAGCACAGAAGAGCAGGAACAATTTCCTGTTAACTCTGGGGCAACCCTGAAGTAATTTTATGTTCTACTTTTACTTCATTTTTAACTTTAATATTTCATTATGTTATTTTTATATTAGATAAAGGCATTGATTCTTAATCATGAATAACCATAACACGTATTATCCTCAAAAGCACATATTTTAAGGGAAATGATTTTTCTTGCTTTTATTAGTTCTTTTAGAACTTTGAACATTGTATTTTGATCATATTTGTCCCTTCCCTGTTCCTCTCCTACCCATTCCCTTTTCTCCACCCACCCAACTTTGTCGTCTACTCACTTTTTTAAATCCATCAAATTCATCTTTTACTGCCCATGGAGACTCTTGTGTGTGTGGTCTCTTCACCCAAGCATTGTTAATATGAAATTTTTAGTTCACTTAAACTTCACATAATCGATTGTCAAGGGGTAAATATTTATATTGTTCCTATAACTCTTCAGGCAGGAAATCCCTTTAACTCTTCCTGTGCCTACGACAGAGATGTTTTCAATTATAGGAAACAGAAGTTGTGATCAAGGAAAAGACTGTGAATGCTTAAAATACAAACCAGCCTGGGTGTGAATCTGGGTCTAGATCTAGCTCTGGTACTAACCCTAAGCTAATCTTGCTCCTTCTGGTATCAGTTTCCTTTTAAGTACTTGGAGCAGGTGATGTTCCTTTTAGTTTTTAGGTCAAAGAGTTCCACACCATAATTTCAGGTTCAATGTGATACAATAAGGAATAAACTTGAAGTTAACACAATTGTGTTTATAAGAAGAAGTAGTTTGTTTTTTTCTGTATATGCTGGTCTTAGGAAGCAAAACAAAGGGATATCTCTGACCAATTAAAACTTTCTCTTATTTATCAGTGAGGTCATCATATTGCAACCAGAGAACATGTTAATTCAATGAAGAAATAGTTCTGGGAGTTGAAAATCTCATGTCATACATTAACACATTTGACATATTAGATAGGGCACTGAGTTGAAAATATTATTATCTCTGTTAAACTTGGCTGAAAGACACCACATTTCACCACTGAGAGTTTTATGAGTCCATTAAAATATAAAGTATTGTATTATTTTTAGACCACAGTGCCTACATTTTATGTTGGATAAAAGGAGGGAAAAGAAGAGAAGATTTAGGAAAATATTGCCTTAAAACGAGATTCAAATTCCAAAGATCTCCTGTTTTACAAATAATGTTTTAGACAGTTTTCAATTTGCATGAAATTCTGTACTTTTATATGTCTTTGCTTGAAGAGGGGTTTGGAACCATGCTCACTCCCAAAGTGTGTGTGGCCTAACTGGAAAGAATAGATGCAGAGACATTCCAGAGAATGTCTGGACCCAGTGGCTTCCTCAAAGTATGTTAAGAGCAAGCAATGAGATTCACATAGCCTTCTAAGCCGAAAACACTTACTGTCACTCAAGTAAGAGCTACACTTCTTTGGGAAAAACTTGTCAGTAAAATAACCCAGCTGCCGGAGACATAGTGGTATTTGGCAGAGAGGCTGTAGCTTCTCATGACTCTGTTTTCCCTCCTCCCCCTTGCTGTTGGAATTGGATCAATTGCTGCATCATATCATCTCAAGTTCTAATAATAAGTCACTGGTCGCACATTCTAACTCTTATTCTGCATTCAACTATAGCAGAAAGAAAGCCAAAGGCTTGATAAGGACTTTGAATCTCTACCAGGTGCTCTTGAGACATAGAGTTAATACATTTCTGAACAATCATGGAGGTGCATTCAATCTTCCACACTTATACTGTGGCTGCTTGTTTTGAGGAAGGCTGTCTTGTGCTCTGATGACATATTTATTTAAAAAGAAATTGACTATTGTGATTTTTAGATGTATTTCCAATTTAAAAGAATGTCGTCTACCACCCATCATAGGTTTGACATGGCTAATAAATATTCAATCCAAGATAGACAGATCTTCTGGGATAAAATGATGGTGTGACTTTGCCAGAGGATGCCAAATGGGAATACAGAGGAGGCTGCCAACTCAGTGCTTTACTGCACAGATGACCAGTCTCCAGCAGTTACTTCCCCTGAAGCCAAGATCTGTAAGGGCCTGGCAGTACTGGAACACTTTCACACACTGTGTTAGTTGGGCAAGTGCCAGGGAGTCACACACTGAGATCGCCCTTACCACCACCAAATCTGTAGTCACAAATATACACGCACAGAAATACTTGCGTTTCCAAGAGTTCCAACAATCATGTGAATAGGTGGAGGGTTCATAAGGCAGGACGTTTGTTGTACACCTTCTCTCACATTCTTGAGATTTTCTAATTTTTTTTTCTTGAACAGTTTTGGAAAATAATCTGAAAATCAAACTGTATGTCAATCATTTCAAAAATAGTACAAAAATATTTGATTATACCTAGTTAATTTTGTTCTTGCCTTTCTCTTTGTTTTCTTTTTCCTTTGTCCTTTTCTGACTACTCCAAAAGATTCAAGATTATATTAATTTAACAAGGAAGCTGACAGAGTTATTTTTTCTTTATTAAAAAATAACTATTGGAACTACAGTTGGAAAAGCTGGTAAAGGGTAAGGTTAGTACAGAGATTGTGGGAGTAGCCAACTAATGACTAGCCCAACCTGAGACTCATGCTAAGAGGCCTACCCCTGATACTGCCTGGAGAACCAGGAACCAGAGGCTGGATGGCTCAGAAACACAGGATAGAACCAAACATGACTGGAGGGAAAAATTGTCAATGATGCCTAACCATCTTCTGCTATACTCATAGATTGGTGCCTAGCCCAATTGTCATCAGAGAAGCTTCATCCAGCAACTGATAGAAACATGTAGAGACTCACAATTAAGCATCAGGCTGAGCTCAGGTAATTCTGCTGAAGAGAGGGAAGAAGGATTGTAGGAGCCAGAAGGGTCAAAGATATCAGATGAAAGCCTCATAGGAGCTCACAGAGCCTGAACCAACAGCTGGGGAGCCTCCATGAGACTGATCTTGGTCCTCTGCGTATATGTCACAGTTATGTAGCTTGATCTTCTTGTGGGACTCCTAACAGTGGGAACAGGGGCTGTCTCCAACTCTTTTACTTGCTTTGGAGACCCTTTCCCTCATACTCTGTTGACTTGCCCAGCCTTAATACAGGGTGAGGTACTTAGTCTTAGTACACTTGATATACCATGTTTTGTTGATATCCATGGTAGGTTAGTCCTTTTGTAAATAGAAATAAATGGAAGAGAAGGAGTGGAGAGACAGGACAGAGAGAAGGAGGGGAAGGGACTGGCGGGGGGGAGTTGGGAGGGGAACTGTGATCAGCAGGTAAAATAAATACAATTTTTAGAAAGTAAAAAAAAAAAAAATAACTACCCCATCTGCTGTGTGTGTGTGTGTGTGTGTGTGTGTGTGTGTGTGTGTATGTGTGTGTGTGTGTGTGGTATGAGTACTGCACTATGGTATGCATGTGGCAGTTACAGACCAAGAGTTGGTTCCTTCTTTTTTTCCACTTTTTGTAGGTTCCAGGGATCTTCCTCAGATCCCCATTCTTGTAAGGCAAGAACCTTATAGGCTGCATCATCCTCACAGGCTTCTTAATGAAAAAGCATTCTCTTATCCAGTTGGTCATTGAAGGACTCAATTGACTCAATTGATTATGTTGAACATGACCTTTGTCTCTTATGAATGTGGGCACCTCAGTGTGAATATACTGCCTACATTGTACCCCTGTATTCCACAGAACAGGTAAAGATCATTTGGGTAGGTGAAATCGAAACTCCAAAACTGGTGTCTTAAAATGTCATTTTGGGATTGTTAGCCTTGATTGCATACTATACAGCACTGATTCAGAAAATTTCCATACATGTACATGTGTCAATTATTGTAATGGAAAAGTATTATGGTGATTTTTACTCCTCTATAAAAAGAGATTGCTAAAAGTAAAGTTTGAAGCAAGTTAAACTTTCTACTTGGTTTCTATTTTAGTGACTTCTCAAAAATGAAAAATACAATGAGTCTATGAATTATTTGATATATGCAACTTAAATATATAAATAATCCAATTTTTAAATGTTATTTATTTAAAGTTTGTCAGGAAACTTATTTATATAGAGAGACACAATATATGTACATATATACATATGCACATATATGTACAAAGAGATTTATGTATGTATACACATATATATCCCTTTGTATGCAAAGTATAGCTAGCTTTCTCATGTTGCCTTGTCTATCCATAAGACATCACAAAATATTCAGTGTGGCTTGATTTGAAAATGTGACAGTATTGACTTTCCAGATATGATACTAAATGGATTACACACCATGAGGACACTTTGCTATCAGAACAATGTATTTGAGATAGATAATTTTAATTGCCAACTTGGCAGGATGTGGTGAAAGCATTTCTAGCAAAGTTAAGCAGAGGAGGGAAGACCCATTGTAAACTTGCTGTTGCCATCATGTGCGATGAGGGTCCAGACTGAATAGAAAAAGGAGAGAGTCTGAGAAGTGCCTGAGAAGTTCTCTTCTTCCATTTTCAGGTCCGTTTCTTGCAAATAAGCAGTTTCACATTCCCATTGTCAAAGCCATAAGATTCTTCCATTGCCATGTTTCCCCTGCCATGGTGGGACTATGTTAAGGAACAAGCCCAAATAAACAATACCTCTTAAGTTTTTCTCATTCCTCCCAAGGTTTCAGTGATGAGAAACCTTCCCAACACATGTACTCTCAAACCATAGAATTTTAAAATAAACTTTTTATAGGCATTAATACTCTACACTTAATACCCTCCACTATTATATTTAAGGATTCAACTCTGGGCACTTTTATATGAGGCTGGAGGCATGAGATCAATGTTGAGAACTTTCTCAATTGCTCTGCATCTTATTATTTTTTGAAGCAGGATCTCACAATCAAACTTAGATCTCAGGGATATGGCTAGTTTCAGATTGTTCAGGGAACTATTTTTTCTTTTTGAGAGTATAATTAAAGGAACCCCCACCCCACACTCAGCATTTTCATAGGTTCTGGGGATACAGACTCCTCTTGTATGCTTAGCAAGTACTTTACTCCTCAGGCCCAGTTAATTACTTTATAAGGTCAATCTGAAGCGTTTTGGATACCATTGGGCATTAATTACCATTCGATGAATGAATCTGTGTAAATTTTGTCAAAAACTTTGCAAACTGTGACTCATTGAGTTTGTACACAGAAACAACTGGAGGATCGGGCAGAGCAACAGAAGACACTCCTAGCTAGTCATTTTTATTCTTTTCTACTCTCCCTTTTTCTAAAGCTGATGTGCTTGAAAGACAGCCATATTTCTCAGTTTCTCTCACTAAAATGTGACAAAATAAGGGCAGTACTATCGCTGTAGGGGTCTTTGGTGAAGCTTCTGGGAAGGGCTCAAATGGAGCTGATGGGGCTACACATGCCTTTTCTGTTCTGAGCATCCACTACGCATTGGCCCCTTCCTGTCAGAGGGTTGCAATGCCCAGCAATACATCAGTCTTCAGCCTGGGATGAGGAAGGTAGAGCATGGAATCGGGTGGCATCTGGAATAGGTATTTGTTCCAGATTTCTTAGAGTTGTTACATCATCCCTGGGTGACTTAAATTTGACTTCCTGTTATATAAAACCCTCTATGTTGACAGCAGTGCTACTTGGTTTTCTGTGTGTGTGTGTGTGTGTGTGTGTGTGTGCAATTCAACACATTTTCAGCTGTTCTAAAGGAGAACACAAAGATCCCACCCAGCCTCTTCACAGCAGTCCCTGTAACATGATGCAGTTAGAATTTTTTGAGCTGTCCTTTGATATGTAATAAACCTAGACTATCTCAATTGCTTTAGGAATTGGAGCAGAAAGGAAAGGAAAGGCTTCAGGTTAGTGTGAAGTCTTTGTGTGCGATTGGGCTCTGTCATTTGTAGAGAGAAGGCATGCAGCTTCAATATACCTGGAGTGAACTCTACAAATCTGTGTTTGTGTAATAGAGCCTAATTTGCATTGTATTTCCTAGCAAGGATTTTATGACTTTCACTTAGGTTTTCCCTTCTGTACAGGGATAATTACATATTTTTAAAGTTTCATTTAAGGGCAAACTTACTATGTTATAATCTGTTTTATCAACCATCCAGTATGTTAAAATATGTTGCCGGAGACAGCAGAAATTCTGAGGTTATTTTTGTCTGGATATAAATGAACATTACTGGATAGTTTTCTGTACAGATTTAGTTGAGTTTGGGGTTTAGTTAGGTCATCAAAGTTTGTTAAATTGAGGTTATGTAGAGATGGGGCTAGCTTTATCTCTATAAGAGATTGGCTTACCTTGTATAGTCTTGTCTAACTGGTGTTCTTGAGATACTAAATGGTGGGCTTCTAATTAGCTGGGAAAATGCAGTAGCACAGTAAATCTTTGTGCTGCACATTCACACATGTTTTGTATTTCTTGGGTTCATCTTGTAAATACTTTTACTCACACAGTTTGCAAGTGACCACAGGCCGACATCTGTACACCAGGTTTCCCTGCTGGTTTCTGTTGAGTTATTTTCCTTCGTGTATAGCACTATTAGAGCCTTCTGCTTTCAGTGACCTGGAAGGATCAAATGACAGACTGAGACCACCAGAAGAAAAAGGATTAGTCCTCTTGGGCTATTAACATATCCCACTTGTATGCAGTTTCACAGAAGGAAGTCTGTGCTATTGGTGAGGCCATTTTCTTTTCCTCCCAAAGTGAGACAAGAAAGAGTGAGTAACAAGTGCTTCCTATTGAGAATTTCTCTACTGACAATTCCTTCCATTCCTCAGCATTAAGCACAGTGGCATTTAACATTACTTAGCCAGAAGGTTTCAATTTGAAGAGCGCATCATCCATTTTAGGCAACTGATGGCTGTTGCATTTTCACTGTCTTTTGGTGCTAGAGGCACTAGGGTTTATGGTAGGGTGCTCCAGGAATAGCAAGAGATTAACGTGGGCTGCAGTTTGCAGGTAAATGCCAAGCTTCTCAGTTTGTATTGTATAAATTCAGTCAGAAAGTTTCAGTAACAGAGAGCCAGTCGTTTTTATTTTATTTTTAATTTTTCCCTTCAAAATATTAGTTATCCTGCCACTTTCAAATATTTATTTTTAAACAATCATCCCTTCCCTGGTCTACCTCCTTACCTCCAACTGACACCACTGGTTTTTGTTTTTTGTTTTTCCTGCTTTTGCATACCTGGGGTTCATTTTTATAACCCCTCCCCAACACACACACAGTTTCTTACCCTCTCTTGGTTCCTTTCTAGCTCTTTGATCTTTTACTCATGTTTATACCATTTCTCTATACATATAAACATTAAAAACTACGATCTATATGTGAGAGAACATATAGTTTAAATTGGAATTTTGGATGCTGATAAAATTGTATTGAGTAAATTTTAATTCTAAGTGACCTATCAGGTTTTCAAGTTGTTTCTCAGGAACAGTCTTCCAGGTGGACATGCTGGGTTTTGAGAATGCTTGGAAGTTGATTTGTTACTTGTCAATCACCCTGTTTTGTACATGCATCTGTTAGGAGTAGTGCAGCAGGTAGGCCTAACGACCTGAAAGACATTTCAAATGTAGCTAATCTGCAAATGTCAACCAGCCTTTATGGTCACACAAACAGACCTGGGAAAATACCACTTGCATTGTAATTGGTCTTGTTATTAAAGACTGACCTGGCTTTTGTCATTAATTTACCTTGACTTGGTGTTAGTTTCTCACCTGCAAAAATAGGAGAATGCTTTGCCTCTAAAGAGATGGTATTGATGAGCAAAGTATTTGTGAATGGCAGAGCACCATGTTCTTAGAAAGCCATTTAAATAATAAATAATACTATTCAGGGTGTTATTTGGAGCTTGCTAATGTATGTTAGGATACTGTTTCATAATGAAAATCTGATAAACAGATAGGTCTCAACAGTTGAAACTGCTCCCCAGTGGAAATTGCTAAAATGAAAAATTACTGTTTGGCTTGCTTATCATTGTGCAACGGAGCCTGCTATCTGTGGAGGTTTATTTTGCACTTCCTATCATTTGTAGAAAAGGATGATGATGGCCCATGAAATGCCATCTGTATCAACATATTGGATGTGAGACATGATGTTATGTTACCATTTTTTAAGAAGCAGTTTTGCACATACCAGATGAAAGAAGCAGAATGCAGTAGGTGATGATATCATGGGGAAGTATGAAAATATTATACTCAGATGAATGAATTCGACTTAGCATAGTCCCAAGCTTGAGCTACCCAAACAATCCCTGCTTACCACATATCTCAAAATTGAAACCATCAATGGTGTATTACATTTTTCAATGATGCAGTAAGCTTGTCATGGAACAATTGATGAACAATAGAGGAGGCTTGTATCTTGACCCAGGCCTGCCATAAAATGACCATGTGACTTTGATAATCTCATTTGAAAAACCTGTGGGTCATCTCTTTTTAATTGTTTTATAAAATGGATATTATGACTGGGAAGCAAGACAGTGTTGCATTTTATTGTCTGGTTTTCAACTTTGCTATATGCAAACTTGACCTATTGTGTCCTAAAGGCAGACCTGTCTTGAAGCATCCCATGCACAAGCTCCTAGTAACACAACACAAGAGGATAATGATTTGGAACATATACAACGGGATCATAAGATTCAGCATTACCAAGAGCGACAGCTGTTTTGGGCTAGCTGATTTTCTCCCTACAGGCCAAGAACATGGAAAACCAAAGTATTATTATAAGCTTGTATAGCTTGCATGGAATGTGTAAGTTAAATGGTGTCAATCTTAGAGACATGAATAAGCACAAATAAAAGTTTCTGTCACTAGAAACAAAGAGGATATATCTACTACAACTCCCCTTTGACCAGAGTTTCTGAAAATGTTCATTTTCTGATACATTTGTATATTTCTGTTCCTGATACTTCTTCTAATTCCTTGCTATTGATTGCCATCATTTTATAACCAGTTTTGCATGTCTAGCAGCCATATTTAGCTCTCTGAAATGCCTTGCCTTGTCTTTCTCTCTGACCTATATACAGTAACATTATAATTTAGTTTTCATCAAAGAAATTTTTATCTCTTTTGTTTATAAGTCACTGGCAACATTTTTTTAATATACCAATCTCTTCTCTCACTGCATGTAATAGGTTAATTTCAATATTTACAGACTTACATACCAGGCAATTTCTACTCAATTTATTTATATTGGGACTTGATATTTTAGAGGCAATTAGACTTCTCAAGTTTCAATCTCATCCTGTGTTAGAAAATGGTTATTTCTTTTGAAAGCCACAAAAGTGAAATGCCATCTTTTTAAAAGTGTGTGCTTATATTTATTTATTTGTTTGTTTGTTTATTTACTCTTCTGCCTGTGTGTGTATAAGTGTTTGTGTGTGTGTGTGTGTGAGTGCACATGTGTGCTCTCACAAAATTACTATTGTGTGTGTACCAGAGGACAAATTTTAGAAGTGGGTCCTGGGGATTGCATTTAAGTTGTTAGGCTTTGCCACCATCACATTTACCATCTCATCACCTTCCAATGATAGCATCTTTCTAATACAGTAAAGCCATAAGATGCATAGACATAACCTGAAACCTAAAGCATTGACTCGGGACACATCCTTCTCGACAGTTTATAAACTGAGGAAACTTTCCCTCTCTTGATGCATTCTAGGAATTTAAAAGCTGCTGTTTGGGTGTGAGGGGGACCTGTCTGAAGCCTTCATACTTTATTGTGAATATGCTCAGGATTATGACTCAGTCCAACAGTTAGGTAATGTTTTATTCGAGTAGTTAGGAACAGCAAGAGTTTGGAAAGCAGTTAATGCCATTTCACAATCATTTGTCCCACCACTATGCTGACTGAGCAGTACCTGACATTCAGGCATCTGCTAACCAGATTGCTGGCTTTCCTGTGGTTCATGGAAGCCTGTTTCTTTTACCACATCTCCCTCTAGCTACATGGATAGCATCCATCTTCCATCTACTGCCCTTAACTTGCTTATGAGGCATAACTTTCCATTTCCCCATAGCTTTAAGCATAGGGTTTTAAGGGCTGGCTCCTGCTGATTAAAAACATAAAGGATCAGAGTAGCCTAGCTGTGGTTCTGCTCCTAGGTAAAAACACCAGCAATTTTAGCAAAGAGAGGTGAATTACAAGTAAAGCCGAGGTATCTCATAAGAACCTCTAGGTAGGAGTCTCTTGCTGTCTGATGTGCCCTCACACTAGCCTTCTGGAACATTCGTAAGAGAAACCAGATGTGAATTTTACTGGGGGCTGTTTTCTGTCTGCAGAAATAAACAAATGAACAACCCAAGGCATAAACACAACTCAGTCTAACTGTAGAATCATGGCAGGGACATGGCACTTAGAATGCCTGTCTCAGTCAGAAGTGCCAACCCCCCCCCATTAAAATGTGTGCTGCTTGGCTTTGCTCCAAGCCCCATCTACAAACTCCCCCTTCAAATGTTGGTCAGTTAATTCTTTGACTTGTATGCCTCCAAGAACTTTCTGATGACTAAAGTCTTATAATGGCAATCTTTCATTGCTTTTCTTTTCAATGTCATTCCACCTCTTCTCCCTTCATGCTTCCCTCGACACACTCACTCCCTGCAGGTTTTCAAAGAGTTCATAGGCTCAGGCCTCAAAGCTCTACTTGCAACTCTGTTCCTGTTACTTGTGTCTAGCATCTTTACCGTGACACACTAACTTCTACCTCTCTCACCAGCTTTAACCCACCACAGTACTCTCTATTTCATCCCTGTGTTGTCATTTTCATAATGCCTGCCATCTCTTGCATTGGCCCATTTATTCATAGTTTTATTTAATATTCTGCTTCATTATTGTAAGTTTACAGGTCACATGCATTTTATATTACCACATCGTTTAGCATCATTTTGGGCATATAGTAAGCACCAAAGTAAGTTACTCTTGAATGAATGCTAATGAGTACACCTAAGATTCCCTTCTTTTTTCCAGTGTCCAGTTTTTCTCTTTGTCATTGTAATGACTGCCATCTGGGCTATTTGCACATTAAGTAAATCCAAATGTGTAATTCAATGCTATGTCCATTTGGGACTCTTTCTAAATGTGTTGTAAAGGAATACTAATATGTTTTCTTTAGATGATGAAAATTTACATTTGTCATGCATTTTCTAGTGATCAGAATTCACGTATTAGTTGATTCCTTCATTGTTCTTAATAAAAGAACATACTAGATGTTCCATCTCACTTTCCATGAAAACCCTTTCTAAACTGATGCATTTTATAATCCCTCAAACTTTGATATGCCCTTAATTATGCTGGTAATGTAAACTAATTGGCAACAAGGGCAATGGAAAACTTGCACACAACCTCCATTAATACTGGTTTCTTATTAAAATTGTACTACTCTTCTCAAGAAAAACTGAATAGCATTTTGTATGAATTTTTGATAGAATTTATACATATGTGATATCGATTCAAACAGTAACCAGAGTACGTTTTTTAATCATTAATTTTAACATAGGTACACAGAAAGGTACAATAATTGTGTGTGGACTGGGATTCAGTGCCAGTACCATTTATGGTTTATTAGGTTGTATAGCTTTTATTCAGTCAGTAGTCTCTTTTTTGAACATTTTATTGGTACCATTTATTCTCAGATTAACATCTGTTACTTTGTGTGTGTGTTTGTGTGTGTGTGTGTGTGTGTGTGTGTGTGTGTGTGTGTGTGTGTGTGGAGAATTTGCAGTGAATAAATTTTAGTTTTTAAAGATTTCTTTGTATGGGACAGCTGCTTCTCTAGAGTGTCCCCATGCTGTAATTTAAAACCTAAAAAAATTCTCTAAGAAGTGAAAGTAATGTGTTTGATATTATACACAGGAGAGAAGCATACATGCATTAACAATTATACAGCACTTAAATTTTGTTTAAAATCTTCTTCAAAACTTTAATGTCCATAGAATATTAAGTCTGCAAGCATTCCAGACCCCACATGGATGCTTTTCTTTTCACAGTCAAGGACGGATCAAAATATACAGGTGGATGGCAGCTGCAACTCTTGATAACAGCATTGGTGTGAAGGACTGGTATTCCAAAGATTTCAGGCCTTCCAAAGACAAAGATGTTTTGCATCATAGACTAATGTTAACTCTTCCATGGCAAAGGAGGCTGGTGGCTTCAGAACCTGCTGCTTTGTTTCCTGTTTTAGCAGTTTCCATATGGCTCCTGTGGTACCTACCAGTGAGCTTTGCCAGGCAGGCCAACTGCATTGCTTGTGGCAGTTTGAACATCCTGCTGTGTCTGTATTCCAACCAAGAACAATTTCTATTGTTAGCAAGCTATGAGAGAAATATCCACAAGGTAAACACAGGCCAAAGTGGAGGCTGCTCTGGGATTTCCCTGAGTCCAAGTTAAAAACTGGTGGAAAGAAACACTTGGCAATGTGAGCTCACCCTGCTGTGCTGGAATAGTCAGGAGTGGAGGGTGTAATGACTGAGAACCTGAGTGAGGCATGTTTGCTTCACATGAATCCTTTTGAACCCTAGTCTGCCTCATCGTAACATGTGAATTTTAATGTTCTGGTTTTTTTTATTATGCAACCAATGCACAATGCAGTGAAACCCTTCAAAATGTTAGAGTTAGATGGTTAAATGCCTGCCCTGACCATGCACCAAACAGGGAAGGAACAGTGGCCTCTATCCTTGTTGGCCCTCATCCCCACCCACTGTAACTTCAACTAAACTCTTTTGCTGCATTCTTCCAGATACATCAAGAACCTACTTCAGGGACAGAAGTGGATTCCCATGAAATATATAAGCACAAATAAACAAAAATTATATTTGACAATAGGAAATATCTCCACACAAAATTCAGGATTATTTAAAAAATAAGTCCACAGGCAGTGTTTCTACCAAAATATTGTTAGGATATCCAGGGATTGCTGTCCAGGAGGCCAACTACTAACACTCCACTGAATATTCCCAGACAAGTCACTACTTTTCTGTGTCAGGCATTCTTTCTATACTAGAGTCCATAGAGAGAAATTTCTGTGGAAGCCTGACTCACTAGAATCTATTGAAAACCAGGGGATTTGGGTTTCAGTCTGTCAGTGCTCGTGGTGTGACAATTTCCATTTTCCTCCTCCAGGGGAGCAACAAGGAATCCCCAGTCTCTAAAGCACTAAAATGCTGTGCAATGTTTTACTATGCTTACAAGTTGAAGGAAATATTCTGGTTGGTAGAAAGTTGTGTCTCATCGCAATGAGAGATGGAGACCTTCTGGGCCAAAAGGTTTCCAGTTCAGTCACCTGACTGCAGAACATTCCTCTTTGCTTTCAGATATGCAAGGGTCAGAAGATGTTACATATCTTGTGTGCAGCCTTATCTTTCAAGTTTTTACTATATAGCAAAGGGACGAAGGTTCATATTTCATAGACAGCTTAAGGGTTCAATGAGAATATATTTATGAAACATTAAGACAAGTGAATGATTAGTGTTATAAGCGAGTGATTAGTGAATGCCGTCAGCTGTAGCTACTATGTTCCCTTTGAAAAGGAACCTGCCTCTCATTTCTCTCTCTGTCTCCCTGTCTCTTTATCTGTCTCTCTGTCTCTGTCTCCCTGTCTCTGTGTCTCTCTGTGACTCTCTGTGTCTCTCTGTCTCTCAGTCTCTCTCTCTCTCTCTCTCTCTCTCTCTGCTTCTTTTTCCACTTTCCACTCTTCCTGTCCCTGGAGGCAGGTCTCCCTCCTCCCTTTTTATGATCCCTTTCCCTAATAAAAAAAAAACCTCCACTTGAACTCTGTTGTATGGCATCTTTCTCTCTCATGCTGCTTAAAAAAATATAACAATTAGAGTATTGGATTTTTTTATTAAGTTTAAAGTTATATCAGCATACATGATTTTCATGACTGCAGTGATCTTAGTACAATTAATTTATTTAATTACAGAGTAGATAAGTATTATCAAAGAATTGGATGAATGTAAGACTGTAGAATCTTTAGAACTCTGGGGCCATTGAGATAGAATTATTTGTACAGAAAGGAGACTATGATGTGTCTTCTATATGAGAGTCAATAATAGCATTGACATTGATTTTATTAAATGTGTCTTAGACCCCATCACCCTTAGAGAGCTCACTCACTCTATAGAGCAAGAGACCTATGAACTAAAACCACTTTCTCATTACACTCTGTCTGCACAGGCTGCTATTTGGTATTTGCCCAGCCATTCTGAAACTACTTTTTTTTTTCCTGGAGAAGTAGCCTTTTGAACTTTTTGCATAAAAAGTGAATTTCTAGTTTCTTTAATACAGTTTCTAAAGTCAGTTAATTTTGCCAAGTGGGTATGAACTGTACCATTTTTATATTCTGTTGTGAAATAATAAAAGTGACTTTATCTTGCCTTTTATCTTTTATAATGGCTAGGTAATAGATGGCATGGTCATGGTAGAAGAGTCATCATGGTGTATGAGGCAGAAATCAATTATGTATCTTCCTGCAACAGTTATGAATAAGCAAAAATATCTGACACCAAGCAGTAGTACTCATTTTATAGACTATTCATTTATGGACTATCATCTATTGTCATGTTTAAGATGTTATTGTTTATTACTTAAATATATGAATTCCCTAATACATAGTACTACTGCTGTTCATTTAGTGTTTGTTTTTCAACTTTTATTGACTCTTTGTGGATTTTGCATTATGCATTCTGATCCTACTTATCTCTCCATGTCTTTGTATTTGCCTTCTGCCCTTGTAACTTACTCACTCAAAACAAAACCAAGTTTAAAATAAAATAAAATAAAATAAAATAAAAAGGAAGAGGAGAAGGAAGAGGAAGAGAAGAGGAAGAGAAGAAGAAAAGAATCTTGTGGAAGCTATAGGGGAACCCAATGAGACACATAGTTTACCCTTTCATATTTACATTCAAGTACTCATTGCCTCGAGTCATTGGTCTGTCTGGAGAACTCTGGCCCCTACTATACCTCTGATAAAGGGTTCTTATTGGGGCACCTCATGGATATCTTGTTTTTCTGTGTCATGGAGATCCTGCTGTTTTGTATCTGTAGATTTGTCCCCTTCACATGCTCCAAGTGTTCATAGATTCGGTAGTTCTTGGGGCAGGTCAACTCATAGCCCTGGTTCTGGGCATGGGTGGTAGCGAGGTTGGTCAGCTGACTAGATTTTTCGCATCGTCACTACCCGGATGAGCTGTTCAGTACTGTCTAAGCTAGCTCACCCAATGCAGCCTATAGAAAAAAGTGGGGTGACATCTGCTCTTGGGCCCTCAGATCTGTGTCTCCCTCAGTTATATCGCCAGGGCCAGCTTTACTGGTTTGCCTGGAAAAGATGCAGGCTGCTCTCTCCCAGTTGCTGTAGAGGACATAAGACAGAGGGGCGGGGTCAGCTATACTTCACTGAAAGTCTCATGGCTGGCTACATTCTGCCCTGACAACACACAGGGTCAGCTCTTTTTTTTTCTTCTTCTTCTTTTTTCTTTTGGTTTTTTGAGACAGGGCTTCTCTGTAGCTTTGGAGGCTGTCCTGGAACTAGCTCTTGTAGACCAGGATGGTCTTGAACTCACAGAGATTCATCTGCCTCTACCTCCCGAGTTCTGGGATTAAAGGAGTGCACCACCACCACCCGGCATGGTGTGCTGTTCAGGAGGACTGCAGGACCCACTTTCCTGTTTGCTAACCGTGTTTTTAACTCCAAAGAGGGAATAGTAACTATTCTTTTCCTCGCAGAATACTGAATTACTGAATTGGAGGGTATGGTGAGAATCTTGAGCCCAGGACATGAGGACAAATTGTAGAAGCATGCCTCTTAGGAGAAAGATTCATAGTCGTCTGATAGTTAGTATACACTGGGTTGAAATAATTTTGCTTGTGGGAGTGGGGAATGCCGAAAGACTGCATGATGTGTAGTAGAAGTACATAATCAGAGAGAGGATAACAGTGTCTTAGCATTAAACTGGTTGGGACTTGCGTCATAAATAGTACCGGAGATATAGAGCAAGGAAGAAGTGCCAGTTTTGTAATGTGTTGTTTCTTTTCTGTACATGTGAATCATAAAATGAAGCTTGGGAAGTATTCCTGGTTTTTTTTTTTTTTTTGTATTTTTTTTTTAATTTGTTTTTTCCACCCAACCATGATTTTATAGGATGGGGTGATAAAAAGGTACCATTGTGTGATATGACGTTATCTGTGGTAAATGTTAATCATGTTTCTCTCATTGTTAATTTCAGTCTTTTAGGAACTCACTACAGGTCTCAAATAAAATATACCTTTCACCAGCAGTGAAATGTCAACCGTGTCCCAAACACTGACATATTTTTGAAGAGAGGAAACATGTAAGATATTTTGCTTGCTTATTAAGATTTTAAGTTAAGAAAAACACACACAAGTAAGAGCCCTTTCTGAAATATAATAAGTTATATTGATTTTTCTTGTTTTTAAGCAGTTGTTTATGGCACTTTTCGGTTTAGCTTTTTGAATTTGTTTTTCTACACTTGCAAGTGAAGATATATGGACAAAAGTGTTTACTGTATGATTCACTATCTCGTACTACAGGTTCCACGATGATATTTTTCTTTTCCTTTTTTCCTCTTAAATTTCTTTTGGGGGGGTGGGTAATGAATGGCATCAAGATGCAAGATGTGAAAAGCAAAGAATAAATGAAAACAAAGTTTAAAATAATTTTATCTATACATCTATCTTTGAATCAGTTAGATTAATATTTCTTAATTCTCTCTACTTACTGTCATTTCTGAAAATTTTTGTTAGAATTTTTCCCACAGAACTCAGTTCCATTCCTGAAGTTATAGGTTAGTTCTTTTAAGGGGAAGCAAGGCAAAGGGTCTTGGTGGGTAGACCCGTTTTTACTTTAGAAGGCTCCAGGAGAGCACTTTCCTAACACCTGAAGCATATGCTACTCTTGCCAGCTGTAGGGCATAAACATTTCTTTGGGTTCAGGTGAAGTTTTTGTCTTTGCATTTTATTTTTGTCAATTGAGGGTCTTATTTGGTTTTCAAATATATGGCACAGTGATAATCATGTGCATAGTATAAAACGCGCTCATGAGGATGGTCTGTTGAGAATTTTGAGGTAATTATCCACATGGATTTCCCCCCTACCAAACATGTTGTTAAGTACAGTGTTCACCTGACATGTTTAATTTTTTTATGTTGAACTGTGGCAAACATTGCTTTGTCTTTCCTTTGGTTCTCATAGCATAGCATCATGGGTCTTTTTTTTTTTAAACTTGGAGACTTGTATGCAAATGATTTGTTGACACTTGTTTGTCATCTTACAATGGTGTTAAATATTCTTGTGTTTGTAACTTTTATACTAAACAGCATTTAATGCTACTATCAACAAATATTTTATTTTTATAGTATTTATATTCTTTGGTTTTTAAAATCTAACAGTTTTCATTAAAATTCTTTAGCATATTGTAATTCTACTTTTAATTTCAATTAAAGTACATTTTCCCCCAGGGCTTTTAACTATACTCTGGTCTTTACATTCAACATTTTTTCTTTCATGCTTGAATTTATACAAATGTTAAATTAGCAGAACCTGTGTTTTCTGGTGGAAGTCACCTTCGGTCAGTATTTTGAGAGCAACGGCAAACTATATATATTTGTATATTGATTATACAATTATTTTATATAGAGTTATACATATTTAACTTAATATATATTGCAAAATTTTGTGATACTTTCAGAGATACACTGTGATAAAGGAGGTGTACAAAACAAAATGATACTTAGCTTTTTGAAAATAATAACTGAAAACCAGGGGAAATAATATTAATATAGATTAATAGAAAAGTGGTATGAAAATAGAGAGGGCCTAATCATTTGTTTCCATGTATTAAATCAGCTACCCTTGAGCTTTACCATACTCTTCTTGGGTTTAACAGTTAAGCTGTTCTGTGTGTGTAGACCTTTGTAATTCAGTTCTCCTGTGCCCAGGCACAGCACCTAGAAACTAAATACAAATTGCAATTCTACTATTGCTTTGATTCTCTTCTTCTTCATTTAGGCCCCCTTTCCCAATTCTTCCTGAAATATGGCCAATTATAAACTGGCATATATTAATTGGAAGTTTCATGCCAAGATAATAGCTTAATGAACCACAATATAGGTAATATTGACTTAATAGCATCAGTCTCTTTCACTGGCAACACCCATATTGATGGTTTTATAGTAGTGGGTAGGAAATTCTTGGAAGTGTTGTAAAGGCCAGTGCCTTAGCAAATTTAACCCCAGATATAGTTATTGATGACTACAGATGAGTCTATTCATACAAAGCAGTTACAGTACATGTCAGTACCAGTAAGTCATGACTATACTTTTTAACACTAGGCCATACCAAGGACTTACCAGTTCAAGTGGCCAAGTTGGTACAATTAGATATTAAGCATGTTTGTCTCTTTAAATGAGGCAATGAAAGATTTATGAGGCAATGATAATCCTTGCCCTCTAATTCAGCAATTTTAAGAATCATCTTTTGTACAGATATTTTCCTATTCGATAAAATAATAGCAGAAGCTAGACTTGAAGTTAAGTCTGATTTAGTCTATCCTTGGTTGGGAAAAGAAGCCTAGCAACAAGGATTTAAGCACTATAAAAATTACTCCTGTCTTGTAGGGAAAGTCATACCAAGCACAATATGTGAAGGATGTATTGTTATATAACTCCCAGGGAGTTTGTGTTTCAGGTTAATAAAGGTCTCTGTATGCTAACCTTCTTTTCATTGCTATGAGCCTCACTGGCATTTTTCCTGTTCATTCACCAGGTCCCATCTGGCCTATCCTTCTCAATAATGAATACAAACAGAAGATACCTTTTCCTTCATCACTTTAAGATGTGTAAATTGTGAAGAAACTTTTATATATTTAATTATAGCTATGTGCTATTTCCTCCTTTCTGTACCATTTTTATTTCATGTAGCAAACCACAGCAATAGTATTCGTTATTTCACTTCCTTTGTTGCTTATCAGTATTATGATACAATGACTGTGTTTCTTTCTGTTCATGCCTAAGTGAGGCATATTTAGTCAACCTAATCATGGCCACCTGTATCAACCCTGTTTTCACTAGAGACTTTATTATCATAAATTACAGATATATATCGGTAAGAGCAATTGTTGGTTAAACCACATTCCTTAAAAATTGTGAACAAAGAATACAATTAGCAAGGTAACAGGTGAAATAATATATAATTATTTATTAGTTACCAAACATTTCCAGGCAGTCACAACATTTATTTATATTTTCACTCAATTTGTGGTAGCAGAATTACCCTAACTATTTGATATCCTTGAGGAGAATCAACAAATTGTGCTTTGATTGGCCATTTGGGATCATTTCTTACATAGTATTCTGCTCTAGATTATTTCACCACATGTGCTTTGGGGCTTTTGAATCATAGAAATGTAAAATTGAACGAAACACTAGAAACATCTGATTAAAAGCAACAGCCACATAAAACTAAAAGTTATACAAAATGAAGCCAATGTCACACGTGAGTCAACAGCTAGGGTGTAGTGTAGATGGTGTCTACTGTGAAGGTGAGCCCTTTTGTGATGCATTAATTTATATCTCTTATAATCAGTACAGATGATACTTGGATAGTTTTTCCTAGGATACAGCCTATTTAAGCCAGACTCCAAGTAAAAGATGCAATTAAATCATTACGACTCCCAATCTAAACTTCTACCAACTCAGGCTGCTCTGATCAAATTTTCCATTTTGAGATCTGACAATGACTCAGCCCACTTTGAGCTCCTCAGTGCTGTTTTGGTCTTTGACCTGTATACAGATCCATGCTGGACTTTGCAACTCAAACAAGATCAGGGTACCAGAAGTTCCAATTAGCATTGGGACACAACTATTGCTACAGTCCTAAATCCCCATACCAGAATTGCACATCAGAAATTGTGCAATTTCTGATGGGAAACCAAAGAACAGAATGAACTACAGTGAAAACTTGCCACCTTTAGGATGGGAACAGTTAAACTCCAAGGAACATAGGCTAAATAGCAAGGATATGGTACATCATTGTAATTAGGATCAGGATCACCTGTATCAGGCATAAACCAATCTGCTCTCCAAAGTTTCTATTTCATTATCTTCTTTTCAAGAGAGTGATGCATTCTGTGTAGGTTTTTTGCAGTATAAAAATTAATACCATAAAAGCATTCAGTGATAGGAAGGAGTAATATTATTAATTTAAAATGGCAACACCTATTTTAATAAAAAAAGAAAGTAAAAGAGTTATCATGTTGTGCATATAATTAATAGGATGTAGAGTAATATGGGAAAACATAATGTGAAACTCAGAGTTCTTTCTTTGATTTAAATGCTGTGTAAATGTTGCTTTACTCTTCATGATGGCTCAGCTCAACCTGAGTAATCCTTTATTCCTTGATTCCTTGGCCATTTTTGTTTTCTTTTATTATGATAAGAACCCCTGAAAGACAAAAATTGGTAAGTCATTGTGTGTGTGTGTGTGTGTGTGTGTGTGTGTGTGTGTGTGTGTGTGTATGCACCTGGAAAAGCCAGACATTTTTCATAGATAGGATTTGTCAGTGAACCTGAAGGTCACTGATAGCTATACAATCTCTCCAATACTTCAATCATTCCTTATTCTTCTTGTCTCAAATTAACCCTTTTAAACTCCAAAATCCTTTTTCCTCCTACCCCGGCACTGAGAATACAGACATATATTATACATACTGCTTTTTATATAACTCCTGGGGATTGGACAAAGGACCTTATACATATCTATCATGTACTTTACTAACTGAGCTATATCTCCAGTCTCCAAATCTTTATATAAAGTTTCATAATAACCATTTTAAACTATATGGGCTGGAAAGATTATTAAGGATAACATGCTGAAACTTGTATAACAATAACACATTTCACATATTTTATTGATGAGTTTAAAATAATTGCATTCAACTTTTCACAAAAGAATCTACAGAAGATACTAATTAAGAAGGGTGTTTTTGTGTACAGGATTGCAGGAGAGGGTAATGTTCTCCATAACTGTGGTTCGTTAGTTTTATCTATCAATAATTTGATTGCTAGTGTTCTTTTCTACAAATATCTGTAATTTTCATACAAAAGCCATTGAAGACCTGATTTGGTATGGGGATGTAGTTTGCTTACTATCCTTAGAAGATTTAGAAAACAGGGGAACCAGTCTACCCTAATCAGATGAACATAGTTCAGTAGCCGCAAGTAAAATTTGATCATGAGTGTAAATGCTTCATCGAAAGAGCATCTAACCATATTTGAGTGGGAGGATGATTTGAGACAATGCTGTGGACCTGCAGTTTCTGAAGAAAGGCTCTAAAACTCATAACTAAGCTTCATTTGTCTTTTCAGACATTTCATGTCTATGAAGTGATTAGGTAGGGTTGACAAATTCTTCCTATAAACACATTTACAGACCGTTGCTAATTTAGCAGAAAGAAGAAACCTAATTGAAGGCAGCACTGAAGGATGTTCATCTCATCTCAGAATGGAAAATGAAAGAGAATGGACAATTTGAAAGAAATGAACCCCTTGCTTTCTGCCTGTTCTTTATGAAAACACTGTCCTTTATGAAGAGGGGAAGAGAAATCCATGGATATTCACATAAGCCCTTGTGTAAATAATAAGTTTGCAATGACATCTACATTGCTGTAGATGAAGGTCAGCAAGAAGAGGTGTGTGTAATGGTAGGGTGGTTTGCTTCTCCTGACATGCCATGAAGGACATTCTGTGAATCCCCAGAAGAGAAGTTGGTCTTCCTTCCTGCCGGTGCTGCTGCTGCTACTGTGGGAAATTCTAACATTGGGTCAAATGGGGAGTTAATGTAAAGAATCTAAATGACTCTTCATAGGAATAGTAGCACTTGAACCTTTATTAAATTTTTAAATTGAGATTTTCTTTCTTTTTATTTTATGTGTATGAGTGTTTTTCATGAATAGACATGATGGGAGATGTTATTCTGTAAATATGTTTCTCATACTGGTTAATGAATAAAGCACTGTTTGGCCAATGGGAAAGCAAGAAAGGTGGGTCTAGGAGACAAGAAGGAAAGAGGAAGTAGTGAGGATAGTCAGCATGTAGAGCATGGAGAAACATGATGCCAGCCCGCCACTCTCCGGTAAAATGAGCCACGTGGAAATACTTAGAATAATAGAAATGGGTTAATCATTAAGACAGAGCTAGCCCATAAATAATGATAGTAACTGGCCAACAAGATTGTATCAAATACAGAGTCTCAGCATGTTATTGGGGACTGGCGTGATGGCGGGATCAGATCAATGGTGGCAGCGGGGAAAAAGTGCTCGTAACATACACACTTACACATCCCATGTTTGTATTATTCACGGAGTCCAGAAGAGGGCATTGGATCCTCTAGAACTTGATGTACAGATGGTTGTGAGCCACATGTTAGTGCTGGAAACTGAAGTTGGCTACTTTTATCTGCTGAGCTATTTCTCCATCTCCCACTTGAAGTTTGTAGACTGAGCTGTCATCCTTAGAAGAAAGTAACAGAGAGGAACTGCAGTAGCACTTTGTTGGTGTGGCTGCCACCACAAGTTCATTGGCAAAGCAAGATGCCACTACAGAGGAACCCCTGAAGAGTTAGTTCCATAACAATGGACTCAACATTGTCCTAAACTAACCATTATTGGAGTACACTTTAATGGTGATTGCCACACACTTGTAGGTATCAGGACACTGATCTGCTGTGTCAACTTTGCCTATTCATGGAAAGGAGTGTGTCAAAGAGTCCAGGGAAAAAGAGAGAATGAAGGAAAGTTGTACTTGGGGGGCAGGGGAATTACAGGTCCACACCTCAGTTATAAAGCTGAGCTCAGGAAAGACATGAGAATTTCTAGCAGAACCCTGGACCTCAGTGCAGAATGGGTAAGGATGGGAGCATATTTAGAGAAAAAGAAGAGATGGCAGAGGCTGCATGTCCACAGATGATGCAGAGGTTGGTGAGCATAAGACTGGACCAAGTGCTTTCAGTAGAAATAGGAAAGTGCTTTTAAAAATCCTGGGAAGGAGGCTGAGGAAACTCTTTTAGGCCCTGTTGAGTTCATTAAACTGAATTAGAACTGATGGACTCATAAAGAGTATACAGGAAGGAGTAGAATAGTTTTCCCAAACTCCCAGAGCATCTCAATATTGTTCATAGTGAAGCTAAAAGGATGTGGTCTTTGGAAAGAGACAAATTATTTGGATGATAGCACACTTTAAAGAGAAAATAATGTGTTTTGTAACCCTTTGAGAGTTAAGTTTGGGAATTTAATTTTTATATCCTCTCTGGGAAATAAATTTCATTTCAACGCAACAGGCTCTAGTTCTTGGTGCATATTAAAGCAGTGCATGTCATTTATGAGCATCAAAGCAATCCATACTCATTATGATGGATTTTCTCTTTTTATACATGCCAAGGACCCAGTAAGTGCTGTGCAACATTTCAAGAATGAACTTGGCATGAATTCTTGAGAGAATTAATAGCTGTATTAATTAGGGCATAATGGTTATTGCTAATGAAGAAAGAGGCGAAATTACTCTAGAAACACAGAGAAGGCAGTAACTAAACTTTCTGTTTTCCTTTCTGAATTCTCAACAATGCTTTATTCCCCTCATGGGTTGCTTTTCAGACGACATACCTCATAAACATGTACAATAGGGACTTGTTTATTAGAGTTGTCTATATCTAACCTGAAGTTCAAATTTTCTTCTGTAAAACCACAAGCAAAATAAATAATCTTCTGAATTATATAAACAATTACTTCGGTATTTGACTGTTTGAATTAGGTACAGATTTTTCTGCCTGGGTGTTAGGCATTATGGAATATATCTGATTTAACTGTATGAACTGCTCCTACACAAGTCAGTTTGACAAGGGATAAAACAGGACAGAATAGATACATTCCTTAAACATCATTGTGAATAATATGGAAAGGCTTTAGTAAGGATAAATTTAGTGATTATGAATATCAGGATTCTAGGAGAAGACATTTTAACCCCTTTGTATTGAATCTCACTAAAATAGAATAATTGTCAGAAGATCTAGTTACC
Organism: Cricetiscus sungorus; assembly: GCA_030556225.1. NCBI lineage: Eukaryota > Metazoa > Chordata > Mammalia > Rodentia > Cricetidae > Cricetiscus > Cricetiscus sungorus. Next base: position 111,942,169 of record JANBXA010000651.1, on the reverse strand, counting down.
ATGGTGATACATCTTTTAAGAGCAGGTAACTAAAATCACTCAATTCTAATACCAGAAAACATTGAATACAATTTAACTGATTTTTATTTTTTCTTTCAGCATTAACCTTTTTAAATTATATTAAAGTAATATAAAAATAAGTTGTAGGTGCTAGAATGAAATTAGATGGAAAGACTGTATTATGAACCATTCATTATAGTTTGATAAAAGTATGATTTTCTGTAAAATTATTGCTTTCTTGTTGTGTGAAATACTAAAACAATCTGACCATTTAAGAACTAAGAACGACTGTTACTATGGAAAAATGTTCACTGAAAATATGATATACACAAACACATGCATATACACATACTTATACAAATTACATGCATACACATAGAAGCACATATAAACACATACAGGTATGCACATACACATGCATACTATACAAAAATGTATAGACAAATGCACATATACAGACATTCACACAGACATATAAACACATATACACAGATGTACACATTCACATAAGTACACACATAGATTAAAAAAACACACACATATATACTCACTTGCACTAATACACATATGTACATCAAAACACACATATGAAGACATATATACAAACAAATATACACATATACATATATATTCAGTTTCTACATATTTACATAAAATTCTTATACACTTATATGCATACACATTCATTCACACACAAAACTACATTTACATACACATATACACAAACATTACATGCACAGTTATGCATTTACACAAACAATAGCATATGTACATACACAGACACACATATACAATAATAGAAATATACATATAAACTCATAAGTACATATACATGCACACACACCTATACACATACATAAAAATATAAACTGACACACATAACACACATAAACACTGAATATAAAGCAATTGGCACAGTGCTTTATCCGGAGTAAGCCCTTGTGTATGCGAATGGTCATTTAATAGTCAGTCCCTGTTTCCGAACTTCCTTTCCTTCAGTCCTTCCTTCTTGGACTTTCAACTTTTCTCTATATACAACTTGTTTTGTAACCTCTTATGTTGGACCTTGTGGTGATATGAATGAGCATGACCCTCATAGGCCCCATGAATACTTGCCCCCCTGTTGATGAAACAATTTGGGAAAGATTAGGAGGTTTGGTCTTGTTGAGAGGAGGTGTCACTTGGATGGGCTTTGAGGTTAAAGGGCTGCAGCATTAGGAAGGTTGAGGACCACTGTTTTTGCAAGAGGTATAGATGGTAGACTCTTCTTTTGAACTGTAGCCATATTAGTCCATGAAGAACATTCCTTAGCACCACAGAAGTGAGAAGCAGAACTACACAGTTATTGAAAAATAAAAGCCGTGCTCTGACAGCCTTCACGCTAACAGATCAAACATTCTGTCCTTGGCATTCTTTTCTCTGCACTCAATTGCATTGGATTGGAACTACTCTGTAGACCTGTTGGCCTCAAATTCATGGACATCCAACAACCTCTACTTCTCAAATACTGGGAGTGTTCTTAGATTTTAAAGAGTACTTGAGAAAACCTGACATGTCTGTTTATTTCTGCATGAGTAAGTATTATCACTACTTTTGAACCAAAGTAACATCTACAAACCATGTATTTCTTCAAGCCACTGTCATCTGTAATTCCAAGTGCAAAGCTTTGTATTATGAAAGCATACCTCATTTCAACTTAATGTATGTTACAATTTTGAACTAATAATTTTTTAAATGCCCCTTTGTGTAGAGATTTAGGGGGGCTGAATAGATCTGCCTACTGCTGAAACAACTTGTTTGGGGGTTTGAGCTTGTCAGAGTAAATAACAAGCAGTAGAGTGTCTTCGAAAAAAGAATGTCACCAGCATTTGCAGTGTTTCTTCAGCAGATGGAGAAGAATGCTGTCCTTACTTCACACACTTGCTAAATGCTCCAGAGTAAATCAGTCCTTCAAGGAATCAGTCATCAGAGCATATTCATGCTTTCCCAGTTCATCTAGGTTGGGATGGAATAAGCATGTGCATGTTTTGGGCCTGTTTAGGGAAGATAGTGTTCACAGAGACTAGATAGATGGTATTTTGAGTTTTGTCCCTGGGAGTAAGATTGTAGGAAAAAAATGAAGTAAAATGAAATACACAGAGAGAGCTGGTATGAAGGAAAATGGCTAATCCAGGAGCTGATGAGAAGACCCCAAGGCAAAGAATACTCTATATTTTTTTATTTTCTTGTTCTTTGTTGTTGTGTTTTAATATCTTGGTTCCCATGAAAACTGCGAAGATGAACTAAAAGTGGCTCTTAGTGAGATTCATGACAGACAGATAAGGACTGTCCCTAGAATATAAGGACAACTTCAGGCTCTTTGGGGCATTTCCTACTGAAGAACACAGGGATTTCAGGAATCATGACACTAGAAAAGTCAAATAACAGCATTATTTTAAGATAAACATATATAAAATTAAACATTTTATGAGTCAGAATTAATTATTTAAGATGAAAACAAGAATGAGGTTAAAAAAAGGTGAAAAAAGAAAGGTGGAAAGACCATAGAATTTTGAAATTATTTTAATATGGATATTATTATAAATTTGGAAAATTAAGATGAACAATATTGTCAATTTCTTGTGGATTGAGGTGTTCTCTTAATCAAGAATTTAACTGGGTTTCTTTATAAAAATTGTTTAGAAAATCATTATGAGGCCTAATATTTCTATATTACCTATTAGTGAGTGTTAAAACAATCAGTTTAGTGTAGTTCAGTTAAATATTGAATTTTAACAATAATTAATATGCCAGCTTGAATAACAAACCTAACACATGCATGTGTGTATGCATGTGTATCTATACATTACATTTCTATTTTATGCAAGCATTGTTATGAACAAAGCTGTATGCATAGCAGCTCTTTCTTCCTTGACCTTTCTCTAGATGAACAGCTAACACACTAAGTGGGAAAGGTGATTCATCCATTTTTAGTGTCCTTTCAAACTGAATTCTGAAAGTCTGAGTGACAACCCAGAGGCTCATACATGTAAAGGGATGCCCAAGATCTGAGTTTTCTTACAAATGAATGCACTTAGAAATGAATGTTGGTGAACCTCACAGGCCTTGATGTTGTGGCCAGTTCATTAGACTGAAAAGACCCTTGTCAAAACACTGTTTTCTAGGATGAAGAGAACTAACTCTAATACCCATTTTTAATTTCTAGCAGCTGCTGCTTAGGGCAGCGCAGACTCTCAGCAGGGCAGGTTGAGGCTCAGGTTTGCTGATTTGCTTGTCTGTACATAGAAGCCATGATGATCTTCCTATTTTTTAATTTATTTTCTATATTTTTAATTTTGAGATTACAATATCATTATGACATTTACCCCTTCCTTCAAACTCTCCCACATATCCATCCCTGCTATCTTTCAAATTCATGCCTTTTTCATTAATTGTTATTGCTTTCATATATGTGTTTATCAATATATTCTTAAATATAACCTGTTTAGTCATACAATGTTACTTGTATGTATGTTTACAAAGCTGGCCATTTGGTGTTGAGTAACCTATTGGTGAGCGCTTCCCTAGAGAAGACTGTTTCTCACAACTTCAGCATCCCCTTGTTGTCTGTAGTTCTTTGTGTACAGCGGATGCCAAGTGGGCTTTCTGTCAGTGGGCATGGCCATCTGTGACATCGTCATTAAGCTCACTTTGGGTAGTCATGTTGGTGAGAGTTTATGGGTGTAGATTCTGATGTTCTGATGTTACAAGGGGGAAACAACATCACAGCAAACTCCCCGATGATACAAATATCACAAATATGAAGACATCTCTGTCCTCCACAGTACTACATATGTGGAGCTTCCTTGTTTCAGAAAATTGTGGTTCTCTGAGAATGATTATTAATTTTCTTTATAGTACATTAATATTGCTTGTATAGAGAGAATGTAAATCTTACATAGGTAAATTGAGGAGAGTCATGCAGAATATATGTAATAAACTCATTCAGAATCATAAACATGTGTGTGCATATGTATGTGTGTATATTGTATCTCCTATGTATCTATCTATCTATCTATTCTTTCTATTTGTGCATTATCAGTATACTCTGCATACATTATTTGATTTATTATTTGTGGTAAATCTGGGACAACACAGATCAACATATAGGACTATGTAACTGTTATATGGAAGCCAGAGTGTTTTCACTGTTTCTCAACACTCTTTCATTCCTAGTTTTGAGGTTAACATTTTTTTTGAGAAATGTAAACTAAACTATACATTAGATTGTGCTTTCTACCCATGAGAACTAATGACAAGCAATTAAATAGCATATTCTGTCATAGGAGCCTTGAGGTTGTAAATTATTGCTTAAGGGTGTTTTGACAATTTGTTTCCCAGGATTCAGAAACCAAGTTACTTTTTATATTCATGGTTCTTTCTATAACATATTTAGCCTTTGGTTAAAATTGTGCTTCCAGACATAGAGTGTACATTCCAGAATAACAGCATGCAGTTAATGTTCTGGACTAAGCCGAACTTCAGGGAATAAATGTGTTCATCAACTGAAAAGAGATTTCCTCTGTGAAGTCTGGGACAGTTCAATTTATACCTCCTGATCTTTATTTCCTTTCTCTCTCTCTCTCTCTCTCTCTCTCTCTCTCTCTCTCTCTCTCTCTCTCTCTTGTACTTTTTTTTTTTAAATTTTGTTGTTGCTAACTACTTGCAGCTCCGTGTACAGGCTAGACCAACACAGTACCACTGAGCTACATTTCTCAGTCCTGTGTTGCTTTGTTTTGTGTTCTTGGTTGTTTTTAAAAATGGGCCTCTTTCTGTAATGCAGCTTGACTTTGCTTGACTCTAAGATGTTTACCTGGTGGCTTTCTCTTGATCTTCCTTGAAACTGTGAGGGAGGGTCCTTTCTCCCTTTTTTGAATGTTCTTCTGAGCACAGATTAAAAATTGATTCTGTGATTCACCAGACAACTGCTGGAATCACATCATTGGCATTTCTTGTTTAACTTGTACCTGGTGATGGTCTTAAGGTAGCCTGCTTTAAGGCTTGGAAGTGATATTATTTAGGCTAGAGAAGCCTTTTTTTTTTAAATAGAGATATTTTTCTCAAAGTTAAATTTGTCATTTAAAAAAATACCACTTAAATAGTAGGGTTTTCTCATGTCATCTATATCAACAGTTTCTTAATTGTATTAATGAATTTTAATTTTGAATAATTCTACAGTTACAGAAAATTTACAAAGATACCACAGAAAATTCTTATATATGTAGTCTCTAACAGTGGGTTAGCATGTTAGTATATTTCATTATTTGACACATTAGAAAATATTTTTAAAAAATCATTCATTAAGTAAATGTTTTATTTATTAATTTTTCTGTGATCCAGCTTAATAAGTCATACTCAGTTAGTCCCAAGTTTTTCAGTCAATGAACACAGCTGAATATAACATGGAGTGATAGTCACCTAAAAGACTGATGGGAGATGTCATGGAGAATATCACTGTTGAGAAGAGATGCACAGTTCATAGGCATCGGTTGCAATATCTGTGCCCAGTGTTGGGAGGTAGATCCATCTTTGCTTATTCACATTATCCCTTGCCTTTTTGTAAGTGCCTAAGTATGTTTATATCATGTGCACTCATTATTTATGGAATAAAGATTAGAGATAATTTAGATGATCATTAAGAGTGATTATACAATCTCAAAGTTTAATTGCTGTGTCTTTAATTATGAATTAAGAGCTACTCTTTTTGAAATGGAGGATAATATTTTTCATGACATTGTTACATTTTCTGTCTATTAAAAATTATTCATTTGATTCTAATATATGTCAAACTTATTTTTTTTAAATTTGTGGACTGAAACATAACTTACTTTTCTTTACTGCATAGACTCACATTGTACCAAATTCCTAAAGAATTGACTGTTTTTTATATGTCAAAGGACATCTGCTGGGAATTTTTAAAAATATGTCAAAGCATTTAAAATTTGATCAAAATTACTCAAAACACGTTTAAGATCTACTCTTAGATTCAGGTCTTCTGTGTAGCACTGATGACAGTTATGAGACTATTATTTTTTTCTGAATGAAGCAGTTTCATTAGTCTGCTGTTGACTTTCACTGAAGAGTTGTTGGATCAAAGCAGACCAGGAGAATGCTTCTTTTTCTGTTCACTTGGAAGTCATTCGTTTACTTTCAAATACTGCCATGTGAGAAGGAATGTGCCTTTGTAGTAATCGATTTATAGCAGGATATATTATTTCAGTTGGATATGCTTCTGGCAAGTGTTATCTACATTTGCAAGATAAGATGTCAGGGAGAGTAGAGAAGTGATTAAAAGAACATTGCTTTTTATCAGTACTGTCTACATGACAGAGTTGCCTGGCTTAGTGTGCCTTTGCAGGAGCAGATTGTGTGCTGTTTTAGAACGCATGACCAACAGCAGCAATGAATGTTTGAAAGGGTGTCTGTATGAGGGTGAGTAGCTGTATGCTTTGTTATCTGTGAGAACCTTAGCATTGCATTTGCTCTCTGTGGGTCTGGTTGCCTTGAATATGTCGCGAGAAGTTGAGGTAAGAACTTCTAGTGGAGAGATACTAAGGAGTATATTGGCATTACTGATTGATGACTTCTTTATTTTGTCGCAGTCATGTATGATTTCTTTTCTGTGCCTGTCAAACTGTGAAGATACCTGGGTTTCTGTAATACTTTTTGGCTGTTGTGAAAGCAGAGATCTAGGTCATAGGTGACATATCCAGATGTCTGAGGTTTTGTATCAACTGCAGAAATGAGTGAAGACAGAGAAACCGAGTGCTCCAGCCAGCAAGTGGTCTTTCTGAGCAGACACATGTTGACTCTTCAGATTAATGTCAGATCTTCCAACCTTTAAAAGAAAGCTGTATAAACAGCTTTTTGTATGAACACCCCAATCTTTAAATGTTAGCAACTAATACAATTTCAAGAAACTCCCGCTGTAGATTAAATTAAAGATTCCGTGGTTTGGAACTAACTCACTGGACATGGGTTTGGACTTCTGCTCCATTCCAGTTGTTATCAAACAATTTTCCCCATAGCAACAATAACAATGTTTCTCCATCATAAAATTGTAAGCCCATGCTTCTGTGTGTTTTTTATGTGAAACGACAATTTTCTGAAGCAGCATATGTAATACAGCTAAGTTTCTATTTTACTCCATATAGCAGAATTTTCTATGCAAAGCACAACTCCCACCTCAAAGATAATAAAAAGTAGTTTATTCTGAGCCAAGTGTGAGTTGCCATAATACGGCACATGGATTTAGGATACTTCAAATAGCATGTTATAATTGGAATTAGCTTCATGAACTTTTAATAGTGATGTAACAAAAGGAAGTTGTAAATCAAAGAAATTATAAATATATCAGCAGGCATGAAGGTGAGCAAGCTACAGTGAGACAAGAAAATGTCTATTACATACATTTCAGGTGATACCAGAGCTGAGCTTTTGAGTTAGCAGAAGTGATTGGTCTGCTAAGAATACATCAAAAAATGATTTTTTTTAAAAAAAATCTCATATGTATGTTGGACATAGAGGTAGGCAATAAATGGGGACTAATGATAGCCCAAAAATAATTTGAGTCTGGATTTGAAACATGGAATTATTTCATTGTCCATGTACCATCAATTCTTTTGATTCTACAACATTCCATGTCTTCTCATCACATACTTCTATTAGTCAGCTTTGTAGAACCTGTAACATAGATTGGGTGTTTTCTGTATAGTTTGTTCATAGGTCCCCTGTTGGTCAAACACACATTTTGTGCATACACAGGCTAAATACTGATGATGCAGGGAAATCTTATTTCTGGGATAGCAGAAAGATGAGCTTTGTGTATGCAGAAAAGCAGTCTCTACTAGGGAAGCATAATGTTAAAGCTCTTAAGAAAGCCTCTCCAGGTCCCACAAATATCTCTGGTCATCTCAGTCTGATGTTCTCTCTGTTTCTGCCAATGCATCTGTCATAACATTCATACAACACTTCCAGTAGTAGCAGTTTACCATAAGTTCAAATAATCAAGAATATTGAATGCCCTCAGCAGACATTTCAATGTACAAAACCCAGACTCTTTAAGCAAACTAATTATATGTAGTCTCTCCTCATATAGTTGTTTATATCTTGTGAGCTATTTTATTTGATGTTTGGTCTGTTTGAAATGGTTTGTTACTTTATTATTACTTTTTTTCAGAACTTCAAGCATGGTCACTGGTATATTCTATTTTTGCCCTTCTTTTCCCCTTTCAAATTCATGAATTCTTTTTTAATTGCTATCCTGTTTCCCTTATGTATACATGTATATAAAAATTACTGAGTCAATTTACCATTATATTATTCTAGATTATTTTTGACCACATTGATTTACAGCTATAACTCTATACAAGGTTTGGCTGGCTTTAAATTCAGAAAGGATTGAACTTTTATTTCCAGATCATTTAGTTTTGTTCTAATAATGAGTGTCTTTATAGGGCTATGCACACTTGAATGTAGGCAGGAAGCAAAGAGAGATGTTCATAAGATGAACACCAGAACACTGGTGTTCAGCTTGCTTTATCATTTCATGCAGTCTGAGACCCCTGTCCTGAGGGAGGTGTCACTCACATTTAGAGTGTATATTCTCACATCAATTAACCTAATCTGGATAATTCCTCACAGAGGCTTGTCTCTTGGAGATTCATGGTCCTGTCCATTTGATATGCAATACTAATCATCAGAATTACACAAGATAATTTAGCTCTGTGTTTTCAACATCCCAGTCCCATATAGTAATGAATTTCTGGTCAGTCCAAAAGTCTCTTAGAACTGGGATTGTTATGTAAAATAAGAAAAAATTATATATATATATATATATATATATATATATACACACACACAAATATATATATATATATATGAAAACAAAATAAAAGCAAAAAAAGAAAACTTTAGCAGATGTGTGACTTTTTTTCAGAAATTATTTTATTCTATTCTGCATGATCTGTATTTAATATTAAATTTATTTCAAAGGTAATCATATAGTTATTAAATAATTTTTACAGATTAACAGTTGGTTATCCAGTTCATTACTTCTGTGAATAAAACTAGATGTAGTGTTATTGAACATGAATAGGACTGGGAATGTAATTATATTATAACTTCAAGAAATAAAAATAATTATTATAAAAGTAATTCAACACATGTTTGGGAATTCCTGCATAGAAGCCAGACTTCCAAAATATATTACAGGCAACTCATTCAGCCTAGAATTTTAAGAAACATTTCATATCTACTGTGAACATATTGCCTGCTGAGTTGAAGGTGAAGTCTCCTCCCACTGGACCTGACCTGCCATCTACCAGCATGGAACAGAGATGGTTTTGACCCTGTAGCCATGACAACAAAATAAGCAGAATAATACAGTGGCAGCTGAGCTTACAGTAATGGTAAGAGGCTGTCATTACTGCCTAATAGAAGAGAGGCAGTACCAGGCAACATTCACTTGAGATTCTATCCACCAGTACTCTGTCCCGCCTTCCAACTCCACACGGTCTTGGAAGATAATGCTGCATACTGGGTGGAGGAGGTTTACTTCAGTCAGGACATGATACAGCTACCAAGAGGTCCCTAGTCGTGGTAAGACTTTTCAGTGATACAGCTATGGTTGAGTCTCTGATGTTCCTATGAGTATCCATTCACTCATCAACCTATAATCAAGCATAACAAACTCATTTGCTTACCAATCTGGGCTTGCATAGAACTTACTTATTTGACCTATCATTGGTACCTTACCTGACCTAAGTGAACATTTATTCATGTATCCCCAAGAAGTAAAAGTAATAGAACATAAGGAGCCGTGAATTCTATGCAATCTAGATAGCTAGTAAACTCAAAGTAATAGTTTTAAGACAGAATATAGAACTAAAAGAAAGACACAGGAAAGCCTATATCTATGTCTATGAGCATATAACTGAGCATGACACCCCTTCTTATTGAAGGAGATCATTTTCTTCCCTTTAGTCAGCACACATGACTTGTGCTCGTTCACACGCATCTCAGTTTCTAAGTCTGAAGTTCTTATCTGGCAAATAAATGTGGATTTCACCAGACAGTAAATATAAGTGTCTTTATAAGTGTTGGATTATGTTCACGCAATTTATATTTTACCAGAAATTTAATGTAGAATTGATTAGTGCTCTTCCCATAACGTTAAACTAATTTTCAAAGTTTCTTTCAGAGTAATATACTTTTTGTTGATAAGTCCATGCATGCCAATAGGTTTTAGCTGTCATAAATAAGACTTGAAAACCTCACATTAAACTATTTATACTTCCTGTATATTCCTAGGGGGAAATAAAGGCAAAGAAAAATGACTAAGCTTTTTTAAAGAATAAAGGTATCATTTAATACCTTTATTAAATCATCCAAAATTGAATGTTTTATACAATGCCACATTGATGTGGGACAATGTCTTTGTTCACTGTAAAGATTTGTTACTTGCATTGGTTTAATAAAATGTTGATTGGCCAGTAGCCCAGCAAGAAGTACAGGTGGGGTTACCAGACTAGGAGAATTCTGGGAGGAGGAAAGGCAGGCAGAGACGCAGATGCCAGCCAGATGCAGAGAAAGCAAGATAAGAATGCCTTACTAAGAAAAGGTACCAAACCATGTGGCTAAATATAGATAAGAATTATGGGTTAAGCTGTAGAGTTTGTAATAACTGTGAGCAATAGGCCAAACAGTATATATTTAATATAAGCCTCTTTGTGTTTATTGGGGACTGAATGGCTACACGACTGGATGGGACAGACACTTTTGTTGGTATATATGGTATATGTTAGAGTTTTATTGTTATACTTATAAGATCCTAATATTATGTATTTTCTTAATGAGCTATTGACTGCACAGATCATATTATTTGTGGTGGTTTTAATAGGGATGACTCCCAAAGGTTTATATATTTGAATGCTTGGTCATTAGTAAATGGCTCAACTTGAAAGGGATTAGGAGGTGTGGCCTTGTTGGAGTAGGTATGAAGTATGTCACTAGAGGTGGGTTTTGAGGTTTCACATGTTCAGGCCAGGCTCATCCTCTTTCTGCTGCCTGTGTATCCAGATGTAGAACTCTCATGTCTCCAATACCACGTCTGTCTGCATGCTGCCATGCTTCTTGCCATGATGACAATCGACTAAACTCCTGAAACTGTAAGCAAATAAATGTTTTCCTTTTAAGAACTTCTGTGGTCTTGGGGTCTCTTCACACCAATAGAACACTCAGTCATTATTTTGCTGAAACTGAATCATTTGAATAATTAAAAAATATAATTAGGATGACACTATCTTGCCACATTTTTGTACCTGCTTTCAGATAAACTTGTTCCTCAACTCTAACTAAGATTCGAGGAATGCATAAAAGTATGCTATGTTATTTCTAATTTCTTTTATATAAATTTAGCATATACCTATTGGCTCTAATTTTCTTTGATTTTGACAGTACAGTTAGATAAAGATATGATCTTTAGTAGTGAAGTAGACATGTACAAGATTTATTAAACCCTCCTCATGCAAAGTACATTTCATACATTATTAATTCTCAGAGCACTTATTTGAAAGTGTTTTACCATTTTCATTTTATGAGTATGGAATCTGGGGTTAATAACAATTTTGCACAGTTGGTGGTGGAGCCCATGTTTTCAACCACTGTGATATTATGTCTCTGTATTTAGCTGAACTGACATTTACATGTAAGCTAGTAATCAAATCACCCGAGTTTCTTGAGAATGGAGGGGTGTTTTACTTAAGAACATAGTTAACATTTAGTTACCACACATCAGTAAAGATATATATCTTGTGTTATGAAAATAAAGAAATGTTTTTATGTAGTATAACAGATTATTGTTGGCCAGACAACCCCACCACCACTCTGATTTTCTCTTAAGACCATCAACATGTTTTCTGTGATTCATTAGATAAATCATTATTGTCTTATATTTCAGAAATTGAGCTGTTGAAACAGTCTATGGTTAGCTAGACAGTTTGCACTCATTCTTCAGTAGCAGATACACACACACACACACACACACACACACACACACACACACACAGAGAGAGAGAGAGAGAGAGAGAGAGAGAGAGAGAGAGAGAGAGAGAGAGAGAGAGAGAGAGAATCCACACAGACAAATAAATAATATTAAAGTGAAGGGATAATCAATTTGGAAATTATTGCAACATAATCTCAGTTTCAGAGTTAGGCAGCAAGCAAAAGGACCCTTCTTCAACACTATCTCCTCATGGGAAGCAGTTCAAGATTCTCTCTAAAGTAAGTTTATGGAGTTGGCCTGTCCATGGGGAAAACTGAAAGGTCTGGTGACTTTTCTTTCTATGTGTGGTCTTCATCCTGGGTTCTTAGCCTGTGTTCCTACACTTGTGTTCCCTGTGAAGATAAACTATCCTTTTGCTGCTGTGTCCACTCTCACAATGAATTGTCTTTTTTCTTTTTGCACAAGGACATAAAAGGTGAATTGTATCTGTCACAGGATGTTTGAAGGGCAGAATGACAGTTACTGCAGTGAATAAAGTGAGCAATTTTTGAAATTAAAAAGAAAAATCCTGCTCCAAATTTTACAGTGACATGCTGTGAATCTCACAAACTTCTTTCTGTCTTTCTTTTTTTCATTCATTCATTTCATTCATTCATTCATTCTTTCTTTTTTTTTATTTTTTTCTGACAGGGTTTCTCTGTTCTGTTTGGAGCCTGGCCTGGAACTCTATCTGTAGACCCGACTGTTTTGCACTCACAGAGATCCACCTGCTTCTGCCTCCTGAGTGCTGGGATTAAAGGCCTGTGCCACCAACACCTGGAAAATCTCACTAACTTTTCAAAGAACTCACAGATCTAGCTCTATGTCTACACAGATTCAATAATATCTACTGTTTCAAAAGTCATGCTTACATACATAAAATTTTTATATATCTATGTACTCACCAATCCATTCTTCCTCTTTTCAGCAGTATTCCCCAAGCTTCACTTAATGTTTGGTTGTGGGCCTGCATCTGCTTCCATTAGTTGCTGGATATAGCCTTTCTGAGGACAATTGGCCTAGGCATCCATCTATGAGCATAGAAGAATATCATCAGGCATCATTACATTGACCTATTTTTCCCTCCAGTCATGTTTGGTTATATCCTAGGTCTCTGTGTCACCCAGCCTGTGGCTTCTGGTGCTCTGGGCAGTGTCATGGGTGGGCTTACTCTCCTGGCATGGGTTTTAAGTGAATGCATGAAATTCTTAAAGAATTAAAAAAATATTACAAGAATTATCATAACCAATTCACCTTGTTTTCCAAGTTGTACTATTTTGGAGGCTATCAATTCTGTTTGCTTACGTGGTCCAATTGGTCAAGAATCAACATTACTTTTCAGAGGTAAATAAACTCTGATTATATTTATGATCATTTGTTTACATTGTTATTATTCTTTCATAATTTCTTCACCAAATTTCAGACTACTTTAATTGCAGTTTCACAAATGTTCAACAATAGAATATACTTGTAAGTATTGTCTGTGGTTTGTTACTGATAGTTTTGTGTTCATTTGAATCAAGCTTGTTACTTTTCTTCCTTCCTTTCTTTCTTTCTTTCTTTCTTTCTTTCTTTCTTTCTTTCTTTCTTTCTTTCTTTTTTTTTAAGACATGGTTTCTTTGTGGCTTTTAAGGCTGTCCTGGAACTAGGGACTAGCTCTTGTTGACCAATCTGGTCTCTAACTCACAGAGATCTGCCTGTTACTGCCTCTTGAGTGCTGGAATTAAAGGCGTGCGACACCACCACCCAGATGTTACTTTTATTTTTCAAGGACAAAGAACAAATTGGACAAGAGCAGATCGGTCATTTATAAAACATCTCTGCTTTTCCTACATGACATAGTAACTTTAAGAATCGAAATGCTATAATCAGCACGCAACTCTTGTTCCCTTTCTCTGATGTTGTCCTAGAGTTATCATTTATCAGTGCTGTTGGAAACAGGTTGAGGTTGGGATGTGCTGTCTTTCCATGGATTGATTGCAGTGTACCAACATGATGGCCTCCGGTTTGCTACTGACCAAGAGATAAAAATGGAGTTAGGGACTGACTGTGTTTTACATGGTGCATGATTTCCATGCTGTCTGCTTTGGATTGTTTCTATGCACTGAGCTAAGTTTGTCCCCCAACTCTCTAACTCTCTACTGCTGAAAACCAGCAGACCTTTACCTGTTTAGTCTTAATAGCCCATTCTCTCTCTCTCTCTCTCTCTCTCTCTCTCTCTCTCTCTCTCTCTCTCTCTCTCTCTCTCTGTGTGTGTGTGTCTCAATCTCTCTGTCTCTCTCTGTCTCTGTCTCTGTCTCTGTCTCTGTCTCTCTCTCTCTCATACCACACACACACACACACTCACACATACACACTTACACACTTGTTTTTTTTTTTTTTTTCTGTAATAAAGCCCTGTTATCTTTCTTGAAAATAACCACACAGGCTTGTTTTCTACATACTTCTAAGTCTCCTAAATTTCTATTTTCTATTATTTGAAAAGAGAAATGTATTAGAATTGTCTCCTACATGGTTAGAGATTAGAAGCAGTTCTTTGTAGTCTATCTCATCAGCTGAGAACACAGGGTGAGCATTAGAATCATTATTCAGCTCTGATTTTCCTTTTTGTGGGACATTTTTCACCTCTCCAGTCAACAAGTCAATCTCCTTTCCTCCCTTACATTTGTTTTCCACAGTCCTCCAGCTTGGAGCCACTCCTCCTTTGCTTTAACCCTTCCTGCCCTGGCATGGCACCTTCTCCCCTCAGTGCCCTTGTGTGAGGACCCCATCTCTGTCCCTTAGTGAGCTCCCTCATTCTTACTTTATATCTAATGTCACATCTTTAAGTTTCCCCCTTGCTCTGGACATTTTAGTGCAATTGATAGGTTAATCGTGCTCTGAGACAAGGATCTATGGTTTCCATTTCTTATACATTTGAATAATTTCATGTGCATGAAGATTTTGAGCATTTACTTATTGATTACTTAGAACAAATATTTGCAGTGTTGGTTCTGAGAAAACTGACACAGTCTTACAGATATAGGATGCAGACAAGTCAGGGCTAGCCGACACTGTTTCAATTCAGGTGAGTTTCAAATCACACCATGAATATGCTAGTGACATGTGTCTGTAATCCCAGCATTTGCAAAACAGAGTCAAGAGGATCTGAAGTTGGTTGTCAGCCTGGGCTACATAGAGGACTTTGCCTATTAAGCATTAAAGAAAGAAATAATACAGTAAAATTTAGTATAGTTCATGGTCATAGATGTGTGATTCTAACTTCAGGTGACAAACATTTAAATTAATTAATTAAACAAGTACTCATGGAACAACCACAATAAACCAGATTGTTGCTAGGGAACTGAGAATACAGTACTAAGCACTGTCTGCCCCCTTCCTCTTAGAAGATTCCAGTGGACTGAAATTCTGTAATCCCTCAATGAACTAACAATATGAATGTCTGTCAGGAGCACAGTTAGGATGTATAAAAGGATTTATCTAGTCATGAACACTTCAGTGAGAACCAACTTTACTCACAGGGGGAAAATATGGGAGGACTGAAATTAGGTAAATGACTAGAGGAGGAACATCCGTTAGGCAGAAAACATTGATGGCACATTATCAGGGAGAGGAGGGATTCCACCAGGCATTTTCTCATGCACATTCCCACTGTTACTGCAGGCATCGTGAGACACATGTTCCTCTGTTTCTTCTTGGTAGCAAGTCTTGAGATGTTTTATGTTTGTTTCCGAGAAATAGCAGACCTGTTCACTGAGTTTAAATAACTTGTCTTAGTTTTTCAGAGGCTGGCAGAGTGGAAATGACTTGACTCTGGAAAAACATAAAGCAGAGCTAGGAAGTATGAGAGGAAATATGAGTGAGATAAATTTACAAGCCTGAGATCTAGGGACTTTCTTGGGTTTGGTGCTGAGAAGCAGAAATGAAGTTTTGGAAAACAGGTGCACATTCCTTCCTATATGAGAGACAGCAAGGGTATTTCCACTGCCTCATGTGTAGATTAGGACTGAGGAAAGGCATAAGTGTTTCCCAGCGCAGGAAAAACAAGAGTGAGGAGAGTGTGA
Source organism: Cricetiscus sungorus (assembly GCA_030556225.1). Classification (NCBI taxonomy): domain Eukaryota; kingdom Metazoa; phylum Chordata; class Mammalia; order Rodentia; family Cricetidae; genus Cricetiscus; species Cricetiscus sungorus. Next base: position 111,926,023 of record JANBXA010000651.1, on the reverse strand, counting down.
TGTTTCCATCAGACATTCCTGGTGCTATTCCGAGGGTAATCTCCCTATTGGTGAAACAGAAATAATATAGAAAGTTGAATCGTTATTGTTGTAAGTCCGAAGCATTATATCTTGAAAACAGAAAATTTATCTGTTATTGTCTTTCTCACTTCATTCCTTTCTTGCTCATTATTGACACATTTTAAAGCAATGTAACCATATAAGGAAGGACAAAAGTTCAGGAAGTGCCTGATAATTTTAATTTAATTTTTAGCCCTCTCAGAATTGTTTACTTAATTTTTTTTCAGTTAAGATACTTGTATAATGCAAATTACATACATTGAAGGTAAAAAATGAACCATTTCTATATATGAATACATTGTGAAATCATTGCCCCAAACAGTCTTACTAACCTATCCATTACTTTATGTGGTTTTCTTTAGTTTTCAATTGCTAAAGATGGAACCCAGATCCTTCTGTGCTACACAGGAACTGTCCAATTGACTTATGTCCTCAGCCATATTTTCTGTGATCAGAATATGTAAAAGCCCTTCTTTTAAACAAATTTCCAGTATAGAATATGTAAATGTTGTAAATCACAGTAGCTACTCTGTGTTATGCATGCATAACTTATTCAAGTGTATAGCCAACAGCTCATCTATGCCTCTAACCCTTGATTCTTGATATCCGTTTTTCTCTACTTCTAAGAGTTTCACATTTAAAAATCCTGAGAACAAGCAGCCCCCCTTTGACACTAGTTTCCTTTATTAACTACCTATGAAACTGCAGTTCACACACTCAGTTTTAGATTTAGATTAATTATCTATTAAGGGTAGATAATAAGAACTCCCTCATCAAATTGCTGTTCTGTTGGCATAGTACATGACATGTAATCAATGCATGACAAATCATGTTCATTCCCTTGAATTTACAGAAAAGTCAAATTTAAACTTCTGTTTCCTCAAATGTCATTGTGTTCAAATCCAAGTGTTTTCCTACAAATGCCAATGGTTCCTTTGATGAACATGAACATACAGCGGTAGGAAAAGGAAATCATGCTGGAGGACTTGCAGTTGATGCAGAACCAATGAGTGAGTGAGATGAGTGTGGAGGCATCATCAAGGGACTTCTTGGCTCACCACAGGAAGACAATCCTATTGGCTTCTCTGAGTTAGTGGAATATCCTCTCATGTTGGCAACATATCTTACACATTTAAGTATGACTGATTATGCGGAATGAGAATTTCATCGAGCTCATCCTAGGATATAAAGAGCATCTGAGGACTCATTTACTACCACAAAACTTTCCTACTGACTGTTGGAACCTTAAACAAATGCCAGTTTCCCACCTTTCAGATGCACAATCTCCTAGGACATTTTGGAAACAAGAGTAATTGTTGTAGTAGTAGAAAGTTATTGAATGAGAAGGCTATGTTCATTTACTTGAGATAAGATCTTGCTACATGGCCAAGGCTGGTCCTTTCCTCATCAATCTCTTGCCTCCCCAGGGCTAAGATTGCCACAACTCTTAGCTCACAGTAGTTTGTGGGCATTGCCTTTATCCAAGAAAGGACCTATCATTTTCATCCGGGCTTACATGGGAGTCACTATGTAGCCCAGGCTGGCTTCAAACTCAGAATCTCATTACCCAAATCTCCTGATTGCTGGGTCCACAGATGTGTAGGACAATACCCAGCTACAAGTATCCAGGTTTGGTGTGATTTAGTGAACCTCTACGGTTTCTACTTATTGAAAATTCCCTTATTGACTTTGGAAAGTTCCTAATCTTTTCTTAAGACAGCATGGCTAGTGACATTGATTTCAGTAATAAAACATTTATTTGGTTTATTGTATCACCTCAAATCATTGCATTAAGAGTTACGGGGTTAACATTAATACTGTATCAAAAAGTCATCATAAATAGCATAATAATCGTAAGGTGAGCATTTAATATGGTATTGAAGTATAGTATATAAAATCAGAAACTGTTAAGCAGTTAATGAAACATAATGTTTATTTATTTTTTTACAATTTAGAATTTATTTCATTTAGGGTAGAGTAACAAATAAGGAATATATTTTTGATTGTATGGACTATCTTAACTATTGATATTAAAAATTAATGTAGCTTTTAGTCTTTTTAGTTAAAAATAGTTTGTAAACCAGTACTTTTCATGAATTACCTATCTTATAATTTGGAACAATTGCTATGGAATTAATATGAAATTTCCATAACTATCAAAGAGTAGACAAACCTTTATTTCTGTTTATTTATATAAAATTTTACTTAGTATTATGAAAATTTTGCATATGAAATGTGTTTTTCTTTCTACAGAATTTCATTCCTTACAACAAACTTTCCCAGAGCTCATTTCTTGCTGGTTTTTAGAGATGTACAGGGTGTGCTGCTAGTAACATGATGATGAGAGTCCACAGTAACAGACCAGAGTTCTCAGCTCCCCTGTGCAGTTAACCAGTTTGCTGATCATGACTCAATCACAGTTCAGAGAAAGCAGACAACTTCTGTCACTTAGTAGAAGGCCCTGAGGATTTCACTAGCTTGTTCAAAACAAATTTAGCTGAGCAATAGTCCTAAGACTCTAAATGGTCTGACCTTGACTTCAGTCCTGCTTCCACACCACAAAAACTGATACAGACCACAGAGTATTAAATAACAGACTATCTTTTCATGTTATGACATAAATTAGCATGTGATGAATGTAAAGAGGTGAGTGGTCTTACAAACTTTTGTATAAACCCATTACATCCTGATCTGGTGCCAGAAACAGCAAGGATGACCAGGATAGAGTGTAGATTCCTTAGGAAGACATAACCACTCTCATGTAATGTTTCAATTGGGTACTAGTAACAATTGTATTCTTTGTTCCATGTGCTGACATTAGAGAGGCACCCTGACGGGTGAGTCATAATTTTTTTGTTACACAAAAAACTATCTCCAAATTCAGGAAAAAGGGTTTCCTTCTTATTTTTACTTGGTTTATTAAATGTATGATCATCCTGAAAATTATACATACAGTGTGTGTTTTGGGAGCAGGATGTTTAATCTTAACTGTTCAGTTAATTGGATTGAAAGATGCTCATTTTACGAAAGCATGGCTTCAAGTGTGTCCTGCAAGGGTGTTTCCAAAAGCACTGCTAAAGAGAACACTTACCATGGAGGTGATATTGGTGACACCATTCCATAGCTATGGGTCTGGGAACAATACAAGGGAAGAAACAAGAAAGCCAAGCCACATGGGTTTCTTTCTCTGTCTGCTTCCTGGATACCACACACTCCCTTACATGGTAGTAAAACACTGAAATCTATGAGCCAGGATCAATCATTTCTCCCTTCAACTGATGTTTTCTACACATGTTTCCTGTACTATAGATATCAAAAAGTTCTTAGTTCTTGTTGTTGCTTTTTCCCCCTAAAATTCTTTCTTTTGCCTTTTTAAAAAACTCGTTTTCAAGATTGACTTACTAATTTTAGGTAAATATGAGATACTTCACAATGTAGTAAGGGGTCATTTGATTATCACAATCTTTTTATTGAACTCCTACATAGAAATTTAAGGTCAAACTCTAAGCAACTGCTGAGTCCACTAACTAAAAACCGGAACTCTCTTGTCTTTCAAGGCAAAACAAATTCATTTACTCAGATAGACCCATGACCATTGTCTTTTATTTCTTCTGCACTCTGGTTAGTAATATTTTAATTCTCCATTTCTAACCTGCCACCACAGATGGACATTATGACCAGATTTAATCAGAGGGTAATTCAAATAATTCAGTTTTGTAAATAGGACTGGCGATGACTTTTTTGAAAATAAAACTGTGTATTTGAGAACCACACTGCATCATTGAAAATCTAGGCAAGAGTGAATGAAACAGAACACAGAAATTCCAGGACAGGATGAAAACATGCTAACAAATGGAAATTGTGATTGTCCCCAACCCTAGTGTTCTTCGCTGTAAAATAGGGAAACTACTGGAAAGCTGTAAATATGTGATGGACACTGATTAACTGCTGTATCTGAGGTTCAGTAATATTTCTATACCATATTCGGCTTCACCCCTTCCTCATGCTGGCCAAGAATGTAACTTAGTTGGGTCATTTCAGCTGAAGCATTTCCTCTGTCAGCTTTAACTTTACTATGAGGGTGCTCTGAAGACATTGGGAATTGGGCTGGATTAGAAGAAAGGAACATAGACAGATACCTGTTGCAGTGTCTTTGAAATTACTGAATGCAAGAGCCGTACCAGGCAGAGTGCAAAGACTTTCATATCACATTCTTCACATGCTACCAAGAAGAATGCATGTCAGAGGGGATGTGTCTGGAGAGTTCTACCAGTGTGAGGAAAGGGCCAATTTCTTGCTCTGTCAAGCCCTTTGGTTATGTGAGTTTATTTTATAATGTGAGGGGACTGATAATAACAGTTTCTGTACTTGTTTCTAGAACATTTTATAAATTTATGTGTATTTATTGATTGACACTGTTTTCATTGATAACTGTAGCATTCCTTATGTGATAATTCAAAGGAGCTTTTTACATTCTATAAGTATCATGAACAAATTATATGAAAAGAGATTAACTGTTGTTTAAAATGTTTCAGGCTCACTATTTGTGGCCTGTGCATTTGTCAGCTAAGGACTGTGAGAAAAGCCTGTAAACTGGATGGTTTAAACCACAGGAATTTATTTCTTATGGTCTTGAAATAATAGATTTAAAACCACGATGCATGGGTTTTTCCTGGTTTACAAAAGTCTCCCTTACTGTTGAACACAGAGCTCTGGTCACTTTCTCTTCCTATAAGGAAGAGAGAACAAGAGAGGTGGCTGAGTAGTTAAAGGTGCTTGCTGCCAAACATGACGACTTTAGTTCCATCCTCATGACCTAAGTTGTCCTCTGATATCAGCATGCATGCATGCAGTGTGTGTGTGTGTGTGTGTGTGTGTGTGTGTGTGTGTGTGTGTATGTGTGTGCGTGCATGCGTGTGTGTGTGGGTGTGGGTGTGAGAGAGAGAGAGAGAGAGAGAGAGAGAGAGAGAAAGGGAGAGAGAGAGGGAGAGAGAGAGAGAGAGAGAGAGAGAGAGAGAGAGAGAGAGAGAGAGAGAGAGACAGACAGATAGACAGAGACAGAGAGAGAGAGCGTGCACTTATAAATATAAAAATCTATGGAACCAGGATGTATCCCTAGTGCAGGAATGGACTTCAGCCCATTCCCCATGAAGGGATACTCCCTTAGCCTAGAGACATGGGGGTGGGTAGGCCTTTCCCCAAATGATCTGACAGATTTTAATGATCCCTCCTGGAAGGCCTTGACCTCCCTGGGGAGTAGATGGGGAATGGGATGCGGGGTTGTGGGGGGGGGGAATGGGAGGATGGGAGGGAGAGGGAACTGGGATTGATGTGTAAAATGAGAAAAAAATATTAAATAAAAATAATAAAAGCATAAAAACCTAATTATGAGGGGAGCACTCATTACTCTATCTGAGCCCAATTACTTCCCCCATACCTCAGTGCCAACATAAGAATTTGCAGAAGATGCCAACATTCAAACAAAACAGGGCACATATAAAATAGGTACCAAGATGGTTTTACAAATAGCAGACACATTCTACTTTATAACTCTCTAAGCCACTATTATTCTGAATTTTTCATTTAACTTTTTCGATGAGTCTCATCAAATTATTGGTTTCAAAACCATGATTTTGACTATTGTCACATTTATTTTTTTGTACTTTAGAAAAAGAAACAGTATTTTAGAAATTGTGGAACCCTATTTCTGTGAGTAGGAAACTGTATGTCAGCCAAGTCCTAATTTGGATTCATCAAATTCTCACCAACACCATTCCAAATGATACAAATTCTATGAATGGGAAGTGCACAGTTTAAAAGGCATAAAGCACAGTTCTATCTTAACCTCCACACTCACCAGCTCCACAAAATCATACAAAGAGAATGTTGTGAAAGAGAATCTGCCACAAGTCACTCCCATGTCCCCTGGCTACCAATGAGAGTTCTTAATTTTTCATTATCCTAGAATCAGTTTCATTCTTTGATTTTCTTACTGTCATGCCAACCTTCCTAATGGGAAGTCTTTCACATTCATAAATTCTGTGATCAAATTCCTTCTAAGCCCATTGTTTCTATGATTTCCAGTATAAAGCTCTTGAACTGATCAGATGTGTTTTAAGGATTCAATAAAGGAGAGATATTGATTAGAAAAGAAGCCAGTATAGTCTTGACAATGTAGACTGCCATTGGCTATGCTGGAATCCAAGTCACCTTTACCATTCACATCTACTGTGTTATCCACATTCTGTATGCTTTGGTTAAATTTAGGAGGAGTGGACAGATTGTGAAACTGTTCTTTTCCTTGGCTGGTCAGGAATTTGCATTATTTGTCTCTTGGAAATTGGGGAGCTGGCTGCATTTGAGTCTCTTTAAATATACTTAGTTGATATTCTTGGGAGGAAAACTTATAAATCTTGTGCAACACTTCTGCTTCTTCACTGGGATTCTGTCTACAAGTAGCACTAAGCATTAATCAACTCTTCATTGTTTTAGAATTCCTCAAAGAGGAATCACGTTCAATGGTTGCAAAAGAAAGGACTTCAAGGATGCATAATTTTAAAGTATTTTCTGAGAATACATTATAAAATTCTCTATATTGAATTACATGCTGTCCTGGGCTATGGATAGTACTATAACAGTCAGCAACACGTGCATGTGTATATATTGTTTTAAAGCTATTGTCTGTGATGATATTTATAAAATTCACTCAGCTCTTGGAGTCAAGAAAGAGTTGACCCTTCTGAGGTACTGAATCATCTCTGATGAGAAAGAACTATTTATTAGAAAGGATAAATTACAAGTTTGAATTTTAAATATAAAATATTGTCATGGAATTTAAATAGAAAACATTTCCCAAACTCTTCTGAGAGTGAATACTCAGTCATCAGTATGTCTTCTATTAGGAGGTTCTTGAACCTGGAAGCATGGACTGCTTGTTTGAGAGCTGACCTAATGTGTTGGGGTCCTCAGTTACATTCATATGCTAAGCCTATGTAGTTCTAGCTGTAGACATGCATACATATATCCATAACATGTGAATGCATGTGTATATGTGTCCTCTTTATATTTTATTTCACATACAAGGAATTGAAAGGAACTATAGCTTTGCTCCCTTTACAGATTACTTCAAATCATTGCTACTGACACAATTAACTAAATATGCAGTTAAGTGATGATGAGATATATTCACTGGATTTCAAAAAAGCTGGGTGGGTTCAAAGAATTAACTAAAATAATTGTCATTGTTAACCTTGTGAATTTGTGTAAACCTCTGGTGCTTACAGTATTCATTTTTTTTTCATATAAATGGAAAGGTTTCCCCCCCCCACAGTTTTGAAATTATTGTTTTACTATTATTTTTCTAATTTTACATATTGATCCCAGTTCCCTCTCCCTAGCTCCTATGACCCCAAACCCACACTCTCCTCCCTTCCCATTCCCCACCCACTCCACAGGAAGGATGAAGCCTTCAAGGAGGGATCATAAACATCTGTCAAGTCATTTAGAGTAGGGACTAGGTCTTTTAATTACATATGGACTAATGGATTACTTAAGTGTAAACTAAAATATGTGATTTTAATTCATTAAACTTTTAATGGAAGATATACTAATCATATTACAGAATACATAAATGACAAATTAAAACAATTTAGCACATCTTAAAATAATTTTTCAAAGTTAGATTTTCTGTACATGGATATGAAATCTGAAGAACTTTTGTAACTCACTCTATTCAGAACCTAAAAATATTTAGAAATTATTTCATACTTGGGGAGGAGCTTCTGGTTAAAAGATTAGACTTTCTATTGGAAATTTGAAATTATTTTAATATTCATATGCATACATAAGTTCCCTTAAGATTTCTTAATTTATGATTTTTTCAATTTTCAACATATAAAAACCAGAACTAAATAACGATAGTTTAAAATAATCTAATCCTTCCTCAAAAGAATGAAGGAAACTGAGGAGGTATCTATTTCAAAGCAATGTTTTCGACAGACCATAACCTAAAAGCAGGCAAAAGTGTCCAGTTTAAAGAATGTAAGGAAATAGATTTTTTAATATAAAAATATTTCTTGTCAAAAAGAGAAAAAATTATATTTTGTGGGATTGTTTGGTCAACATGTGACTTAGTTTTGACAAAGGACATTTTGAAATAATTATAGAATTATAATATTATTTGCATTATATTGATTTAATTAAAGTTTAATCATAATTGTATGTAAATTAAGAAGTAATTTTAACACACATCTAAATTCCTTTACCAACAATTTCCAATAACCAATTTCCAATTTGCAATAAGTAATTTTTAAAAGTTTTATATGCATCTAATGTCTTGTGCCAAGAATCTATTATTGGGAAGATTTGAGCTATGGAGTGACATGATAGGTGGGAAGAATTCTTGGATAATGAAAGGCAATGAGCCATGCATACACTCAGGCTTGTGCTCAGTGGTTTCATGTGTCACAAGTTAACTAGGACAAGAAAATGTTTTAATGTTAGAAGCCTGGCTAACCTTGTTGGAAAAGCAGAAAACTAGTATACATATAAACTACTACAATTATACTGAGGTAAAATGGCGTGTTCTTCATGTGAAAAACCAGGATATCAAACTAGCTCAAGGGATTAATTTACCTTGTATAAATCTGCAGAAAAATACAGACTGAATAATGCCAAAAAGATTGGTTCTGACATGTTTGATTTCTAGGTCATTGAGACACAACGTGGGAAAATGAGATATTAGAAAGAAAGTATTAGCATTGGTTAGCATTGTCTTTTTACTACTAATTTAAAACATGATTTTATATACATATTTATGCATATAAAATATGACTGGAAGGGGACTGGGGGTGCTTTATCAACTACAACCCTTTAATACAGCTCTTCATGTTGTGTTGACCCACCAATCATAAATTTTTTCAATGCTACTTTGTAGCCATAATTTTGCTCCAGTTATGAATTTTAATATAAATATCTGATATGTGTGATATTTGATATGTGGCCCCCAAAGGGGTCATGACCCAGAGGTTGGAAACCACTGCTTTAGAGTCTGTCTTTTGCACTTGCTACCTGGAAGATTTCTAGTCAAGCTTTCTTTTATATAAGAAGTAAAAGTGGTACTAAAACTTGAAGTATTCTCTGACACAAGAAAGGTAGACTGTTTTCTATAGCATGGCTTTGTTTATTCCACAGCACACTTCAAGACCTAGTATTTATCTTCTCGAAGCCCAACATGGCTAAAAATCTCAGCTGTTTTATTATTGTGAGCATTGGGCTTATTATACGTGCAATTAACCTTACAATTATATCATGCATAGATTTCTTTCGTAGCATTTTGACATCTCAATATATTTCAAATGGTTTCCCTCCTGAATTTTGACGAGGCTAAATTGCCCATCACACATGGATCATAGAACATTCTGTTATGTAAGAACACACTAAGGTTGACAAGGATGTGTCCCCTATTACTCATCCCAGCCTGTCATAAAAACACTTTATTGCCGTGTTTTGCAGATTTTTATGTATTATTTTGGAGCTTTTTTTTTTAACTTCTAGAATCCATGGTCCTTACACTATTTAATAGTATTTTTGAAAGAAGAGTGTGACTCATGGGTAGAAGTCTTTTTGACACCATTTTTAGATATGGTTATATAAATGTATGAAAATGTAAGTTTGGGAGAGGCCTGGGATACGATGCAGTAGATAAGGTGTTTCCTGTGCAAGCATCAGGCCCTCTGTCTGGTTTGCTAGCAGCCATGTAAACAACTGCATATTGTGGAGCTTGTCTGCAACCTCAGTGCCAGGAATCAGAGACTGGTAATTCCAGAGACTCACTGGCAACCAGTCTGGAAGAAACTCTGAGTTCCAGGTTTAGTGAGAAACTTCGTCTCAGAAAATAATGTGGATAGCAATAGAGGCTATGATGTGAGCCTCTGACTTCTACAGGAGGCCTTGCATATGAAGGTGTTTTCACACACCTGCATACAACCGTAAATAATGCACATACCATGTAGAAATAGAAGCATCTATTCTTTTGTCTTAACAGTGTAGTAGGTACCTGTGTGCATGAGCTTTAGAATTTAGATATTTCTAAAGGGTATGAACTTTGTGCTACAACTTTTCCATGTCGACAATCGTGCTTTTCCTTCCCCTGGGAAGTAATGACTGCCAACAGTTTCCCTGCAGTCTAGAAGTAATTCTCTATGAATTTAATCAGTGAAGTACTTTACTCCAACCTAGCCAGTGTTATGCTATTTTAGGTTTCTCTCATCTTTGTTATAGTGCTCTCAAATTGTCAGAAAAAAAAGCTATTTCCCTACATGTTTCTGAAACATTCTCAACTATTTTTTTTCATTTTTAAGACATAGTCAGTTCTTGTACAGCTACAAATACAGAGCTTCTCTGCAGTTGGCTTGGGCCTTTCTTGTTAACCAGGCATGGTGTATTGTACTTTCATGGTTATCATTATCTTATAAACAGATGTAGAAGAATAAAAGTATTGTCCTAAGTCCAGTATCTCACATGTAGTATTCAACACTGAAAGTGACACTCACATGTCTACTAATGAATAGTTTCGCAGCCCTTGATGAAAAAAATACATGCCCCATCTGTGTGGCTGGGTTTGTGTTCTTGCCTTTGTGACCTGGGCCATAGGCTGCTTGCCTAGAAACCTAACAACACATGGAGCTCTCAGGACTCATCACCTAGGGGACTGGATCTTGTTGTGACTCTTCCTTTGCCTTCCTGCTTGTCATGGAGCATTACTCATCACATCTGACTCACTGAATTAGAATTCTTGCCTGGGATTGCATTCACAGAGGAAAGACTATCTGAAATAGATCTCCTTTTAGGAATCAGCCTTGTTTAACGAATGAACTATCACTTTGGTGCAAGGTCAGACTCATCGATAGCCACTGGAATTCTCACTTAACCCTTCTTGGTCATGTCTGTGAAAGAGGTTGCACTGTCAGGTACATTTCTGGTATTTTATGACAAAAGTTTGAATCCAATTAAATGGGTATACTTGGACACTACATTGTTTCAGTTGTTATCAAGTAGTTGCCTAAACCAGATGAATAGGTGATAATGAAATGCACTGTGATGCAATTCTTTCTTTGCATATTCCTCATCATATAAGGTCTGTAAAACAAGAAGAACTGAGGCATATTGGGCAGGCAGAGTACAATAGCAGGGATTGAAAATATCAAGTCATGTTCCTACCAGAATGTTTTTGTGACATTGTTTTTCATTTATTGTTCGTTTATTTGTTTGTTTCAGAAATACACATATCCATGTCCCACTCAGTGAGATTCTGGATAAACAGGGCTGAGACTGACCCCAATGTATGTATATTACAATCTCCCTAGATAACCAAATTGTGGAGCTGATGAGGATTATCTATGCCACAAGGCAAGGGGTGAACTTTCTGTAACTAGCTATGATGAAGGGTCCACATTGTTTCTGGGAAACAACATGCCTGTAAGACACTAAAGTATAGCCATCTGGAAAAATGGTATTTTTATGACTGCACACAAACACTATGTGAAGACTCTACTCTTCATCCTCAGTTTCCTTACATTCTCTACCACCTAATCAAAGAAAAACAATTGTAGATGGAAAGTTTTGTTCATATTTTTGGTGTTTCATATCTTTTATTTTTTTATTATATATAGTGAAAAGATAATGCAAAATGGAGAATGACACATTCTTTTGTAATAATGGGTTACATCCACCAGAAATATAATTTTGAAAATGAGATTTTCTTGCTGTGTAACAGAGAGATTTAGACATTAACTCTCTGGTAGATGAGATTAGCTTGTCAGAACCGACCATCTCAGTAGAAATTCTGTAAGATGAATTCAGCACATTTTAGGAAAGCTGTCAGGTATTTTTGGAATGCTGTTGTTGTGAGTTCTTGGGAGACATGATAGACTATCAAACTATGTCTGCAAGATGTAATTCCCATTTGATGTCTCAACTAGCAGGTTCTTACTTTTTGTTGTAGGAGGATCACTCATTTTATTCATACACTTTCATTTCACTACTTGCTCACATCACAATATTTTCCCATGGGTTATTTGTTTATCTCTTAGTCGGGAAATATGTGTAAACACTTTATCAATTTAATTAAGTGTTTCCATTGCATACTTACAAAACACTTTGCTTGAGGCAGTGTTTTACCATGCTGCTCAGGCTGATTTCAAATTCCCAGTCCTTTTGCTCAGCCTGGGAGTAGCCAGTAGTTGAAATTACACCTGCCATTGTATTGATCCACTCACCAAACACTTTTCAGAAATCAATCATGATTTTAGTTTTCATTATCTTTAAAGAAATTAATTTTAAAATTACTTTAATTTCTAGTATAGCAATGTGTATGCCCGTCAAGACTCACAAGAGTGAGGGGCACACTGTGAGATCATCCTTGGAAACACTCTGGGGAAACACCTTTGCTGGCTGAGAACCACTAGCTTAGTCCTACTAGTGACAGGCACATAAGAGTTTTGCATTCAACATAGAATTTTATGTCTTAGACACAGAAACTAGAATCAGAAATGTCCCTGCCCCATGGAATAAGCACAGACGCAGTGTTTTTAATTAAGCAGTATTAAGCAGTAGCCTTGGAAGAAATAACAACATAGAATTTATGACCTCTGAAAGCTTACAAATTTTACAAGGGGACAAGCAAAGCATAGGACATAGTAAATTATCCACAGAAATAGAACTCTCAGAAGAATGATGAAGGCAGAAAAAATCTCTCTACAGGGAGAAGCAGGAAAGAACAGTGGTGTCAGTATGAAAGAGATGGAAAGTGAGCTTGGATTTTCACTGTGGTTGGGCATTGGTGTAAGGACAGTGTTTGGAGTTAAGGGAACCTGCTTGTGAACAGTGGGTAAGGACAAACATAAAGAAGCGAATGGAAATTAAACCAAGATGTTGTTGTACCTTCTTTTTGACAAGTAACAAAAATCACAGTGAAAGAAATGTATGAGTGTGGAGGGTAGAATCCTGACTAGGTTTCCAGGGGCACTCTGGTATAATTAGGTCTCTCTGAGAATTCCTGGAAGGCAGAAGCAAGAAGATAATGGAAACCTATCTAGCAACATAATGAGATCCCATCTTAGAAAACTATCTCAGGGGTAAGAGATGGATTTATTAGGACCTTAAGTTGTAACTCAGACCTGGATTCTCTGCTCCTGCTTCTTGACTTTGGATGCTCAGGGATTATTTCCTTCCTAGATTATAAGCCTTATACTGTTCATTATCAACCCCAAAGAAAGAGCATTTTCTGTTATAAACACAATGCTCTTGCCCTAAGAAATCAAGGCATATATGTTTAACAGTGTTCCCTGCCTATTCCAATCAGTTACTGTGGACAGAGAGGATGGAATTTGTGGCAATGTCTTTTGCCACACAGTTCTATTCCTACAGCCACTTGAAGTGATTACAATGGAGATGGAGTAAAACTATCATGGGAATATCTTGGGACTGCACTAGAATAAAGAGAGGGCACTGTTTAAAGGAGCCCATCAATGTATCCTTTAATTCCCTGTGTTCAAAGATCAGAAACTCCATGGAAAAGGAGGCCAACATATTGTAAGAGGCAGAGGGGATGGAGGACACCATGGAAACAAGGACTTCTAAACACAGGAGGAACAATTTACATTTAAACTCACAGAGGCTGTCTCAGCACACATAGGGTGTGCATAGGTCTGGGTCAGATAGGGTCCCAGCCCTGAGAGACACGGACTCTCAAGGCCCTATTCCTAATCCAGAAACTATCTCCAATTGAGAACCATTTACAAATAAAAAAGTAATTTCTCTGAGGGCATGCAGCCTACCCAACACAAAATGAACTCACTGGCAATTTTGGAGGGTTTTATTTTCTATTTATTTATTTACTTACTTATTTTTCTGTCTGACTATATCTATGACTTATAGTGCTTTGCCTGGGCATTTACTTTTCTTACCTTACAAGTCTTTTGTTAAAATAATTTGTTTTCTGATTGTGTGTGTGTTTGTGTTTCAATTGGATTTATATGTTTGTGAACATGTATGTCTCTGTGTTTATATGTGTTTTCATGCTTTATTGCCTCTTTGCTTTTCTGTTTGATTTGTTCTATTCAAGTAGTTTTGGCTTTTATTTATTTTTCCTCGACATCTTCCTCCTCTTCTTTCTTTGTGTCTTGTTACTAATGAAAGAAAGCAAGAAAGAATGTGGATTTGGGGTGGGTAGGCAGGATCAGAACTTTAGAGAGGGCTGATATCATACAAGGTTATCAAGTTTTGTTTTAGGATCCAGTTAATAACATAAATAAGACAATGCATTAGGAGGTTTAGATCAGAGCACTGATGCCATCTGCAAAGATCAACAGGACACTTTGGAAAAGACAGAGGGAGGTGTAGAGTCAAGGGGATCAGAATTTACTTAATTTGCTTGAAACTTAGCCCAAATCAGGGGTGATGGTCTCTTAAGAGAGGATGATCGCTATCTTAGTTACTTTTGTGTTTTTGACACAACACACCATGGCCACGGCAACTTCACAGAAGAAAGAATTTATTTAACATACAGTTTCAGCAGCTTACTGTCCATAATGGCTGGCAGAGTACAGCAGAAAACATGGTGAGTAGGTAGGAGACAGTGTAGAAGAAACTAGAGGCTAAGAGTGCATGTCTTCAACTGCAAGCACAAAGCAGGGAAAGGAAACTAGAATTATGTAGTCTTTTAATCTCAAATCTAGCCCCAAGTGATACACTTCTCTAGCCAGGTCATACCCTCTAAATCTTCCCAAACAGCTCCACCAACACCGGACCAAGTATTTAAACACACAGGATTATGGAAGACATTTCATTCCAATCCTTACAGTCTGATTATCTGCTTTATTGAAAAAACTTCCTGATTGGTATTTATAACAGTCATTCTATAATGTAGTGTACTTTGTATTTAAGCGACATGGGAAGTGCTCTCATATGGATGGTTCTGCTTCATGAGCAGTTAACTGAGGCCATTTAAGGATGGCTGGTGTGGAATATTTAAGGCACCATTACATGTATGCTTGTAGGAACATCAAGAAGGCTAGGATTTGTTGAGTCCTTCTTTTCCTCATGTAGTCTCATGACCTCTGTCATGGTTTATCTAAAATGGTGTTCAGAGAATTTGCATTGATTTTATAACTGAAAAAAACAAGTTCACAAAGGGACACAGTGCTATCTCCCAGTGTTTTAAAGCCTTGATTTAAAAGCTAGGCATATACCACTTCTATTGCTTTCCATTGGTCATTACAATTGTAATCTACTCGGATTCAAAAGCGTGCTCAGTCTCTCTCTTCCCTTTTCTCTCTCATTCACCCCACCCTCTCTATCACCTCTTATAATGGTGTAATATAAGGTTAGTAATCACTTTTCTGAACTATGGAAGGAATACTACTTTTCACAGACTATTTTGTTACTTAAATGAGGTAGTGAAAGAAGGCAATGTCTGTATTTTCCATGGATCTCTAAGATGCTTTGGGAATTTCTGCTAATCCATTGTTTTGGATGTTGTTTTTATATATGTTGCTATCAATGAGGAAGTCACTTTTCACTTTGCTACTATTCAATTCATTTACATTTCCCCCATTTTCGTGCTTCTAATTTTTATTTTGGATGAAATAAAATTACAGTGTTTTACTTAATTGCAGAGTATTTTGAAGCTTTTTGTTGTTGTTCAAAAATCTGTAGGATATTCATGTAGCAACAGCATATCATTTTCTACATTTTCGAAATGTGTATATTAGAAATAGATGGAAATGGACAGAGCAAAGGAAACTGTCATAATACAGGTTCTATGGGAAAGAAGCTTAAAACCAGTGAACAATGTAAATGATAATGGCACTCAGATGTATCATATTTGTGCACTGTTATATGTAGTTTTAGAAAAAGACATCCATGAAGGTGATTATGTGTGTGTGTATATATATATATATATACATATATATACATATATATGTGTGTTATTTTAACTTTCATATCATTTAGTTTTATTTCTGACACAAGAGTGTCATGTATTTATGGGTGAAGTATAATATCTCAACCAGTGCATAATATTCAAACCTAAGCAATTATCATTCTCATCTTGGACACTCCCTCTTCTTTACTGTTGGTAAATCTCATTACCTGATAGGAGAACTCTTCAACCTTAAGTAGCTATTTGTGACTTTCTTCAGTTACAAGACATATATGAACTTTCAATATGTTATAATGAATATCTTATTGATATGACTTATCAAGTTGGCATCTGTTTGAAAAATAAGAATCAAAGTTTCTGTGACTTTTTTTTTCCCTGAGCAACCAGAGAAGCAGCACCATGGTTGTCTGCAGCAGGTAACACTGTGGGAGGAAATTCAGCAGTTATACTTTGTCTACACTAATCTGAGTTGCTTGTTAGATACCCAAGCAGACATAGAGGTAGTCTATGACATACATGGGTGGGAAGTTCAGAAAAGTAGCCTGAGCAGAGAGCTATGTATTTATAGATACTATCTGAGTTAATGAGAATAGATGGGTTTCACTTAGGGATGAGGAAAGACGTATAATTACTGAGCCTCTGAGAAGTTCAAATGTTAGTGATTACAGAAATGAGGAGCTAATAAAAGGACTAAGAAAAAGTAGGTCAGGAAATAGAATAAGGGGGACAGGATGTCCAGGAACCTAGTGAAATATCTGAATGAATAGGAACCATCTAATTGGCATATTCTGTTGATTGTTAGGTAAAGACTGAAAATGGAATAGCCATTTGGGGCCTGGAAATTGTATAGGCACTATTTTGCTTCAGCAGGGTGAAAAAGAAGCCCATGGGAAGTGTTCTCAAGGGACATGTGAGGGGAGCATATGGAGAGTGCTAGTGTGGGCAAAGCCCATGAACACTTTCCACTGTACCTGTGGTCTGCCAAAGTTGAAATGCCACTCTTGTCTGTCTTGGCCAGCTCTCCAAGCAGAGGTTAAATAGGAGGTTTTCTTCCTGTGCACCAGCTTAGGTGAAACTGCCAAAGTGAATGCCTGCAAATTAAAAAATATTGACCTGAGTCCTTTCTGCTAGATAATAAGCGATTTCGAACTTTTTGTTGTCTAAATTAACAACAAAATCGTAGAATTGGGAAAATAGTTAAAATATACAGTTAATTTGTATGGATTCAAATTATCTTCTAGATACTTTTAAAAGAGTAAGAGAAATAGCTTTAATATTTCCTTTAAACATTTGTATATGAACTAGACTGGTTAAAATTTCAAAGAAAAAACTATACATGTTAGACAAAATATAATATTTTTGAGACTTTTTATCTAAAAAATGTAATTTTCAAAATTATAGTAATCCCTAACTCACTAGAAAATCTTTGATAAATTGTACTTGATGAAGCTGAATTACTGCTAAATAAAAATAATAATAGAATAAGAGAAGAAAGCACAGAGAAGGAAAGGTGATAGATAGGTAGATATTTGAGAAAGAGCTTATTTCCAGAATATAATAACTTAAAAAATCAATGATAGAACCAACTGATGAAGGTAAGCCATGTTAAGTGTACAAATGGTATGCATAGCCATATCACAACAGAGTCCAGAACACATGAGTAGCTACTCAAGTTCATTAGTCAAAGAGATGTACAAATACAATCACTTCACAGTTTGTTTTTCTTTTTCTTTTTTATTCTCTTCTTTCTGTTTTCTGTTTTAGAAATGGCCTCAATGTCTCTTAAGATGTCTTTAAATTCACCACGAAGGCCAAAGATACAGCTGGCTTTTATCTCATGTAATCTTCCTGCCACAGTCTCATAAGTATTGGAATTATGGTTATCATGAGTGACCACACCTGGTTTTTTACAGAATTTTTACACATTCACCAGAATTATTCAAACATGAATATAAGTCATATGGAATACTGTTAAGGGTAAAGAATAATCAGAACTTTCATATATTGTTGGTGACAATGCAAATTGTTTAGGTGCTTTGCAGAGTGTATTTTAGGGCCTACTGAAGCACAAAGAATAAATACACTGAGCCCTACCTCTAGGTGTGCACTAAAATATTTTGTCCTTGTAACTACTGTCTGCTGCTGGAGGCATGTGAACACAGTTCTGCTCACCTGGACAGTGTAACACATCAGATAAAAGAAGCAATCCCACCCAAGCGTAGCTTGGGGAGCCAATGAATTTGTTCGGGTTACTTAGAAGGAGGATGGGTGAGGACATGTGAAAGCTGCACCAATGGGGATGTATCCCAGGCCAAATTGCAGTCAGCTCCAGCTCGGTTTCTTTTTCCTAACTGTTTGCTCTGTCTACAACTCAGGCAGCAGCCTTGTGAACTTTGTTACAGTTGTGGTTTCTTAGGCCTTGTAAATTTCACTAGCTTCCTGGTCTTACTAACCTCCCTCTTTCCTTTAAGAAGTGTTGTTTTAATTTGGAGAAAATACCTATGAGACAGAAGGTGAATGAGAATTTACAAAAGGATTACTTAATACAGTCCAAAACGGAAGAAACCTAGAGCAGTAGTAGAATGGACAAAGTGTGATGAATGAAATACTTTATAGCAATGGAATAAATTCTGTGCCACAATTGGCATTAATCTTAACATTTTAGTCACATCAACCAAAATAAGTCAGATATGAAAGTAAATTAATTTATATAAAATTGGAAGCATATTAATGAAGCAAAAATAATGCATATGTTAGGCCATGCCTCTAAGTGTAAAACAAAGGATCTTGTTCATGTAATTGCCGTATGTGGAAGGTAAGATTCCTGGTACTATTTCCAGGGAAATGGAAACAGAGAGGCCCATGGGGGACCTCTAGAGTTTTGCTCATAATCTGTTTTCTTGAATTTCCTGCCAGTTTTGTGGCTAACTTCGTTTTGGAATCGTTAAGTGTTTTATGCCCTTTTGTATATGCCTGGTATACAAAAATAACAAATATTGTTGAAGGTTAGAAAGATTGAGAGAAATTAAGGAAGACTATTTGCAGCTAATATAATGCCCACCCTAGCTTTTGCTTGTTTTTAAATAAGAAAGCCCTTTCTAGCATTTAAGAAAAAGTTCGCTTTTATCCACTTCTCTTTGCCCGTCTAGCTACTACCCTAAGGAGGTTTAATTATACTAGTGCCTTACTCTTTCATTTTTATATAGAAAAGAAAAAAAATAATGACTAAAAATAAATATTTAAAATTACTTTTTCTTATTAAGGAATTTACCAGAAACTTTTTCTTGGACACTTAGACACTTCTAAATCAGTTTTGCCTAGTCAGACATATTGATGAGAATAACATATTTGAATTTTCCTCAAGGGATTTCCTTTTTCCTTCATTTTAAATCTTTCATTTACTTTTTTCCTTTGCTATGAAGGCACCATACTATTTCATATCATGAATAGCAAATGCTTTCTTGATATTTAAGATCATGGGTTTAATAAATAGAAGTTAAATATAAATTTTATATTTAGATAGACATTGGGTTTAACAAATTCAAAATGTGTTCTATTTCATCATAATTTGGAAATCAAGGAAGTTTTTTTTTTCAAAAGTGGGTTATTTTGTACCTATAATCTGATACTCACAGAATAAACAGGTCTTACTTGAGTTTTGTTTCCTATGATTGATTCATAGGAACAGATAGTTGAAATAATGGGCTTGTATAAGGTGGATGTATCAGGAATTTCAAGGCTTACCAGAACAATTATGATCTTAATTTCAATCACATTTCTCAGCATGCTGCCTTTTTCCTGCCTCCTGCATCTTGGAGTATCCTTCCCTCTGTGTTCCTCTTCTGTTTTATCCATCAAAGCCAAATCGTTGCGTAATGTTCACTTTACTTTGATGTAAGTTTCTCAGAACAACCTGCTCGCACATATGCTTGTACTCATGAAAGCAAGGTTTTGTTGAGCCTGGGAAATATGGCTTTTGTTATTATTTTACTCTCTAAGCTGCTCAGTATCACAAAGATAAGGAAAAAAATCCCTAAGCTGCTTATATGTATTACACATAAACCTATTAAATGGTTATAATTGAATTGGATCCATGCATTTCTTTAGATTATATATATATATATATATATATATATATATATATATATATATATATCAGGTAATTCTATGACATTTTATACATTATTTGACCCCCAACATAGAAAAATCAAAATATAGTATTTTAAATTTTTTATCTTATTTTATTTTTAAATATCTACTGTTAATAAAAGCTTACCTTGCACATATTGATTGAGAGCTATCATACGTAAGACTTAAATAAAGTATAACAATTTTTGATGCAGGATGTCCTTCCATATTCTGCAAATATGTGTTGCTTTTATTGGTTGGTAAATAAGCAGATTTGGCCAATGGCCAAGCAGAATAGAGCTTGGATAAAAATCAAAGCAGAGATAGAGAAAGAAAGTAGAGTCAGGGAGATGCCATGTAGCCACTGAAGGGGTAAGATGCCAGAACATTAATGGTAAGTCATGGCCACATAGTGATACAGAGATTATTAAAAATGGAGCTAGCCATTAATAAGTCTGAGCCATTGACAAAACAATTATATTTAATATTAGCCTGAGTGAGTACTTCATAAGCAGTGGCAGGGATGCAGGGAACTGCGAGCAGGAGGGACACAGGTCTGAGGGAACAATAAATCAAAGCAAAACATTCAACTACATTTTTTTTTCTGAGACAGGGTTTCTCTGTATTGCTTTGGAACCTGTCCTAGGACTCACTCTGTAGGTGAGGCTGGCCTTGAACTCACAAAGATCCGTCTGCCTCTGTCTCCAGAGTGCTGGGACTAAAGGTCAACTATAATTTTTAATGTCCTTAAAATTATCATTTTTGTATGGTAAAATGTTCAAAGTGCTTTCTTTAGCATTTTAAAACACAGAGTATGTTCTTATTCAGAGTCAGCATGGTTGATACTAATGCTCCAGAGTGTCATGCTTCTTTTCAGTATTCTACAGCACTCACTCATCACCCCATTCCATTTCGCCCTAGCTGCTTTCCCCAACCCCTTTACCCACTGTTATCCTCAATTTCTTTCAAAGCAGTTCTCTTTGGATTCTGCATCTCAGTGAGATCACACAGTACTTATTTTTCTGTGTCTAGTTATTTAATAAAATGAAATGTACGGTTCTACCTATGTTGCACAAGTTGTAGGGTTCCATTGTATTTGTAGTCTTGAGATCACTGAGCAGGACTACTGATGTATACATACCAATCTACCTGCTCATCAGTGGATAATCGTTTGCATTGTTTCCAATTCTTGGCTCTTGTGAACAGTGTTGTAATTTGAACATGGGATTGAGAATTTCTATTTTACATAATGATGTCATTTCCTTGGGTATATGCCCAGGAGTGGAATTGTTCAAAAGTGAGGTAGTTCAAATTTTAATTTCTGAGATGACTCCATATCATTTGCCATAGTGGCTTTGGTAATTTCCAACCCTCACCAACAGAATATGAGACTACTTTTCAATACATCCTTTGCATTCATTGCTGACTTTAGGATTTTGATTATCTCTTCCTCAATCTCATTTGTAGTTTGACTTACATTTCTCTGATTAGTGATACTGCAGTTTTTATCCAATGGTTACAGTCTCTCCTTTGTGAAATGTCTATCATTGCATCTATTGAGCATATTTAAATTATTTCATATGCTTTCAGGTTTTATAACTGACCTTATATTCTGCATATCAAACCCTGGCTAATGGACATACTACAAATATTTTCTCTTATTCTGCAGGCTACTTTTGCATGATTTCTTTGGATGTAAGAAAAGTCTCTTTTGACTTTTGTTTCTCGTGCTTTTAGAAAGATAAATTGCAGAATCTTTTGTTCACTCTAATCCACACACAACAGAATATGTTAATGTTCTTTTGAAAATTACGCATTTTCTATGGGATGTGCCCAAAGGTAATATGCTTTCCACTTGGATTGGTGTGCATTAGGGGGCTCTTTTACACTTGACTACAACTCTGTGGTATTGTGTTCAATATGGCAATTTGACAGAGTTATGAGGTGTCCAGCTACAAATACTACCCTGAGTGTGTTTATGAGACTGTTTTGTGTGAGATTTAAGATTTGATCTTGTAGACTGAGTAAAATATATTGCCTATCCTAATTTCCAGGCTTTTTTATGTTAAAATCCTTAATAGAATAATATGTTTGAGCTTAGATAAGTAGTAGTGAAATCCTGCCTAACTGTTCCACAGGACCTTTCTTTTCTTGCCTTTAGAATCAAATGTAAACAACAGCTATTCTTGACTCTGTTTTATTTATTTTTTAATGGAATCCAATGTTATTAGTTCTCCTGGTTTTCAAATCATCAGACTCTGTAGAATAACACCACCACATCTAATATGTATGTATGAATACATATGCACAAATATAAGTGCATGTTTATAATTTTCACTTTTTCTCCTGGAGAATTCTTATAAATTATTTTAAGAATATGTATTTTTTGTTGAGAGACTTAATTCCAGGTAATGGTTAAATGGAAGGAAATGATTGCATAATCTTGTGAGTTCACATAAATGTGATCCATATGAAACTATACATAGCCACATATACAGATAAAAGCAAGATGTATTCCAAGGATGTTCTTTGAAATTTTAACAAAGAAATTGAAGCACAAAGAGTTTTGTATTTTTATCTAAGTAACCTTGTTTGAAGTTTTGCTATGTCCATGTTAAGATCACGAACATGAAATCTCAGCACGAGCTATAAACTCTTAAGGAACTGAAAAGAAAAGAAAATATTTCAGAGAGAAAGGGAGGGAGTTAGAGTTCACATAGATCTAGAAAGTAAGCTTGGCAAGTCTTCATTCTCATAGGAAATAAATTGATCATAGGTAAGTTAGTTCAGTTTTCAGAAAATGAAATAGCCAAGAAATAATAACAATATCTTCTTCAAGGAAGATTTCAGTTCCACAGGTTTCTGTGCTCTGATAATTTATGTTTTAGAGTTTGTAAACTAAAAGTCTTATAAATAAATGTAAACATCACACATCAAAGTCAAGCAGACCCCAAATCTACACAACTCAGGGATTTTCTATATGATTAGAATTTGAAACAGACACTGGGACTTCACATTAAATTTTGCACTTTCAGTGTCTCATATACTTTATGTGCTTTTGTGGAAGTAGATAGCTTTCTGATATCTGAATGCTGCTTCCAAGAGCACTCTTAAAAATCTCTCACACTGGTCAATGAAGCATGAAAGGATACGCGATATGTAATTTAGTTACGTAATGTTTGATGTTCCTTCTCTGTTTATAGTGGATCTCAGGAGAAGTGGGAGATGACAAAGCCCCAGTACTTTTATTATATATTGGCTACAGGTCAGGTGTAATAGGAAGACCTTTATTTCTGCGAGCTCCCTTGATTTTTCCGAGAATCAGAGTTGGGGACGAGCTAATTATGAGTCTAACAGACTGGGGACTAAGTTCACACTGTTAGAAAGTGATTGAAATATCATATAAAGCCAATCAATTTGGAATATTTAGATAAATCCTTAATTAATGTGGTAACTTACAAACAAAAGGAAGAAACAGGAGAGAGAAGGGATGAAGAAAACAAGAGAGAGGATTAAATTAATAACTAATTAGTACGAACATAGATATTGCACTAGACATACTTTGAAAACTAACAAAAAAGGTAAAGTGGAAAGAAAGTCAGATATAAACCCCAACTATAAACTCTTTTATTTTCCCTCTGTTATTATGCAGCTCACACATTCATTTTATTGTAAAGCTGTCCTCACTAGGCATAATACATTAGGAATTTACTGGTACTGTAATTTAGTGTAAATAATTTAGTGTTGTACAAAATTATGCCAAATAAGTAAACTGTAATTACAGTAACATTATCTTCATTGCTGGCATCTGTCTGTCACTGTGATATCAGGACAGACAGGAATAGCAGTAGCGTGGTTTTTTTTTTGCTAAAATTTGGGACAATCTTTTTCCTCTAAGTATCTATTGTACATGAAATTCTGCATTGTTTCCTCATAGTAATTTTAGAGATAGCATATTGATGCACAAATTTATAAATGATCACAGTGTCAACTCTGGGCAGGGATGTGACTCCATGTTTCAAATACTTGCTTGGGAGTCTCTAGCCTCAGACTTCATTACCACAAAACAAAACAAAAGTAAACCAGCAAGTAGTTATAATTCACCTCTTAAAAAGTTACCCATTATGGGCATTTAAGATAAAGTATCTCTGTGTTATTTTACTGGACGACTGCATCATAATAGGAGCTCAGAATATTGGTTGGGGACACTCTTTCCTTTAGCCACAGTTAAAAAAAAAAAAAAAAAAAAAAAGTTCCTTTTCTTTTTTCTTCTCTCTTCTCTGTCATTCAAGAAAGTCTTGTAATGATAAGATTCGAACCATTCAGATGGAGATTAACTTTTCTCAAAGTAAGCATTATGTTTATGAACCTCTCATTTTTCTGATCCCTTCACCTGAAGATTACCAAGGCTTCCATTATCCCCTCTCTTGCTGAAAATCCTCTCTCTCCACTGGGTGTGAAGACCATCACCAGCCTTGTCCTTTAAGGCACAGAGACCCACAAAAGGTTGTTTGTTTTTGCTCTTTCATTACCTTGAGATGAGCTGGAGGCTGCACTTTTCTCAGGAAGGAGTTTGATCACAAAGATCCTGGCAGATGCGGTTCTGCTCCATAAAAATCCCTTTACTAATCAAGCCATTAAAATGGCCTTTCAATTTTCTTTACATTTTGTCAGAGTAATTCCTCACAGGTTCTGGGAACACATCACTTCTTTTCTTTGTTTCATGATAAATTGCAGACATCTCTTGAATTTGAGTATCTTCTTTTTCCCTACAAATCAATCACTTACAAGTTTATGTTCTCGATGCATGTGTGCATAATTGTATATAATTGACATTAAGTGACTGCATAGTGGTAAGGTAAATTAAGGGACCACTCAGAGATCATCTTTACTACTTTACAACTGTATATTAATTTGCTTTATATTATAGAGACACTTCAGTTGATATTTTTCTTTAATTCCCATGGCAATCTTAGTAACAAAGTACCATTATTCCCCTTAGAGGTAGGAGTACTGAAATGTAGATTAAAATATAAATTCTAGTCTGGAAAGGAAGCTGAGTTATATTGGCCTCAGGAGTACACTATTTAGTGGATTGGAATGGCATGATCCAAGAAGGCTTATGGAATGTCTGTGGATGTATTTGTTGGTGAGTAAATGGATTCTGTGGATGTTAGGATTCGTCATAGGGCCTGTGTGGTGGAGCATTTGCAAGGCATTCATATAGCCATGGGCTCTAGGTTCAAGGCTTAGCTCTTAGATAAAAGAAAAGAGACACAAAGATTATAATAGCATGACAGGGAAAGAGAGCAAAACAACATTTCAAAGAGATGAGTTCCTGACTCAAAGTATTTGAATGATTTATATTTCATTAAGAGTAAAAAATAAAAATGTAAACTAATACAAAATAACAAAGGCAGCATTACTTGTGTGCTACCAAAGCCTGTCAGAGCAATATGGCTGAAAACAAAGAAAGAATATTGCAGAGTCCTTCAGAGCCAGTCTAGAAGATTTCACCAGCAGGGATTTAGACTATTCCATGATTGTAATATTAACTGTAGGAATGTAAAATGCACAGTTGATAATTTCTGTCAATAAGAAACATCCATAAGGAAGAGGACACCTCAGAGTTCTTTAATTCTAGTTGTAAATCTATGTTTCAAAGTCCAAGCTGCCTTCCAGGTCCATATTGGTTGTCTATTGAAACCTAACAAGTCATGTCATAATCTGTTGGTTTATACATAGCAATAGTAATCTTGTATTCCTCTTATTATCTAGAAAACTCAAATGTTAAGGGTTTAGAATTATTTATTTTCTTATTCCATCAAAAAATTGCAAGTTCTGATGTGGCGTTTGATTGGATATCTATGTGGGCATCTGTGTGTAGCTTGTACTTATTGACAACATAATGACTGGGTTATAAAGATCACTTGTTTAAGAGAATGAGCAATGAAAATGTCATGTGGCCATTTTACATTTTAACACCAGACTCTACTCTTGCTCTGTTTTTTTTGTTTTGTTTTGTTTTGTTTTTTGTTTTTTGTAGAGACAGTTACAAATTTCTACCCAAGTGTCTTAGAGTTTCTATTGTTGTGAGTACACAGCATAACCTCTGTGCTTCTCCATGTCTGATGTCAAAGCCATTTTCAGATCTCTAACTCTTTTCAGCTTTATTTGACTACAACACATTACTTTCTCTTGGGCTGGTTCCACTGCCTCTTAGCATCTTTTCAGTGAGTACCCCATGACTCTAGCATCTCCAACATCTTGTGTTCTCCAAGGCAATCCAGGTTTCACCTTCACAGTTTCACACAATAGCCTCTTTCAGGTCTTCATGTACCCTACCAAGTTTCAGCAGAAAAGACCTATGAATCTCACTTTTCACTGTAGGATTGCTAAATGCTTCATTTTAATAGGAATTCTGAAGGTGAGATTCCTGGCATATGACTGAGTGTGTGTGTGTGTGTGTGTGTGTGTGTGTGTGTGTGTGTGTGTGTGTGTGTGTATGCATGTGTGTGGTGTGTGTTTGTGTGTGTCATATGCCATCATGTTTGGAAAATGCAATCTGTCATTCCATCTGAGAATTCTAAAAATTCCCAAGGCCTGGCTACAAGGTAGGAAGCAATGAGTCACATTTAACCTCCTGGAGGTATCTTATTAAGCATGTCAGGTGTTACAACAAAAGGAAACTTTTTTTCTGTATCTCTATGCTGGTGAATATTTTACTGCAAGTCCTCATGAAATTTTGATGTGTTAGATTGCCAAGTCTAAACTTAGTTGCCTGACACAAGGACAGCTTCCCTGGTTTAGTGCATGAGCAGAAAATACTAGCTTCTAGTGCGGACTACCCAGGCTGTAGGCTGCCTCTATTTGGGTGATACTATGAAGGCTCTCAGAATACTGCTACAATACCTGTCATCATTTAGGTGACAGACCCAGGATGCTTCAGGTGTTCATGAGAATTTAAAGCATTTCAAATATGCCCTGACTTTTATTGATTTTTTAAAACTTACTGAATAGTTGTTATGGGTCAATCAGTGTGTCTTATGATCAAAATGCAAAGGTCAACAATGATCTAGTAATGTGTCCTCTCAGGAAAACAGAAGTGTACACAGGCCTTTTGTGATGAGATAGGAAATAGAAAAAAAAAAAAACCAGATAACTTTTAATGTCTGGCCAAAATAATGAAATTATATTATGAACCCATCAAAGGATTAATCCAGTGATTAGGCCAGAATCTCCAGGAACTGTTTAATTCCCCCCAGAAACCTATAAACTGGCAACCAAGTCTTAACATCTGAGTCATTGTGCTAAGACATTTCATGCCTGAAACATGCCAGAAAATTCCCAAAATGAAAATCCAGTTGGCCTTAAAATCATTTGCTTTTCTGAATAACATGAAAAAAAATATTCTTCCTTCACATGTATCGCCACCCTATATAGGAATTATCTTTGCCCAGGGATTTCACATTGTATATGCTATCAGTCTTGCAGGCACTTAATACCACCTTTTGGCTATCAGGTTGTCATTAATGGTATTTGTGATAGTTTGAATGAAAATAGCCCCATAGTCTCATATATTTGATTGCTTGGTCACCATAAAGTGGTCCTATTAGGAGGTGTGACCTTGTTGGAATAGTGCAACCTTATTGGGGAAGTGTGCCATGGGTGTTGGGCTTTAAAGTTTCAAATGCTCAAGGCAGGCCCAGTGTCTCTCTATGTTCCCATTTACTGCTAGTCTGGTTGTAGAACTCTCTGCTACGTCTCTAGCACCATGTCTGGAAGTATGCCTCCATGCTTGCCACCATGAAGAAAATGTACTAAATCTCTGAACCTGTAAGCAAGCCCCAATTAAATGCTTTTCTTTTATAAGAGTTGGCATGGTCATGGTGTCTCATCATACTAATAGCAACCCTAACTAAGACAGTATTGCAATACCTTGTTCAAGCAAACTTGATTTCACTTGATCATGGCTCCAAAGCACAAGAGCGGTCATGCTGGCAATTTTGAAATGCTGAAGGAAAAGATGTAAAAGTCTTTAATTAAATGAGCAGATGGAAGTTATAAATTTAATAAAGATGCTAAAAGCATACAGAGAGCATGGAACTTGCATTCATGGAATTGTGAAAAAGGAAAGGCAGCTACGTGCTTCTTTTACTTTTGCATCTTCAGGTGCAAAACTTTCAGCCAGAGTGAATGGTAAGCCATCGCAAAAGAGAACATTAAATTATTAAGCATGTTGCTATCTGTGGTATCATGAATTCCTTGTAGGTCTCAGAACCCTCCATATAATTAGAGGATGGGAAGTAACATAGCATCTAGGTCACAGAGGAAGTTTACTGTTTATTCTTTAAAAGTGCTATCTGAACTAAACACAAAACTCAGTGGCTCCATTTGCCTGAGCTCTAGTTTGGAGTTGAACTAAGCAAATTTGACAAGAAGACATTAACATTTATAAAACTTCAGAATAGGAAAGAAAGGATCTTAGAGGTCAAGTCATTATCATACAACCTTAGTTAAGTACAGGCTAATAAGCTGGTCTGTAAAGTAACAGTATCTCATACTTGTGTAACAGACCGAAGTTAATTGCTGCTTTTCTTGCCTTTATTCTTGAATTTTAGAACATTTTTATGAATGCTGTTTGAATTTATTATACTTCGTTTATTGCTGTTTTAGTGACTAGACAATATGAAATTTGGTGCTTAAGCAATATCTTTAAATGTACACAGAGTAGATTGTAGTTTTATAATGGAGTCTGGGTGTTTTTGGTGAGCTTTGGAGAGCCAAAGATGAAATATTTAGCAATTTCCAATACCAGAAATAACTTTTCTTGCTTGTGATTTCAAATGTAACATTTAAAATCAAGAAAATGGCCTGTAAAATAGTAGTCTTCAGTGTCTGTCACCTGTATTCCACGAAGGTTGTCCCTTGAAATGCAACTTCTTAAAAATGCAGGTCATGACCTCACAGGAGTCCTTAATGAGATGTGAAGGCCATAAAGAATGTGGCAACAGCTCCTGACTGCACAGTGACCGAAAATCATTTCCGAATCAAAGGCACAGTGAGTTTCCGGAAGCCTGTGATTGTGTTGCATTACACAACTTCACAGCAGCCTTGGTTCTGAACAGACTATACGCTTATCCCCAAATGTGCTGCCATGCCAAGCAACATGACTTCTAACTGAAAGATCTCAGCTCTGAGTATTTACTGATTGCAAATTCAAATAAGGTCTTCTCATGTCTTGCCTACTATAATGTAATGAATTAGTAAAACCTTGGACTTCATTAATTTAAAATATTTGATTTTAAAAATTACTCTTTGAGTTCTGACTTGAATTTCATAAATTATTAAATGAATTTGCTTAGGGTTTAGGAAGAAATGCTTTCTTTTGTAGTCACGGTGCTTTATCAGAGCAATAGAAAAATAACTTCCATAAAATTTTCTCAGACAAAAGGCCTGCAAGTGGGAAAAGCTTGAGAGGTCACTGCAGTGTGCTCTCCTTTGTCTTCTTCCCATCCCTTCTGTGAGATGGCTGGGGCAAGGGAACAGCCAAGACCTTCCACACAGCACAATACCCATTCAACACAGCAGAGGCATTTTCTAACTGGAGTGGCAGCAGCTGTTTTCAGACCCTCAAAGACTTTCCCTAAAGAGAGCAGCTAGGAGGAACTGTGGGGGCGGGGCTGGAACATTGATGCAGTTCTATTTTGTTTGTAAAAAAAAAAAATGAAATTAAGAGTGAAATATTTTAATTCTCAATAAGACAACAAAAAAGTTTCCCTTCTCCATGTGAAAGGAAAGGCTCTATTGTTAAAAAAACATGTTAAAGGTCAGCAGAGTTTGAAATAGGACAGGAAAATAAAACAGATATGTCAGTCTACTGCAGTGCATGTCTTTTCTTATTAACATGGGTACACTGCTGACTATTAAATTTCTATGAGTGGAACAATGGCATTCACCCACATATAGCATAAGAGAATATTTCTCCTCTGTTATCTTGCCCCCCCTTCTCCTTGTAGGCGCACATTGTAGATTAATTTATTGTCTCCTGTATTAGATATTGGATTGTGAACTATAATCAATATTTGAAGTTAGTATTTCAAGATAACTGTGTGTTTCAGATGCATGTAAGAGCTGGACATTATTTTATAATTTTTTTAGGATTCTTGTTGCCACATAGCTTACTCTGTCGAGAAATAATATACAAAATAATTTTAATTGACTTTTAAAATTATTTTTGTATTAAATGTAATATGCTTAGATATTGTAAGAAATACTACGCTAGGTAATAATAGAGTAGGTAATAATAGAATGGGTGATCAATCTATTAAGTTAAAATAGAAAATATAATTACCCTTGTTTAAACTCTAACACTAAATACCTTTCTAAAATGATATTTTAGATCATTATACTTTACGTCTCATTTATATTTAGATTATGAATTTTAGTAATTTGACAATAGACTCATCATTTACTGTTCAGTCACCTTTATTTATCCCATCCTATTCGTGACTTAAAATAGTAGGATGGTGTCAGTCATAGTGGCCTACGTCTTTAATCCTAGTATTCAGGAATTTGAGGTAGCAAGCTCAAAAGTTCAATTCTAGCCTGGGCTACTCTATGACACCCACTCTCCAAACAAAATACACACACACACACACACACACACACACACACACACACACACAAAAAAAAAAAAAAAAAAAAAAAAGAGGGGGGGGGAGGAGGGAGAGTCAACTGGAATCGATATGTAAAATAAGAAAAATAAATACATAAAAAAGAAAAAACCGTGTAGAAGTAAAATTGTAATACAACTAGTGCTTTCATTTTCTGCTATCTAAAATAGGATTCATATTATTCACATTAAAACTAATTCTTATAAACTTCTTTTCAATGGAGAAGAGTCCCAGTAAACTTCTCAGCTTAGAAAATTTGCCTTCCTTTTCCTCCCAAATGTAGCTTTAAACTCTTTAACCACTCTGAATCAGTTTTACTAGTGTGAAATAGATATAATAACAGAGCTCACTTTATAGGTTTAATAGGTTTCAGTGAATAAGCATACTTTACTAAGTAATAAAAATTAAGATCATTGACCTAATTTCAAGGGTTTTAGTATTTAATTTGGAGGGACTATGTGAAATATTTTCTGCCTTAGAAAATGTGTCTTCAAATTGGCAAGGAGAGTGCCTAATTTTGACTTTCCTATTGGCTCCTGGCTTCTCACTTCCCTGATGCCACTCCTATTCTCTACAATACTCTCTGTTCACTTATCAGTTATCATGATCCATCTCCATGTTCTGCAACCCACCTCAGCCACAGGATAACCAGGGATAGCCAACCTGACACAAGTTTTGTTGTCTCCTCACAAGCTTCGTCTACAGCTGTGGGTTAGTACACTGGCACTGTGACCAGGCAGGAAGGGCCTCAAGGGAAAATGAATTATTTCTCTAGAAGACATCCTAGAATCAAGAGTAGTTTTCCTTATACATTTATAACAATAGCCATGCCATTGTTCTCTATTCAAAAGCAAACGATTGATTTTTATTCATTCCATAGTGTGAGGGAGTTCCTTTTGAATAATATTTGATTTCTATGAGGGCATTTCCATACATTAGGCTGTCTCAGGTTTCTGTAACTGAAGATGGAAAAGACAGCAGTAACTGGAGAGATGGCTCAGGTAAGAGCACTGGCTGTGTTTCCAGAGGCCTTAGTTTGATTTCCAGTATGCACATGGCAGCCATTTGTTACTTTAGGGGTTCTGATTTGGCCTCCAGGAACACTCATGATGCCCAGACATACACATAGTCAAAGCACCCACACAAAAACAAAAATAAATAGCCTGGCAGTGGTGGCCCATGCCTTTAACTCCTGCACTCAGGAGGCAGAGTCAGGAGGATCTCTGTGAGTTCCAGGCCAGCCTGGTCTAAAGAGCAAATTCCAGGGCAGCCAAGGTTAAACAGAGGAACCGTGTCTCCAAAAAAAGAAAGAAAGAAAGAAAGGAAGGAAGGAAGGAAGGAAGGAAGGAAGGAAGGAAGGAAGAAAGGAAGAAAGAAAGGAAGGAAGAAAGAAAGAAAGAAATGTATAAAGGTTTTTTTGTTTGTTTATTGTTTAAGAAATAAGAATAAAACTGAGGGTCAAAGTGAAAAGTCAATGACTGGCTCAGGAGAGAATTCACCAACATTTGCTTGTTTAGTAATGATAGTATTAATACTAGTATTGATGTGACTATATGTATCAGTTATGATTATCCATCACAATTCTGACATATAGTTCTATACAATGAAGAAAAGCCTTGTTCTTTGTTGCATGTTGTATTACTTAGATTTAATCAGTAATCCTGACTCTTCTGATACCATTACATAGCCATACTATTTTATACATTTTATAGTTGCTCCTTGAATTGCAAGAATTTTCTGGGAGGAAGTATTTACACAAACACATGTACATACACACATAGATGCACACAGACACACACACACACACACACACACACACACACACACACACACACACACAACTCTTAATCTCTCATGCCATAATTATTGTTTCAATCTATAGGGGATTGGGAGAAGCTCAATAAAATTCTTTACATAGAACAACAAAGATTGAATTTGGCTTCCTAGCACTCACATGAAAAGCCAGGCCCATCTGTATTCCCAAAGCTTGGAAGATGGAGACTGGATCCCTGGTATTTAATGCTCATGTTGTTCATTCACTTGATTATCTTCAAATTTAGTGAAACAGCCTGTCTTAAAAGGTGTAAATAAGTTTCCATAAGTTACAGGTAAAAGGCCCTGTGATGACAATTAGGGTAGTCACCAATCTGATTACGATGGATAGCCAGATCAGGCATACTGTTGACTATTCCTAATGGTCTTAGCTACAGTCATCCTTGTGGATTTGGGGAGTTTCTCTGGCACCAGATTTTCCCCTATGTCCCCCCTCAAGATGTCTTTTTCATTACTCTCCCCCATCTTACTGAAGAAAATGAGGAGGGATATTACAAGTGTGGGGGAGGGGGAGGGGTCATGACTGATGAGCCCACAGAAACAGCTGACCTGAGCTCATGGGAGCACATGGACTCTGGACCAACAGTTAGGGAGCCTGGATGGAACCCACCTAGGCCCTCTGCGTGTGTGTGACAGTCATATAGCTTGGTCTGTTTGCAAGGCTCTTAGCAGTGAGATCAGGACCTGTCCCTGGAGTTTGGCTTGCTTTTAGGAACCTGTTTCCCATACTGGATTACCTCGCCCAGCCCAGCCTTTATGCACAGGGAGAAACTCAGTCCTACCTCACCTTAATGTGCCAGGCTAAGTTCAAGCCCATGGAAGGCCTGCCCCTTTCTGAATGGAGATGGAGGAGCAGTAGATGGAGGTGGGGGATGGGAAGGGATTGGGAGGTGCAGGGATGCTGGGGAGAGAGAGGAGGGGAAACTGGTCAGTATGTAAAATAAAGGAAAAAAATCTTTGAAAACATAAAAATTCATTTATACACAAGAATCAAAACAAAATAAAAATATGAACAAGCAAAAACAAACAGAAAACACAAGGAGTTACTAAAGTAGACGTGGAATGTCAAACTCTAGTCTTTAAATACAAGTGCACACATATGCAGGCACACTATATGCAGGCACACATATGTGCTCTTATTATATGCCATATAGAAACACCTATGCCAGCCAAAAAAGAATATGTACAATATTTTTATAAATGCATGTGCCCAAATTAAATTATGATGGAGTTCTTTAAACTCCTGGTATTGTAAATGATTTCTACATTAAAGACAAATATCAAGCAGATTTTTTTAAGCTCTTTTTTTTTATTTAAATTTGAAACAAGCTTGTTTTACATGTCAATCCCAGTTCCTGCAACCCCCCCCTTCCTCCCCTGTTCCTCAAAAAAAACCAAAACAAAACAAAACCCATACCATCCCCTTTCTGCTCCCAAGGGAGGGTGAGGCCTTCCATGGGGGATCTTCAAAGACTGTCATATCATTTGAAGCAGGTCCTAGGCCCTTCTTCATGTGTAGGATGAATGAGTATCCCATGTGGAATGGGCTTCCAAAGTCCATTCGTATACTAGGGATAAATACTGCTCGACTACCAGAGACCCCACAGACTGCCTAGTCCTCCTAACTAAAACCCACATTTATGGGGTCTGGGTCAGTCCTATGCTGGTTTTCCAGCTATCAGACTGGAGTCCATGAGCTCCCCCTTGTTCAGGTCAGCTGTTTCTGTGGGTTTCTCCAGCCTGGTCTTGACCTCTTTGCTTGTCACTCCTCCCTCTCTGCACCTGAATTCCAGGAGTTTAGCTCAGTGTTTAGCTGTGGGTGTCTGCTTCTTCAAGTTGATATTTTATTCCATTGATTTAGTAAATTCAAAAAGCTGTTCTATCGGTTGTTCATTTTTTTTGTTTATGAGTCATGTTTGTAATAATTTCACATTTTCCCATATTTGCTTGCATTGTCAAAACATCTAGAGTATAGTACTGATGGATACAATTTTCACAATCATGGAAACTTGTATAATATCATGTTAAGAGTAATTTCAAGATAGTAAAATTAGAGATTAACACTTTAAATAAAATGTATGAAGAACTCAGAATTCCTTATTTTGAATTTCGATTATACACATTAAAATGTTTTGGTTCTCTTCTGAAACCTGCTAATGCCACAGCTTTGCTGGAGTGGTTTATGTGTTCACTTGCTGCTGATGAGAAGAAAATGCAATCATTACTGCCATAGCCTTTATTTCTCATGCAATACAACAGCTTGAACATTTATGTGGTATTTTGGCTGTCTATCACTTTTATCATCAAATGGTTGGAAAAGATAAACTAGCATAACTAGACATTTTATGCTATTATAATTTTGTCATAGATGATAATGAAGGTGTCATCTCATCTCATCTTCCCATAAATTTTGCTAACAAAGTTACTTGGTTGAAGTCAATATATATTTCCACAGTATTCTCTTTCAGGTATACATTTCAGAAGGAAAAAAATTATTCTTAATGCTGTGGATAAGTACATGTGGGTTTGGAAAACAAAATTCAAAATGTGTTTAGAGGAGAATCGCTCTGATCACTGGGTCTATAAGAAAATGCTCTTACTTAGAACTGATGGGAAATTCAACCTAGCCTGCTTTCACAGAAAATGAAACAGAACTATGTATTATGTGGATCTTGATAAATCAGCTTTCTTTTTAATTATGATTTTAAGAATATAATCAGAGTTGGAAAACAGTTATGTCTTCATTTTGTTCATGTGCAGAATATAGATATTTATTAAGGACATGAAAACAAAAAGAGCATTCAATATTTGGGACAAGCAAAGGAGCTGGGAAATGAGGGAAAGTGGAAGAAGGGGCAAGAAAGGGAATGGGGGAGTAAATGACATCCAACTATATCATAAGCTACATGGAAATATCACAAAGGCACCTAGTGTTTTATAATTAATGCATTCTAGTAACAAAGTTATTTTTAAATAAATTGTCCTTCAGTGGATTGGAGTTCTGTTCCAATCCAATGGGTGGCTTGCAGTGTGTGATGATCAGTCTTTAGTGGATCCAGTATTTTCTTAGGTCTCTGTAGATTCACACGAGTAAATTCATGTATACACAAACATATGCACACATACATAGCATCAATAAATAATAAAAAAGTACTTAAAACAATACCCTAAAGAACAAAGACTTGAATCCACTGAGAGAACTACTTTTGCAGTAGTTTCAGAAATACTTAGAAATGCAACTTTTAACACTTTTTTTCCCCTTTTCTTTGGTGACTACACTGTGGCCAATCCTTAGAAGGAATATACTTCAAAATTTAAGTTGAGACAATTTGTTTCCTTATCTTACCTAATCATATGTATTCTCATAAAACCTTTTATTATTGTGTAGGACATGTGGAAGTGCTTCATTATACTGTGAACTTTTTATTATGATAATCACATCTTAGAATGTCTTATTTTGCTTAAAATTTTACTTGATATTTTCTTAAGCCTATTTTCTTATATTTAAGTTTCAACTTTCAGTTGTAACTTTTCAGGTGATATCTTTTTTTTTTTAAATCAATTGTGTGTTCT
This sequence comes from Cricetiscus sungorus, assembly GCA_030556225.1. Classification (NCBI taxonomy): domain Eukaryota; kingdom Metazoa; phylum Chordata; class Mammalia; order Rodentia; family Cricetidae; genus Cricetiscus; species Cricetiscus sungorus. Next base: position 111,889,810 of record JANBXA010000651.1, on the reverse strand, counting down.
TTGAAAATTGTATAAATATTTATAATGTCTCATGATTGCTTTTCTCCTCTCTTCATATGTTCCACTTATCTCTATCAATCTCACATCCTTCTCCCAAGTCCCTTTCTGAGATTCATGTCATTTTCCTTTGTTTTATGACTCATTGAATTTAACCAAGGCTATCTGCATGACCATAGTTTTAGAGACATTGATAAAGCTTGGCAGGTTCATCAGGCTGTAGACAACTGGGTGGCATTGACACCCTTCTCAGAACCTATGGGTAGCCAATGATTCCACAGAGTCAGTTTGGGTAGGGTTCTGTAGCTCCTTTCTGTGCATGTCTGAATGTTGACATTCTTTGGCAGACTAAATACATCCATCTTCTTTCCACTGCTTTGAGTTCCTGATCAATAGAAATGAGAAGTATGAACAGGACCACAGCAAGACCAGCAAAGCCACTGACATGAAAGCAGGAAGTACATACCACTGTGGACTAACGCAAACTTCCAGGACCAGATCCTTTCCTGAGCGTCCAAGTCAGACTAAATGATAAAAGCTGAATCAACTACAGCAGAACTAAAGAAATGCCCTTTGTTTCTCTGACTCAGCAGCTATTACACCTCAAAGAAGTAGTTTTCATCCCTCCTAACTCTGTGACTCTTTAAAACAATGCCTTATGTTATAGTGACCCCCCAACTGTAAAATGATTATTGCTGCTGCTTCACAACTGTAATTTTGCTACTCTTATGAATAGTAAAGTGAATATTTTTAGAGGTAGATGTTTGTCAAGGGAGTCACACAGGTTAAGAACCACTTGTTCAGAGCATCTTAGGAGCTGACCTACCTGTTAAACAGCCGTGAACCACTGCAATTAACAGTGAGATATAGAAGACTCTATTTCAAATTAAAAGAGAAAGAAAATGAAGAGCAAAACAAATGGACAATGTGGGTAAATCCCTGGTTTTAAACTGCAGGTTTCTGGGCGGTGAACCAGGTTACGACGTGAGAGAAATGGATGAAGAGTGAATTGGAAAATTTCTGCAAAAGAAACTTACAAAATGATGACTGTGTTGAAGAAGTTAATGTTAATGTAGACCACAGAGTCAACAAAGAAAAAAAAAAGACACAGGAGTGTTTCTAAACATTGTGGTGAAAACCTTAAAATATACCTGTAAGAAATCAAGAAAGCAAAAGAAAGCAATTGTCTTTAGAAATGGATAAAAATTACTATGTAAAAATAAAATGTATACGGTGAAAGAGATGAGTCAGCGAGTAAATAGTGCTTCTTGTGCAAGCATGAGGACCAGAGTTCAAATCCCCAGCATCCAAATAGAATGCCATGTATGGCCATAAGCACCTGAAACATTACTGGAATGAGGTACAAAGATAGGAGGTTCAGTGGGGTTTCCTGGCCACCAGCATATCCCTAGGTGCAGTGAGGAACCTCGTCTCAAGGGAATAAAGTGAAGAATGATAACGTTTCACATTGTGTGTCCTTTTCTGGACTCCATGCACACACACATGTATACACCATAAACATGCATCAGATACTCATACAAATAATAAAATAAAAATATAAATAAACAAATACAATTTAGAGTGCTTATGTGCCTCATCCAAGTTTGAGACCCCACCACGGGAGGCAGGAACTTTAACATTAAGCTATTAAACTTCCAAATTCATCAGCCTCAAGTGTGCTAATGTTTTCTGTCTTGGAATAAATCACTGGATAATTAAAGGTGCATTAAGGAAATGAATATTTCACTGACTCTGTTTAAGATTTAAAGGCATATGTTATACATAGTAACAGGGGTACAGCCCGGAGGGTTGATACTGGTCAGGAGAATATTTCCTGGGCCACCATGAGATCTGTATATGGATTCCACACCATAACAAACTGGGCTTCATATACATAGTTTTGAAATATTCTATGCGAAAACCACTCTCTACCTAAGCACTGTGTACTTAATATGGCAATATGAGATTTCAATTTTCAGGTAATATTACAGTAAAATATACTGTAAAGAATTCCTTTCAAAGTATGTTAGTATTTGATTGCATTTAAAATATGTTTCTTAAATGCTAATAGACGCATTTGTTTAATTGCAATATTGAGTGAAGTATGTGTGGTGTTTCTTGAACAAATCTGTTACTGATTTTCCTTCAAAATAGAGCTCAGAAAGGATGTGATCAGATTTTGACCCTGAAAACCCATTATACACATTTTAGTGGTTGTGATCAAGGAGTTAAGAAGCCACTGCAGCTGTACTGCTTTCTGCAACTCTGATCTTTGTTGGGTGGGCATTGTGTATACTTCATGAAGATCCAAGGTAAGGTATAGACTCGATGACACAATTATTCAACACTCTAACTTGATTATGTGCCTGCTTTTATACTTTGGAGTGTGGTGAAAATATGTCTTGCTCTAAAAGTGAAGGCGACCTCATAATAAAACATACATTTTAAAGCAATGACCATTTCTGTATTTGATCACTGGTATTCTGAATAATCATGGAATGCACAATTAAAATGGTATCAGCCTTTTAAATGAAGAGTATGACTTATGGTCAGATTTTATCCTGCCTTTTGTTTGTACTTAAGCTGAAATTTTCTATCTTACTTTTTTTCTTTTTCTTAAATCTCAAATGTTAAAACTTTGTTCTTTGGTAAAACCCGCTTTTATAGATTTAAAAATAATATTATGGCCCGTCAGTGGTGGCACATGTCTTTAATCCCAGTAAGAGGCAGAGGCAAGTGATCTGTGTGAGTTCAAGGACAGCCTGATCTACAGAATGAGTTTCAGGACAACCACAGCTATATGGAAACACCCTGTCTCCAAAAACAAACAAACAAACAAACAAACAAACAAACAATTACATATGTTAGAAAATTCCTGACATAAAATTCCACAAAAGCATTAATATAACTTGCATGTAGGTTTCTATTTTGGACAAAAATGAAAACATAGTTTAAGCTTTCAATATAGGTTTTATTTTACATTATTTCTTTTTCTTTTCTTTTCTTTTTTTATATTAATTTATTTTTTATTTTAAATATCTATCCCAGATCCCCCTTCCTTCCTCTCTCCCTTCCTCCCTCCCTCCCTCCTTCCCTCCTTCCTTCTTTCCCTCTCTCCAGTGTTTCATGCTCCCAACCACCCTCCCCTTTCATCCCCCCACTCCACATGTAGGGTGATGACCTCCAGGAGAGGTCATTTACATCTATTAAGTCATTTGGAGTAGGGACAAGACTTCTTTCCTGCCTCTAGGTTAAGAGAGTAACCCTCCATGGGGGATGTGCCCCCAATGTCCTTTTGTGCACCAGGAATACATCCTAGTTCTACTGTACAAGGTCCCTTAGACTGCTCAGTCCTTCTAGCTGAGACCCATGTTCTGGGGGTCTGAGTTGATCCATGCTGGATTCCCAGCTATCAGCCTGGGGGCCCATTAGCTCCTCCTTGTTTAGGTCAGCTTTCTCTTGCAATTCTGTAGCCTGGTATTGTCCTCCCTGTCTGCATCTGGATTCCAGTTTGGCTAAGTGTTTATTTGTGGGTGTTTGCTTCTGTTTTCATCAGCTACTAGATGAGGGCTCCATGGTGGTGGATAAGTTAGTCGTTGATCTCCTTATCAGGAAAGGGCATTTATAGTAGCCTTTCCACTGTTGCTCAAATTGTTAGTTGGAGTCAGTCTTGTAGGTTTCCGGACATTTTTCTAGGTCAGTTTTCTCTTCATATAATGGCTCCCTCTCTCTGTCTCTCTCTCTCTGTCTCTCTGTCTCTCTGTCTCTCTGTCTCTCTCTCTCTCTCTCTCTCTCTCTCTCTCTTTCTCTCTCTCCTCTCTCTCTCTTTCTCCCTCCCTCCTTCCCTCCCTCCCTCCCTCCCTCCCTCCCTCCCTCCCTCCCTCCCTCCCTCCCTCCCTCTTTTCTCTTCTCTTGTCTATTCCGCGCCCCTTACTCAATCTTCCTAGTCCTCTCCTCCCCTTCTCTTTCTCCTAGCTCCCTCTCCACTCACTGCCCCCCCCACTCACCCCATGTGCTCTGGAGATCTTGTCCCTTTCCCCTTTGGTGAGGGACCTTATATAAACCTCTTAGAATCCTCCTTGCATCCTAGTTTCTCTGGCAGTGTGTATTATAGGCTGGTGATCCTTTGCTCTATGTCTAAAGTCCATATATGAGCGAGTACATACCCTGTTCCTCTTTATGTGACTGGGTTACCTCATTCAGGATAGTTTCTTCAGGTTCCATCCACTTGCCTACGAATTCCAAGATTCCATTGTTTCTTTATGTATGTGATTTGTTTTGCCAAATTAAGTTTTAAAATAACATTTTTTTGTAGCTCTCAGGGGTTGATTGCTGTTTCATAGTTGATGTTTGATAAATATATTTTCTTCCAGTTTGCCATGGCCATTGGTGCCATCCACCTTTGGCTCACATACAGAAAGGGATATATGTTGTAATTAAATTCTAATCTCAGAAAACTCAAAGTAGGTGCCAGAATGCATTGACTCCCCATGGCAAACCATACCCTCTCTGAGGAGTGGATGAGGGGGTGGCATGGGGGAGGAGGAGGTCAGAGGAGAAGGAGAAGAAGTGGGAACTGGGATTTGAATGTAACAGGAGAAAAGATTGTAAAATTTAAAACAAAATGATAAAAAAGGAAACTAAAAGAAAAAAAAGTTTACTTATGATTATCTTGCTAGGCCCTGGAATCAACTAAAGGATATATCTCCGGTGGTTCTGTGAGTGCATTTCCAGGAAAGATTAACTGAGAGCAGAAGACTCTCCCTCAGAATGGGTGGCACATTCCAACAGGTGGTCCAGATAAAAAAAAAAAAAGAGGTCTCAGCAAAAGCCCATCTTCTTTGCCTGCCTGCTTTTGCTCCTTGCTGGGGAGGTCATCGCTCATTGTTTGTGTGGATGCTCCTATTGCTGCTCCTTCTGCTGCCCCCTTCACTGACAACAGACCAGCCTTCTCAGTCTTCTACTGTGGCCTGAAGGTCAGGAGCTCTCCAAGTCTCTTCTAGGTCTTAAGCAGCATACTGAGACACTTGATGCACTGTTTGCACTGTTTCCTGACCTAAGCAGTTACTGGGTTCTCAGACCATCCAGAGTGCATATAACTACTGTTGGAGTACCTAGCCTTTGTTATGTAAACCATTCCCTTGAACCCTTTGTGATATACATATATCACATAATATATATACTTATAAAATATATTATATACATACATATTCTCTTGGTTCTGTTTCTCTAGATAATAATGTTTAATGCAAAGTTCTAAATTTTAAAAAGCTGTACTACAAAACTCTTAAAATATCAGAGTAAAATTTAAAAAAAATATATCATTTCCTTTAAGACAGCAATGATTTTTAGATGGTGGTCCCTGAAAGTGGTAATGAACTACTTTTAGATTTATGGCTTACTGAAGTCACTGTTCTGAGATTCCCACAGCACTCTGCTGCTTTGCCTAACTGAGCTTTAACTAAGTTTGCTTAGCCAGTAAACAGATCTGTGCTATAAGGAAGAGTAAGAGGTTATCTCTTCTCTGAAGCATTCCCTCCTGCCAGTGGGATAATGATCAGCATTTGAAAACAGCTTTCCTTACCAAGCATTTCCATACACATGGATTCAATTGATGGGCTTTTGTAGCTTGTAGGTTTCAGGCCTGTGTTTGCTTCCTAGATATATCTGGTGGCTTAATATTGAGACATTTTCTTCCATAACATGACTGTGACCCCTGAGCATGAGACACATTTTAAAACAGTGTCATTGATCATAGAGGAGACAAGACAGTGTGGTTAGCTCCATGTGGAACTTGAGTGAATCCTGAGAAATCTACTCAACATTCAATTCTCACACTGAGGGATTTTTGCATCTTGCCTTTGGAAAGAAAAGCGAACTTACTCTGGGTGGAGTTATCAAAACAGACTGTGAGGTTGATTCATTCTGCAACAGCCAAAAATGTAAATGCATGTTTGTTAGGAATTTAGGCTGGTATTCTCCCTCCAACAAATTCAGGTTCTTCTGTTTCTGAATAACCAAGGCCAAGCATGAATTTAGCAGACATTACTAGTCCTCTGGTTATTGGACTGCAGTTTAATGATTCACTTGAAACCTTTTTCATCTTAGTTTGGATAGCTTCATCTAAGACCTTCTAAGACATTTTCGGAGAACGAAGGAAGATATTGTTCAGGCTGCAGTTGGCAGGAGAGAGCTAGAGCTGAATCAGATCACAAGTGATGGTTGGAATGGTTTGGTGATAGATTTTTCCACTGCACAAAGCCAGATGTCTCAGCCAAGCAGCAGAACAGAATACACAGTGTCAAAGTGGAAACAAAAGAGTGGGGGTAATTATGAAGCTGGGGGAGTCTGGCTGTGTGCTTAAATTTTGCCTTTTGTACTTTGTTGTGAGGAGGACTTGATGGTCCCCAACTACTGCAGCCTGCTCTGCTGCTGCACCCCATGGAGAAATCTTTGTCCTGCCTTGAGTGTTGAGTTCAGAATTTTACACTCAGTGCTTTCAGAATCTCAATCAACACTGATACAGACAGGCATGGTCCTTCTCTGCTCTTACAACTCAACCCTAGAAACAATAGTCCTTGTTATGGCTTTAAACATGTTCAAGACTTTCTTGTTAATAGCTCTTTTCATTGTTACTGTGACCATGTGAAGCCAGTTCTTTCTTAGACAGACTTAGGTAGTTCCTGTTCCTTACTAGACCAACTATCACTCACCAGTGTATTGTTATGAAGAATGAGAAAAACACTCCTGATCAAGAAAAGAACGCATTAACTTCCCCAATTCCTTAGACCCCCTAGGCCTTTATGGTTAATATTATTTTAAATAACTATTAATGATAGGGTATAATGTTTTAGAAGTTATTTTCTCTGTGTTAGATCACGGGTCTGTTCCTTTAAGACACTGCTAACTCTAAGACATCAGACCCCATAGCCCAAAGAAATCAGCTCACACTCCTCTGTAGATCTCTCTCTAAGATAGAGTTAAGAAGCCATGCTGTATGGTGGCCTAATGGCTCTTGATTTATCATAACTGGCTGACTTGTTAGCTTCAGCTGTGCATTTGACATAGCTTAGAATCAGGTAAAATGCCAGTCTCATTTGTGGGATCGCCTAGATTGGATTGGTCTATGGGAAGTTGTCTTGATTGCTAACAGCTGTAGGTGGATCCAAACTACTGTGGGTTGTACCATTCCTGGGTAGGTGGTGGTTCTGGGCTGTATAAGAAAGCTAAGCAGGAGCATGTCCAGCAAGTGGTACTCCTTCATAGTGTTGCTCTCAAATTCTTGCCTTGAGTTACTTCCCTGGCTTCCCTCAGTGATAGGCTGTGACCTAGAAATATAAGCCAAGTAACCCCCCTCCCCTTAAGTCGCTCCTGGTCAGATTGTTTTATTAGAGCAAGAGAATGAAACTGTGCCTAGTTTATTGTATCCAGCTCCTTCATGCTCATTGTTGTGTATTCTATTTTGAACCAAATCATGTAGTGTGGAACTTCATTTCCTTGAGTTGGAGTATTTCTCTAGAAAGTTCTCCTCAAGCACCCCATCACCACCATCCCATCACCCTGTGTATGATGATTGTCTCCTAGTCCTTTCTGCTTAAGCTACAATAATATTTATAATTGTTTATTAAAAGAATTTTTTTTCTTATAACCCATGGGCAGACAATAAATAATTGGCAGGGGTTATGTTCATTTTACTTATTCCTATATTCTTTACAAGTAAAAATGTTAGCACTAAATGAGCATTTGCTGATTGTACTAACAAAAAGATGAATATTGAAATTAAAGCAGTGAGTACATTCAAATGTAAAATTTTGCTTTGCTTTACTAAATATTCAAGGGTATTTTTAGTTAAATGAAATAAGTAACAAAACAGGAAGCATTGATAAGATGTGAAAATTCCTGCCTTCTTTAGAGTTACAGCTCATGTTAGCTCCCTTTGAGCTTTTTGAAGATGGGTTTTATCTTACATGTTTGCCTTCTCAGAGCTGATGCATCATAAAGCTCCTTAAGTAGTTAATGACTGATTGAATAAATAAAAATTATTTAAGTTCTTTTATATTTTTTCATAGCTGGCCTGAATAATTCTTAAGTTCAACAGCTATAGTGTTTGGAAAACAAAAGTGTTACCTAAAGTATAGGATAGGGATGAGGGTCTGCATCTTCTAGGGTCAGCCATCTAGCATCTTCGATTGAGCACAAACTCACAGGACATGACATCCAACAGCCCTTTGAAGTTTTGACCTTTCAAAGTGTCCTCAACCTAGAGTTCACCTATCCCCTGCTTCAATATTTAGTCACTCATATTTAGTAGCCTTTAATTCATTTGCTCTTGTTAGCCCATTAGAGCCTGGACTACCAAGTATAAGTGTCTGAGAAATGCCATTTCTTCACTTTTTTGAAGATTGCTGCCTGCTACTCAGAGGCCATTGCACATCACCCTGCTGAATGGAATGTTAGTATCTTCCTCATGTTTGACTGCCTCTTCTCACTCTTCTCCACTGGATGACTATACCCAGTGATAGTCCTAAATTTTCTATGGGAATAATTAATTGGCTAGAAATACTCAACAATATTTAGTAATGACTCAGTATTAATTGTAAGAAAGTTTACAAAACTTCCTGTAGTATTCACTAATGCTTGATTGAATGGTTCACACCCCGGGTTCTTATGTTTCACTCACAGTATGTGACATGCAGCATTTATTTTCTTCATAGAAGGATCTAGAAATATTTCCCTTTCCCCTCATGTATTTATTTTCTTCCATATACCTATGCTTCATATTCGATACCTTTTCCACAGACCAAACAGAAAAGCAAATGCCATAGGTGGGTACTGGCACGAGAACCAGGACACCAGGACACCAGGAAATATCTGTAAAACAGTGCCCTACCTTTGACATGCTTTCAGAAGTTAAAATAGTCCACAGCAGTATTCCTAAGAGTATACAAACACAATATGTCATTTCCTACTTGCAATATGCACAAAAGGGTGCTAATATAATATTCATGTTCCTTAAGACTACCGAGGAACATGAAGATTATAATTAACAATCACACTAATTACCATCATGTAAGTCTCTATATACTTTAGACTTTTTGTGATTTATATTCTAAGGGAGGAGCTAACTATAATAATATGAATTTCATCAACATTTACTTAAATGATCATTTGTAATTAAATTTTGATTTGTGAAACATAGAATTTATTACTATCAGGTCTTTGTTGCATCGCATGCCATCATGATGATTGTTATCTTGAACAGTTGAGACTTCCTTATGAACAGAAAGCATGCACAGTAAGGGTCAACAACATTCTTTTCATTCTTTTGCTGAAGTTTTCTGTTTTCTTATCACAAGAAAGACACTGGGGAGGGTTTTATTGGTTTCAGCTTTTTTTTCTGTGTAAAAAAATAGTATAGACCTATTACTAAAACGCTGATGCTTCTGATGTAATAACTTGAGACTGCGCTTATTATGTGTGTTAAAAATCCACATCTTAGTAAAATGTAAAGATGTCATGATCAGTCAGGACTTGAAGAGCAAATTTATCAGATCTAAATGACAAATAAAAGATGTCTGGGCAATGTCGAGCATTGTAAATATGTGGGAAGATTTTCAACGACTATAATCAGTTATAGCTTTTGTCCAGCATTGTATTGCATGGTGTGTATTGAATCCCTGGTAGTGATAATTTTTAGTTTGAGTTTTTTTTAAACAATTTCTCTATATTAGTGTATACTAAATGTGAGAATATTATTGATAAATGATTTTCATTTGTGAGATGATAGTAATTCTTCAAATTTTCTTATTTATTTTTAGTGTGTGTATTAAGTGAGTATAAGCTTATGCACACATGTGCTGTTGTATACAGGGACACATGTGCTCTTGTATACAAGAGGACAAATCTGAGGAATTGGTCTGATCCATCCACCAAATGTTTCCAGTCATCAAACTCTGGTCATTATTGTAAGCCCTTGACCCACAGAACTAACTTGTCTGCTCATTAATTGCACTTTCTAACAGTTAGCTAGAGCTTGTGCTGTGAATCTAACCTTCATCTTAACATGTTCTAGTAAATGATATTTGGAATTTATCTATATGAATTTTTTTCTTTGGTGGCAAGTACAAACAGATTTTAAAGGCCAGATAAAATGAAAACTGTATAATGATAACATATTAACTCCTAAACATCCTAAACAAGAGAAAATGTACAATTATATCTCTATCTCTATGTTAAGCAAGACCCATGAAATATGATTGGAATTACTGTGGTTTTCTTACCCATTTATAATCAGTACTTTGAATTCACCATGACGTTTAACAACACATCTATAAGTAAGTTTTGTTTGAAGAGAATATGAACAATAATTAAGATTTCTGAATTACAAATTTTAGCACTAAAATTAATTTGCTGGTTAATATTTGGCACATCACTTGTTCAATCCAAATTCCTAAGGACTACTTAAACTGAGTCACAATTCAAAATATAACTACATTGGCTTCTGATATCTTTACCATTTCCTCTTAAACTAAAATGAAATAGTTTTGGCAAATCTCAAAGATGCTATAATTGTTTTTCATACTTAATAAACAATTACTAGACTCTGTGCTAGAAATGTTAGGCAAGGGTTAAAAAGACATGCTAAGTCAATGAGTGTAAAAGGAAAGAGTAAATCATTGTTTATTTACAGGTAGTTTTGTTCAGTTTGAGTTTGGAACAAATCAGAGAAAAACTAAAAGTTAATAAACTGTGTTTTATAAACGGGGGAGCTAAAATTATTTTGGATCAAAACTGAAATCAGTAATACTGAATTATTATCTTACTATCAAAAGAAGGAAGGCTTGAAGAATTGGTGATCTCGGAAAATAGGCTGCTTTAGTGAAATAAAAAGCATATGAGAAATGGATGCCAGAAATGTGAAACATTGTGCAATTCCACAACAAAACAGCAAATGAAATATATCTTATGCATTTGTCACCACGAGTGACCTTGAATATGATAAGAGTGACAAATTATGAGCTTGGTGACAGCAAGGCCAGTGGCTACAGCAGTTAAGCAAGCAGATCAGCTTGTGATTATGTTGCTGTTCCGGTAGATACACAGAGTGATTGATTACCTGCAGAAATATGCTTATGAGGCAGGGCTGCTTAGCTTTGTTGTCCAGTCAAAACAACTCTGGGAGTTACTTGTGAGAATTAATGCTCACCATCCCTTTAATCAGCAAGCAAGGGTCTATGGTACAAGCTGGTGAATCAGCTACAATTCTTGATCCCTAAATGATCACACACATTTGGTTTTTGTTTTTGTTTTTTTGAATCCTGCTTGTGTCTTCTCACCCTTTAAATATGAAGGGGCCCTACTTTTGTTTCTCCTCCCTTCAGGCTCTCTATTTCTATTCCTGTACTTCTACCTACTAATTTGGTGTCTTAGCTTTAGATTTATGTGATCATCTCCCAAACATGTATCTTTAGTCTCAGCCTCTGCTCTGAAATCGTCCATACTTACCATTAATGTTTAATAGACATCTCAAACACATCCAGAACAGATATTTGTGTGAACACAGCAGCCTGTATCCCAGTACAGATAAGCTGAGACAGCAGTAGCATCCCTTCAACTGAGGACTCTGAAGTAGCTCAGGAAACAATTTGGATGCTCACTGGGCATGAGTTAAATAAGGAAAGCTACAAGATCAGCATCTAAGGCCATGGATGCTTCCTTCTTCCATCATCACTGTCAGTCAATCATTCCATTGTCTTATAATTTTTGTTGTGAGCTTAGCCTTTGACAGTGGAGCTATCCCTCCAACCCCATCCCATTGTCTTAAAAGAGGCTACATCCAAAGGTCTGTGCATTCTCTTTGCTTCTTCCTATCTATCCATTCTTCACATCTCACTCTTTATAAACTTTGTGATGTATGCTTTGAACTGTGCTCTGCCTCCTCTTTGTCACCACAATTATTGCCCCACTCTGGACATTACATTTTCAACTAGACTTCCCTGATGAAACTCGAGCGCCAGATTCTGCACCTTCTCCTGCCTTTCCACGAGTCATTTTCCTAACACAAAGTTTCACTGGTGATGATTGAAATATAAGGGATCCAAGCCATGTACAAAGGGGACATTGATGATTCCCCTCTGTTCCTAGAGCTCTGACAACCCCCTGACCCTGGCTATCAACATTGTGACTGGTGCACTATGAATCTCTCTGGCCACAGAGAGCACCCAGTATTTGGCTGTGTTGCTTCTGCCCAACACCCTACTGTGCAGAGCTGTTCTCTTCTTTGTCTGGCTGTTTGTCAGGCTCATTGCCACTGTTCAACCTTGTACTTATTCTCTTTGTACATGGCTCATTCTTTCTATTCCTCCAATCTTGTTTCATGTGCCACTTGATTCAAAGATGTCTGTGCTGACCACCTTGTTCTAATTTCTGTGGTTCATGTGTCTCCCCTCTCCCCACAGAAATGTCTGGTGAAACACTAATCACAATGCTGTCTGTAACTTCTCCTCTTGGTACTTACCTGCCTGAAAGAAAACATTTTGACCATATGTTTGCCTACTTCTGTGTTGCCTGTCTTCTAACAAATGCAGGCTCTGAAGATCTCGGGCTTCATCAGTCCTTGGCATGCCCCAGACTCCTAGGTCTATAAAAGTAAGAGTGCATGGAGGAGACTCTGGGGATCTAGCTTTACTCTATTTCACCTTGAGAAACTTTAGTTTGGTTACCCAGATAAAGAAAGGCTAACAAAGAACGAATGTCTCATTAGTCATTCTGATATTGTCTTCTGAGAGAGAAGCATGACAAGAGTAAAATTGTTTTTTTAAAGTCAGCACTCCATATGTTAGCAACTTCTCACGATTTAAATGTACTTTTTTGCATGATTTCTTTTTTTGTTCTTTAAAGCTGAGTGTCAGAATAGAATTTGATTTGCAGAAGCTTAATGGCAATGCGTCTAAAGAATACAGTGTGAAGAAAACAATAAAAATGGGTACTGTTCACTTACTGACACAGCATACTTTGAATTTTGGGGTTAATGTGTGAATAATCCTTCATGTAAAAATGAAAGATAATGTGATATGCTTTGACTGCATAAATGCTCTGCTATTTCACCTATTTACATATTATACTACTATTTGAAAATATGCTGTCACTTCATATTTGGGGTGGGGGGTGGGGAGAGAGGTGAAAAGTAAAGAAAAAGTAACCACACTCCTCAATGAAGAGAAAACGAGGCATGAGCAGTGGAAAGGCTATGAAAAGGAAAGTATCAGAAAAACAAGAACTGGTGTGGTGAATAAACTATATCTGCTATTCCAAATTTTTTTTTTGTAGTTGCATGTAATAATTACCAGTGTTCCATCCCATTGACGTTAATCTGTGTGTGTCATGATCTGATTTCCTGGGATGCACTCGGAACAATTAGGAACAATTTGCTGAATGGATTCTGTTTTGACAGTCCTTATATTCAGAACCTGGCTTTACCTCTCATTCTCTGCGTGCTTTGGGCCTACCACTCAGTTAATTTTTCTGTAAACATGGACCGTGTGCTAATGTAAGAATCAAGCAAGATAACTGGGCTAATTATGTTTTGTTATTAGTTTTATTTTCACCTCTGCTTCTATATGCTATTACTTGTTATTTTACCATATCATAAATTCCCAAGTATTAGAATAGAATATGAATTTAGAGGGAGAATTTATTAATTAATTTGTTATAGGTTTGACAGCAATCTAGGTTGGGAAAAGGTAATGGTTTGTGTTCAGAACAAACTGATCCTGCTTCTACTTGCTTTATAAAGATATTTTATTTGCATTTCAAGCAGTTATTTCTTTTGACTAAATGAAGCCACTTCTCATGCAGTGAGCCTACTAACCAGTAAACCAGGGTGCTAGATTTGAAGCTGCATTTAGTGGCTGCTGTGTGATGTTGGTCGAGTTACTCCGTGTCTCAGTACATCAGTTATCTCATGCAAAGAAAGAGATAGGGAGCAATAAGAAGACTAAAGGCGTAACTAGTTTTTGAAAATTAAGAATTTCTGCTGGTTTATAATTCATGGTCTATGTTCAAGAAAGTTTGCATATCTGAATGGGAACACAGACTCAGAAATCTTAGGATTATGTTTATTAGTAATACTCTTCTCTCCACCATGAACCGGCACATAGTTCTGAGACTACTGTGTTACATATGACTTACATAGAATTTGTATAATTTAACCCTCATGCCAATGCTATGGCACTGCCATTGTCTCTAACTCTACAGTGGATAAAATCAGGTAAGTGAGTAGCTTGCCCAATTCAATTAAAGGTATGTTGGAAAGAACACAACTTTAGCATAAATTGATCAGTCTCCAAGTTTCTCTCCTATTGGCAATTGTAGAACAGCAACTGAACACCTAGAAATATCTAGCTTCATTCTTGCTGTATATTACAAGTATAGTGGACAAGGTTAATCACCGTTATCTAAAATGTTTGTGAACGTGTTTCCAGTTTTTCAGATTTTGGAATATTTACATAAGCATTAATAATCCAGCCTTCCTAGTCCTAAAATGTGAGATAGATATTTCTCCAGAATCGTGGTTTATTGAACATTATATTAGCTCTGAAATTTTCAGAGTTTCAGACTAAGGATTTTCAATTTGGATTAAGTGTCCCCAGACTATAGACATATATATATATATATATATATATATATGTATGTATATATGTATATATATATATCATAAATCTTGGTTTTAATTTTTCCTTAGAAAAATTATTATTTTCATACTTGAAAATAAACACTATCTGAATCCCCATCAACTGATTGCATGATTAAAAATGTATGATATATCAGTACAATGAAAAACTAATGTTACAAAGAACCAAATACTGACACATGGTATATAAAAATATTTGCACTAATAAAAGAAGTCAGACAAAGAGACCACATAACATTGTTATATCATTCCATCTCTGTAAAATATCCAGAAAATAAATCTATGCCATCAGAATTTACATCAGCAATGTTTAAGACTAGGCATTACAATGTGGTAATGACAAAACCTTTTGAGGCAACATTACCTTTCTAAAGCTGTCAACAGCTGCACCAAATCAACAAACGTATTAAAAGTTATTGACTAGAAAAGTACAATGCATGTTAGAGGGATTTTACCTCAGTCATATTGTACATAGATAATGCTGTTAAAAAAGACAACAAACAAGCAAACTAACCAAACCTAGACAGTACGTTTGCTAAACTGTAAGAATGAGGAAGTGAGGATCAAGTAGGTGGAAATTAAATGTAAACTTTTGTATTTACCATGAGTTTTAGACTTCGTTGTCTTTTGTATAAAATTAGCATTGTAAAAGATAAAGGGTTATTTTGGTTCATCTAACATTAAAAAAAAAATGATGATGGAATAGGACTGAGCTGATGTTCTTTTCAGAGGAAAGAACATGATGAATACCAAATTTTGAAAATAAAAACCTGAATGTCATTCAGTTTGTCTCCTTAAGTGAAATGTTTAACTAGCAAATGCATTGTATTATTAGACTTTAGATTTATATTCTTATCCTGTACCCCAAGGACAAAATTAGTGCATCCCTTTAAAGTCAATAACTCAATTTCATTAGGTTCTGTTCTTGATTTTCCATATAATTCTATATAGGTCAATTTATCATTTCTTTCATTTATGGGTTAGGCAAAGAGACTGATGAAAATTAAACCTAAATAATATAGTTTTACCAACTTGAGATATGGCCAGGCCAGTACTTAATTTTTTTTTTTTAGCACTAGTCATATATGATTTCTGTTTGTAGTCTCATTAGTTCAAGCAATAGCTAGCTGCCTAGTATTACTTAAGTCTATCAATCTGTGGGAGATATCATAGCTGTGTTCCAAAACGCTTACACTGATTCCATCTTATGAGATTCTTTTCCTATTTTAGTTGGAACAGCATGCAACAATATTTTCAAATAGGACTCAAGGTGGATGCATCCTGATAGTTTTTGATGTGCGTTATCAGGCATTTTCGGTGGACTGATGGAGAAAAGGATTATACCCATATATTATACCTGCTTGAAATAATGTTCCCAAATAGCACCAAATGGCTTCAAACTTTATTAAAAACAGGTAGGAGATAATGATAGATTGTGTAACCATCACACTGCCTGGCCACAATAGCATGTGCAAAAGAGCCTTGCTGATGCTTTTGTTCAGAAAATGTCACGGGATACTGCTCTGGTGCTGTTTCAGGAATATTCTGAGTCATGCTGATGCTTAAAAGCCTTAGATCCCAAGCCATTTCTGACAGGCACACATCATTGTTCAAAAAATAGAGACGAACTAAATCAAAGACTTGACAAACCAAATTACAGCTTCACAAATTTTGAATGAAAGGAATGTCACCATTTGTTTCATGGGAGCCAACATATTTCACCTGTACTTAGCTTAATTATCCATCCCAGTTGTATTCCCCCTCTGTTTTCTTTCGTCTGACCATGATTTTCTTTCTTTGACTGCAATCTGCACACTACAATCACTTCCTCACTTACTTTGGTTACCTTGTGAATTTATGTTTCTCGCATGTGAAGATAGATTGTTGCCTGGATAGTTGAACACCACACCACGCCTGGATTCTTTGGTTCATTTATTTATTTTTTTCATCTGCAGCTCCCGCCCCTCGTTTTTGCTTCATGTTGTTTTCTTTTGCGGATCAGAAATCAATGTGCTGACAGCAAGGGTACAAACATGGGTTTCTGTTTCTGTAAGGGGTGTGCACGGGAACTATGTAAACATTCTTCTGGTTACATTTATTTTGTTTTCAAGACAGTTGTTTTTTAGACATGAGACTGAGTTGGACAGACTTAATGTAAAGCACATGTACTGGTGAGCCTGCAGACACGTGTTACACCTCTCAGAGCCCATGCTTAACAATAGGTTCTGTTTTTCGTGTGGTTCTCTGCCAAAGCTCTGCAGGGTGCTCTCAGAAGCCTGGGAAGCAATGGATTTGGGGGGATTACTTTTCTCTCCTAAGGCTGTGAAAGAAAACAATAAAAGATATAAACAAGCATGATTAGATTACCCTCTAATAAAGCAGATATTTATCCTTCATACTGCTAATGAATTTGGATGTCTTCCAAAACCCTGCATTCATAATCCTGATGGTAAGAACCTTCTATTTTCATACTTGAGTTCCCTTAACTTGTTTGAAGTAAACACATGTTTACCTGGGGAATCATTCATCTGGAGAGACTCTCAAAGGGTTTCTGATACATATTCTAAATACATATTTCCAAATTCAAATTGAACTTTCTCAGTAAGTGGTTCTATAGGCCTCTTGACCAGGACAGACAATTAAAATGTGTTCTTGCTGCCCTCTGTTGTGCTGTCTTAGACTTTCCTTGATTTGTGTGTCATAAAGCAGCTATAGAGACTGTACTAGGATGCTCATGTAGATTTAGGGACGTGTTGTCCAGTTTCTTTACTGAACTTTCCTCCTTTCTATGTTCTTAATGTACTCCTCTAGGGTTATCCTGCTTGTTTTGTTTGCAGTTAGGATCAGCAAGCTCTTGTTTCAGATATATTTATATCTTAAGTCTAGGTAGGGAGTGATTTACTACTGGGCATAGGAAGGCAAGCAGTTATTTCCTCTCAGCACTTTCAAAGTATTAATCTATTATTTTTTAGGTTCTGTCTTTCCTTTTGAGTGGTCTGATACAAGCTGCCAGCATAAATTCATCCTTTAGAAAGTCATCAGACTTTGTTCTCAAGACTTTTTTCTTTTCTATGGTCATTGGCTATTATGAGTATCCAGGCTATGGATTTTCTTTCTTTCTTTTTCTAATTCACATGTCATTGTTTAATCTCTAAAGATGGTCATTTAATCTGGAATATCCTCAGAACATTTCTTTAGATATGAGTTCCCATTTTTCCTTTTTTTTTTTTTTTTTCATTTTCCTCTCTCACTTTTCCTCTTCCAACTTCTATGAAATGTCATTTTTTACAATTAGACCATGTACACCGTTGTTAGGTCTGGATAGTTGTTTCTTCAGACCCACATATTAGGGTGTGTCTAACAGTGCCTATGCCATTAGAAGGGTGAAGAATCTTTAAGAGGTGTGGCCTAGCAGGAGGAAGTTAGGTCAATACGTTTGCTTCTAAGTGGGCTATTGGAACTTTGGTCTCATTTATTTTTCCTTGCCACAAAATGAGCCACTTCCTCTGCTGCCCCAGAGAGTCCAACACAATGGGACAATAACACATTGATTCAAACACCTAAGGTTATAAATGCAAGTGAACCTCTTCTCTTGAACACTGATGGTACAGGTGCTTATTGCAGACACAGTAACATGGCCAGCACAGTCCCATAACTATATTAATGCAACCCTCCTGTCTTTGTTTTTCCTCTTATTTTCATTCATGGTTTCCTCCTTTTCAGATATAAACCTCAGTTTATATTTAATTTGCTTACTTTTATTTACATTTATGCATAATATCTTATCCCTTGAAAATTCTCTAGCCACTTTGAGAATACTATTTTACCATTTATCAATTTCATTATCTTAATTTCTTGAGTAATAATTACCATCTCTAGGAACTCTCGGGCTCATGAATTTGTTACCTTATGAGTTTGGTCACTTTTAAAGTAAAGTTTCCTTGCACATTAAAAGTTTTGAATTTTCTCTCTGCCAGGTGATCCTACACTATCTACTCACTGATCCTCAAGTTCATAGCTTTCTTTTTAGACTTGCTAAGATGTATAGGCTTTGTAATTAGAATTCTGAACTTTGTTTTTTAGATTAAAATAACACACATACACACATACACACGCATACACACGCACATACACACACATACACACAAACACACACCACACACACACCCACAGATAGAGGGGGGAGAGAGGGAGGGGTTACATTTACCCCACCCCATTACAGCCAGAGTATTGAAAACCTTGTCGCTATACTTTCTTTTTCCTGCCTTACTTTCCCAGGGTGCTGCTGTTGCAGTCCCAGAGTTCCATACAGGGTTCTCCACCCCCTCAATGTCTCTGCACCATCTGTTTCCTTTCTGAACAAACCTAGAAACACATCTTGAGAGAACACCCATCTTATCTAATCTGTCTAGTCTGGTAAACAGTAAGATGCAGACATCTCTCGTGCCCTGTTGTTGTTTAGATATGTTTTCTCTAAATATTCAGCACTTACTCAGTAATAAACAGATTTCCAGCATTTATAATTGATTCATAGCATAAAACAAGTGACAAGAAAATGAGTAGATAAAGAAGACATTTCAAAGACACAGGGTTCAGAGGACATTTGTAGACTTTAAAAGCAGGCAACCTCATCTTTGCACCAGCAAAATCAAACGTGCTGATGATTTTAAACTGGCAATTCTAGGACATAGTCAGAACCCTAGTTATAATGGTAACTATACACATAGCTTAGAATATTCCATTTCTACATCACTTAAAAGGAAATAGGATGGAAAGAATGTCATTTAGCATTTCAGTATTGCTTCTTTTTTCTTCAGCAGCATGTACTTCCTCTTTGGGTCGGTGTCTTCCTAGATGTTTCTGCTTTTCAGCTCATTCTGCTACACACTTTTCAAAAGGACTCTCTTAAAGGGGACCTGAGTTGGCAGTTTCATGGTTGGTTTGCTTTGAAAGATGTGTGTCTTGTCTTTGTTTGCAGAGAAACATGTTAATATCCAGGATGCTGTGCCAGTATCTTTGTGGGACGTTTATTCAGAGTCATTCATTCTCCTTGAACCTGCTGATGTTGGTGGACATCAGAGTGACCTTTACAAGTACATGGATCATTCAATAGGCAGGTTATTTCACCAGCATTGTTCATAGGATTGACATGTAGTGTGATATTTTAAAATGCAAGACTCTCTTAAAGGTCGCTAAGCAATATAATAGTGTGGGCCACTACTCAATCCGTAGGTCAGGCTGGCCTTGAACTCACAGACATCCGAATGTCTCTGGCTCTAGAGTGCTGGGATTAAGGTCATGAGCCACCATGCTGGGCAGTGGGCTACTACTATTTAGAATATGTATAACACCCTTAAGATAATAGTATTGTGAACCACACACTGCTCTGAAATTTTCTGGGTGTTTACTCACTTAACTCAAGGACATCACTGAGATTCAATTATAGTCCACTCTAAATACTAGGTTTTATGAAAGGTTCATTCCTTCTTAATTTATCCTGAAATTTACAGTCAGGCTCTTTGTAGTATGGCTCCAAATCCATCTGACCATTTTTCTCTCTTTCTACATTCTCTCCTCTTGTTTCACCCTGACTGCCTGACTCTGATTCACTGCCCTATGCTCTCTTTCTTACATGCACGCAAACATATACACATTCACAAAGATATACCCTATGAACATACACACCTCAGCATGCACACACCAATATATGCCCAACATGTGACCTGAAGTATAGCATTTATCTTAGAAATAGTTTTCCTTTCTTTTTATCTGAAAAGGAATCAAACACTGCCATTTAGCTTATACTAATGATTTGAACATAACCGGTTATCTGAGCAGTTTCACTCCTCAGGAAAGATGTAATGAGAGTCATGGGAACTCGTAGATCATAGATAGAACTGAGTTTAGGTCTCAGCAATGCCATTAACTTCTAGCCATTTTTAAATCACTAAACTTTATTGTTTTTATTATCAGAGAGCAACATGTTTTTTTTAAACTCCAGTATTTAGTGGTTTAATTGAACATCTGTGCTTTTAACTAACTCAGAACAAGGAAATAAATTTCCCATTTTTAAGTAAATTACTTTTGGGTATTTGGCCAAATTATACATAATGGCTACTTATTAATTAATATTAGATATTCAGTGATAATTTTGGATTTAAGTAATGCATTTTTATTGCCTAATATTTGCCTCTTATTTATTTTAGGCTTCTAAATGTCTAATTTTTGAAAAGAAATAAAAGCTTAGTTATAGTCAATTTACCAGCAAGAGGGTTATGGAAGATGGAAATATTCCAGTAAATAGAAAACATTTCATTCACTTTCATGATATTTTCATCTGTTTTATGTTTTCTGTAATTTAGCTGATTAGATTAGGCAGAGGAAGCACTCTATGGAAATCACTCCTATCTACTCAAAATCTAACGCCCCCCCAAATGACAGAGTGTTCTCTGCTTTTTCCCTGACTTAAGAAATCTCATGATCCTGTGCCATCAATGCTACTGTGTTCACATATGTAAAGACTAGATGGGTTTTTATGCAATGGATGTGAGTGTGCTTGGAACTGTGTAAAGATAACTTTCATAGACACCTGTGAAAGTTTCACACAGGAAACCATCTTCACAGTATATATGTAATTCACCACCATTGAGGTAGCAGCCTTTACAAAACCAATGAATACAGAGCATAGACACTATAATTACCTATATTAGAGAATTGGGATTCATTTTGGACAATAGTATGTTTGCATGTGCTAATGAGTGAAGGTCTAGGTGTGGAGTCAAAATTAGACCATGAATTTACTGCTATTTTGTTCACAGGATACTTTCCCAACTCTGACTTAAGTGAGGGCAGATGAGCTCTTTACTCTCAAAAATTAAAAAAGAAAGAAAGAAAAGGGAAAGCTGCCATTGTAATAGGCTATAACAATAAAAATTCCAGAGTAAAGGCAAGGAGGGAGAAGGGATCAGCAAATGAGACATGGTTAGAATGATGCACCAAGTAAAACTTCATGTTGCTTAGGATTAGGCCAAGCCAAAGATAGACTATCATCTGCTTTCTGGGCACACCTGTGGCATGGGGGTGGGTTTCTGAACTTACATAGTCAGTACTTTTGTCACTGTGAAATTTTTCAATCACCAACTGGTCAGAAATTATACTACCTGCTCTGGTGACCCCAACCAACAACTACAGAACACATATCAGTAAACACAAGAGATTGACCTGCTGTCAGATAAGCATCAGCAACAACGCAGACACATAAGTATAATGTATTTCTTTTAAAATTATAGAAAAGAGGAAAAGGAACAATTTTTCCTCATTTTTCTTTAAGGTATCCAGCTTTCTAGAGTAGATTAAAATGTAGCATCCTGGTAGCATAGTGACGTCATCATAGTTAGTGCCCCTTCCAGAAATAGGGTTGAGGCCAGAAGGATCCTTAGGTAGATTTTGCTCTCAATGTCTGCAAAAGGATACTGAATATGCATTCAGCTTATCCTGGATTACAAACAACACTCTGAGCTTTCTTTTATTCCATCTCATATCCACCCCTTCAAAGAAAAACAACCTGTATAAGACATCGACATTGTTTGAGACAAATTACTAATGTACAGCTGGCTCCTGATGTTAAATTAGTACCAAGGTGAAGATACAGGTTAGATTTTAGTCCCAACATCAATGTCGACATCCTTTCTGTATTGACTACATGTATTTGGGTGTCCTGGAATTTTAATACCAGTGCCAAAACCTTAGTCCATTTGTTCCTCAACCCTTTCTGCTACCTCCAACCTAGAATAGTTCATCTAACAGCATGGTATTTATTTCATTGGCCAAATTATTCCTTAAGTCAGAAAGACAAGAACCTCCCTCTCTAACTTTCCTGGACTCCTACATAACACACAGAAGTATTACCAGGTCCTATCCATTTTGTTCTCTAGCTTGTCTTTCGTTTCTTCATTCCTTTATTCTTTATTTTCTTCAAGATGCCGTTATTTATCACCTGCATGCTGGGGTCACAGGCCTTACACATCACTGTCGGCCCCATCGGAGAACAAGGAGGCTTTCAATCATTTCCACCTGCAAATTTGATCCTATCATTTCCCTATTAAAAGTTAACAAACAACTCCCTAATTTTCATAATAGTGTTTTAATTAAATTACCTAATTAATAATTCATTTATTTTACATTTGTTGTGTTAGGGATCTAATCTTGAGCCTTACTCATATGCAGAACCATCTCTAGCACCATACATTTTCTGCCCTAGTACTTGTTTTATTTGACTTAGAACATTGCTGTGTTAAGTTATCCAGGCTAGTTTCGAACTGTCTCTTCTAATCTTCCTGTTTCAACTCCCTGAACAGCTGGTCTCATTGCCTTCTATACCTAGGTCTAGTTAGTTACCTCAATGATTTTAAACGTGTTTTATCAAATGATATTTCATGTACCATATCAATTGCATTACATTGACTAAAATTGACAAGAATGATTTTTGTCTGTGTGCTCATCAGGATGTGATTGTGTGTGTGTGTGTGTGTGTGTGTGTGTGTGTGTACAATACAAACAACTCTAAGATTAGGGGCTGCATGATTCAAACACGTTCCCTGTGCAGCTGTGGGCTAGTAAAGCATTCTTTCTTTTTGACTTTAAAAATATCTGTGTAATGGTCTCTGGTGGATTTACCTTTCAACAGAATTTCACAGTGTAGACATATGGGAAAGTTGTTACTTTACAAACCCTCAGAGACACATCTTAGCCATGTCTGAACAGCAATCTAGACAAGAACAGTGATAGTTGCAACCTTCTCATTGCTAGAAGACCTGGCAATATCATCTGCACTTAGAAGACCCATCGCTGTAGTCCTTGTATATTGCAGGCTTCTTTCTCTGCACACTCTGTGTTTCTACCAGAACTTGGGGTGCATGTTGTTTTACAAATCAGTTTGACCTGGCACTTAGAAAAGCATTTCCACTTATAGAGGAGTGGATGGTGGCTGCATTTCTCAGACAGAGCATTGACACTGTGTGTATTTTGTACATTGAAATAATGGTGCTGCTTTATGTAGATCGTGTGACTTATTCAATGAGGTCACAAATCACATGGTAATTTAAACAATGAGAAGGTATAATGGTAAGGGGAGACACTCTTATCCAATTTCCAGTCACAGTAGAAAGATTCTTTTGTACAACAGCTTTCTTTATCCAGAGCCAGATGCTGTCAGTCAAATATTTAGCCCATGACTCTCTTTCCAGAAGGTTCTTTGCCAATGTTTATACTTTTGTCATATCTGAGAAGAGGTATATATTTTATAACTTCTCTGATATCTGTAGTCTCTTTATTCTCAAAACTCTAAATGACTTGCTACTATTTAGGTAGTATTACAGAGACAAGGTACAAATCCCTTATTTATTACATTATTAACATTTAGAAATATAAAGTCAATTCTTTGTTTCTCTGTGTCAACTTAAATGCCCAGCATTTGGATTATAGTTTCATAAGGGAAATATTTCAACAGAGCAGAGGCTTTAAGCCCATTTGCAACCATATCATGATTATGATAGAGAGAATACTATTTTGTTTCAAGTGAAAATTCAATGGACAGAACCTATCCCAGATACTATGGAAAGATTGCAAATTAGTGCTTTCTGCACAAATGAACAAATGAAGCCATTGATTATAAATACTTTAGAGACATGTATGTTTGTGGCTGCTATGCATTAGTATTCCAGCATTGTGTCATATCTACATTTTGTATTTTGCTTGCTCTAGTAGCAAATTACTCATAGTACTTATAAACACAACATGGTAAATGTCAATGACAACAAGAAAGTAAAAAAAATGGTATAATCATGTAGTTATGTTTCTTAATATAAGGGAAAATTGCTGTACAGAACAGCAATCTCCCACTTTTGCCTCATTACCCAGTGTATGTACCATAGTAATATAAAATTGGTTTTATGAGAAGTGATTGATATAGGGTGCTAATCCATAATCCATGAAATGTAAATCACAACGGTCCTCATAATTGCAAATAATTATATTTTCAGCTGTTGCCATTAGGCTGGACTCTTACAATCTCAGGCATAGTGCCTATCTCATTCATAATGTACCCCTTTTTGTTAAATAAAATTTGAAGAAAGAATGAGGAGCCTTGTAAGATTTGCAGACTCTTCACAAGAACTGGGCATTCCACATACAGGAGTACCATTAGCAAAGTCATCTCAGGACATCTCAGATATGTCCTTGGATCTTAGGGCAAGTGTAGAAAAAAAAAAATGATGCATGCTGAGGTAAGGAAACATCGTTTGAAATCTTTGTGTCAGTCATTAAAAATAACTTAATACTGAATGCTTCAGATTGAATGGCAATAGCATAAGGATACTGCTCTAGTAAGTCTCTGACACACACTGCTTTATTACAGTGTGTGTCAGAGACATTACAAGGGAGAGAACTGTATCATTGCCAAAATCTGTATCATCAGTTGAAAAGATTATAATGATTCAGGATTAACTAAGGCCACAACTTGAATAAATCAATCATTACAAATATTATTGATAACTGTGATAACTAATATAAAATATCTTTTTATTTTATGTGTGTATGGTAGTGTGTGTGTGTCTATATGTATGTGCCAAGTAGGAGTGGGACTATTAGTATCTTGAAGATTCAAAGAAGCAGGATAACAGAATTATAGGTATTGGTAGCTAGAATTAAATTTGCTTTACCTTTTTTTCAGACATATGAGATGTATGGCCCAGGTTGAATTAAGAAAATGCCATGTTTTTTCTAGGTAGGTGGATAATTTCAGAGCCCAAAGTCATAAATGTGAAATACGTTGTGCTGAGACTTTTGTAGAATGAACACAAACAGTAATTAAAGTTGTATTAAGTTTACTCTGAAATTACCTAAATCATAAATAGCTTTTTACCCCCTCCAATGGAATCTACAATTAAGAAACAAGCTAAAAACATGGCAGAAAGGCCACAGAATGAGAAATTGTACTGGACCTCACTGCACACCTTAACCAGTAATTATTTAGATGTTTCCTGTTGTTCATATTTATAGACCATAAATGTACTTTATGATGTCATTAAACTTTTTGTCTTCCTTTCATGTAGAAGATAAAGTATCTCAAATACAGATAAATATGCTTAATTTTGAAGAATATTTCAAGAAGTGGGAATTTATAGAACAACTTTGTGTTTGTTTATATAATATAGGACCATCATAAAATAATAATAGCTACTTATCTAGGTGTGCTTCAGGGGTAGTGGGCAAATAATTTATTGCACTTTGTTTTAATTTTAAACTATAATTACATCATTTCCCTCACTCCCATCCTCTCTCCAACCCCTCCCACACCCTCTACCTTGATCCCCTTCTATATAACTCTACTTTTTGCCACTCAAATTGATGGTCTCTTTGTATTACACACACACACACACACACACACACACACACACACACACACACACACATATATGAATACACTCTAATGAGTTCTTATATTGTGGCTTGTGTGTATATTATTTCAGGGCTATCCACTTTGTGTTGGATAACCAATTGAGGGGAAATCCCTGGGAGAAATATTCTTCTATCTCAGAAATCATTAATTGCCTGTACTATTTCATCTAGGAGAGGGACTTTATGAGATTTCCTTTTCTGTATTAGCATATCTATTGATGTTATTATTGTTAACATCTTATTTAGGCAGCCATATTGATGGGGCATCAGGGGTTTCAGACAATTTTGGTACTCTAATTCTTAAAGTCTTTCCACCCCAATGTCTACAATATTCCCTGAGCATTAAGTACAGGAGTTGCACTCTTAAGTAGTTCCACTGGAGCTAGCATCCCCAGGTCCATTGATTTTTATATTATATCTTGTTTTTTATTTTTCCTGTAATGGTCTGTGTTTGTTGTACAAAGAAACTTTTTTTATGAGGGGTGAGTGACACACTTATCTTCAAATCTTACAATATTTTAGCAACATTGAAAATTTAACACAGGGCTCTTAATGTGTTCAGCAAACTCCCTATTGTTAAGTTTAACCTACAGCCTCTACACTATCAGTGTTTGGAGAGAGATGAATTGTTCATTTACTGACACTGAAACATCAAGGAAAATATGAGTTTTAATGATAAATGCTACATATATTTATTTAGCTTCCTTGTTTGAAGAATTTTTGAGAGCTCTAACTTACTAATAGCCAATGTAAATATACAAGTAGATCTAAGAAAAGATTGATCTGCCCTAAACTCATTAGGAGATTTCATTTCATAATTCTGTTTGCATAATGG
The DNA here is from genome assembly GCA_030556225.1 of Cricetiscus sungorus. Taxonomy (NCBI): domain Eukaryota; kingdom Metazoa; phylum Chordata; class Mammalia; order Rodentia; family Cricetidae; genus Cricetiscus; species Cricetiscus sungorus. Next base: position 111,862,829 of record JANBXA010000651.1, on the reverse strand, counting down.
TGTCACACTGAAAATCCAGCTACATGCTATAAATGACTATTGATGTTTACTTACCTGTTGTTTCATGTTTGTTATCTCATTTACTGTTTATAAAAATGCCTTTCTTACTGACTCTAGAGAAATGTCTGAGACCTACAAGGATAACCCCAAATAACTGAGCAACAGTGAAAAGGCTATCTTAAATTCCCTTCCCTGATAATGAGATTGATGACTAACTTATACACCATCATAGAGCCCTCATCTCATAGCTGATGGATACAGGGGCAGACACCCAATTCTGAACACTGACCCAAACTCCTGGAATCCAGTTGCAGAGAGGGAGGAGTGATATCTAAAGGTGTCAAGACCAAGCTACAGAAACCCACAGAGACAGCTGACCTGAACAAGGGGGACCTCATGGACTCCAGTCTGATAGCTTGAAAACCAGAAATGGACTCAGAACCCCTCAGTTGGAAGGCCTGGGTAGTCTAAGGGACCTCTGATAGTGGAACCAAGATGTATCCCTGGTGCAGGAAAGGACTTCGGGAGTGCATTCCCCATAGAGGGATACTTCCTTAGCCTAGAGGCAGGAGGGAGGGCCTAGACCCTTCTCCAAATGACTTGACAGATTTTGATGATATCTCCTGGAAGGCATCACCCTCCCTGTGGAGTGTGGGGGGATGGGATGGGAGGGAGAGAGGGAGAGGGAACTGGGATTGATATGATATATATATATATATATATATATATATATATATATATATATAATGAAACTGGGCATGGTGGCACATACCTTTAGTTCCAGCACAGGAGGCAGAGGCAGGCAGATGCAGGCTAGAGAGTTCTGGGACAGCCAGGGCTACACAGGGAAACCCTGTCTGGAAAAACAAAAAGATAAAATAATAAAAAAGAAAAGAAAGCTCCATGAGTGAGATCTTGAGCCAGCAAACAGTGTTCTTCCCTATTTTTCCTTTAGGTCTCTGCCCTGAGTTCCTGCACTTCCTTCAGTTATGTATTGTGACCATGGTTTGTAAGACAAATTAACTTTTTCCTTGGCAAAAAAATAAAATGCCTTTCTTTTATAATGAAGGATTATTATTTTATTATCAAGAATTTTGTTCATCTATGCAAGAAAATGTGACTATTTCTACCCATATTTTCCCTTAGTCCCCCATAATCTTCACACATTTTTCAGTTCATTACCAGCTTCATATTGCCTTCTCTTTCCTCTTCCTCTTCTCTTCTCTTCTTCTCCTTCCCATCCCCTTCCTCCTCCTCCTCCTCCTCCTCCTCCTCCTCCTCCTCCTCTTCCTTCTTCTTTTCCTCCTCTCTCCTCATTCTTCCATTAACACTAAGTCCTATTTGTGTCTCTCTTATACAGGAATGGTTGTCAGACCATCCACCAGAACATGGGAAATCTATCAGTGGCTCTACCCAACCAAAAGGAATAATTTTCTCTCTCTTAGAAGCTACTAACTGCCAATAGATCCTCAAAAGTACATAAGGTCTAGAGGGGCCATTTCTCATTTACAATAGAATTTGACTTGATTTTGTATAGTTTTTATGCAAGTAACCACAGCTGCCATCAGTTTATGAGTGTGACAGCCATGGCATTTCTAGAAGACAGAATTTCACAGCACTTATCATCCTCTGACTCTTAAATTCTTTCTGTTACCTCTTCCAAAATGCTACCAGAGCAGTGCATGGGGGATAGTGGCTGTGGCTGGCTAACAATATGTCCCATGCCAGGTTGAATTCCATTTAGGACTGAGCACTTACTTCCTTATTCTCAGCACTTTTTACAGTTATGCACCTGTCCATTGACTATTGTCCAATGCTCAAGAAGTTTCTCTGACTGAATTTGAGAGCATCCTTGGTGTATAGGTATAAAAATAAATATTTATAATGCAGTTTGATGACATAAACATTCAGCAAAATTAAAAGAGCAAGTTGGACTATAGGACATATGTTCTTCCTAGCCAAGGATTTCTCACTGGGATAATAGTTTCAGGCATAAAATTCCTTCCTATTAAAAGGCACCAACTCCAATCATAAAGTGGTTAGTTTCTTCTTAACAGCCATTTTGATTTTCTATGTAGTAGGTCATTAGTGTGATATGCAGGGCCCAGGCCTGAGTAAAAACATCAATGCCTCAAAACAGTTCTGTAGTGTGATTACTTAAAAGTAATAACAATTCAAGTCTTTTTAGTTTTTGTTCCTAGTGTGGAAAGAAGCATAATCAAGATTAAACTCAAATTACTATAGCATATCTATATTTTTTTCTGTTTTTGTTAATTTTATAAGTTGTTCTGTATAATCTTGGAGTTTTCTTCCTGGAAGATAGTTGTTTGACAAACAACCATTGGGTATTAATTAACAATGTAGGGATTAATATGAGATTGGTCACTGGTGAATGTCTAACAGCTAACTCTTAGAAGAGTACTAATAGGAAGGTAGAGCCCTGGCTTATAGTATTTGCCTATTTTCATGGTAAAATTAATTTCTGTAGAACTAATTTCAAGTCATTGAATTTAGAATAAGAATTGGAATAAGACATCCAAGGCCCCAATATTAACACTGTCACAAATTTTATCATAATTTTAGGTGTGTCATTAACAACTTAAAGAAAAGCAAGGAATTAAGAAGTAATGAGTCATCTAGTCTTGCCAATAGGCAAGTTGCTAAAGAAGATGACGCCGGATGGTTAAAAGCTCCAAGCCAGCCTGGGCCACATATTACTGGTCATTGTGTTTTAGGCCTATATTTTCAAAACACAAGAGAGTAAGGCAGGACTGCTGTGAATTTGAGGTCAGCATGGGGCACATGTCCTACTCCCTCAAAATTAAAAGAAAGAGATTATTGTAAGTATTGATTAATAATTTTAGTATGAACACTTATGCTTAGATAATTTAATTTTAATATTCTAATAGCAGCTATAATATTAATATCAAATTGTCAGTTCCAAAAATTTAACTACTAGCTCCTTAGATCTAGTATGAAGGGTTTCCAGTACATGACTGGATTGGAATCAAAGATATATTTAAGTCTCACAGGAAAAAATTAGGAGGGGAGCATTTAACTCAGTTACAACACAGATTTCCTACTCTCTGAACAGTGTTAGTCTTTGCTTTAAGGTAACAGAACTTTAGCAGTATGGGGTTTTCTGAAACTTTTGCTAATTTACATTTTCCTCCAGACTTGTGGTGTGTGACAGTCAAAGCAGCCTGTGTGATTCATCCTTTGCATAGTGATCAAGAGTCATTTTGCTCCAGGGATGAATGAAGTTAGCAGAATACACTTCTGATGATGACTATCATTTCCACAGCTACTGCCTCCAGAGGATTTATGAGTTAGATAGCTTCTCGTGTTTACAGTTCACACTATAGGAAGGCAACTAATTTTAAGTATAACATGAGCATGCTAACCTTTGTCTGTGGTCATTTAGAAGGTGGTTTATGGCACTGAATGGCCTTTAAATATGAGAGTGGGTTTTGTAACTTGAAATGTAATATATTGAAAGTATATGTTGCTTCTGGGCCCTAGATTTAAAAATATTTTACGAAAAGAATGACAGAAAGTGACTGAGTCATATTTCATTCTTATGTCATATTGTACTTAGAAATATCTATTTTCTTATGAGTTAAAATGATAGTGCGGAATCCTTTGTAGAAGCTACCATCTAACAAATTAAGTGATACAATATGTGTAATTCCATGAACCACTATGTTGTCAGATTTTATTTGTGAAATCAGTCTTTGTATTACATCAAACATATAGGTGGATATCGTCTTGGAGAAACTCAGAATGTGATATTCAATTTTCTAGTTAAAAGAAAGAATTAAACCAACCAAATTCAAGATAATCCATATTCCAACTGAGTTTTGTACTTAAATTACTTCATTCTTTTTAGTTTTTTTCCCACTTTACTTTGTGTCGGCACAGTGTGCAACTATTTGCATGCTTGTCAGTTGATATAAATGCCAGTTTAACCAGCTGACATCCAATTTACATGGTTCATTGGAAAAGTATTTACAGTGATGTCTCTGCTTTCTGAATGTATATTGTATGTGTAGATATATAATGTAGTAATTATGGCATTATACTTGGGAGCAATGTGAGCTTTCTGTTTTCCAGTACCTACTACTTTTTTTCTACTATTTTTATAGTTAAAAATGGGGGAACATTGAATAATTTGCCATTGCAGAAGCTAGATACAGATTACCAAACATAAGCCAAATGGATAATAACTGTTTTTGATATGTGTTGAGAATGCTCTTTTACCTCTATAACCTTTACTACATCATGTTTCCTTGGTGCAACTCTGAAAAAAATAACTCCCAGTTGAATAACATCACAGAACAAAACACCAGTATTTTATCCTCAGTGTTATCAAGATTGTGAAAAGCAAACGATGTCTGAGAAATTATAACAACCAAGAAAATTCATGGACCCAGAAGGTTGAATACCAACACACATAACATACAAACACAATATACAAATATACTCTGCCTCTGTCTCTTTGTCTCTCTCTCTCTCTCTCTCTCTCTCACACACACACACACACACACACACACATACACACAGAGAAACACACATTTAGTTGTCTTAGAGAAGATTCTGGAGTAATAAAAAGATATTAAGGTAAAAATGACGAGATACCTCATTTTGTGGTAAATCATAATGTCAAAAATGGACATTAACATTGTTACATAATGTTGGTTTATTAATTTTTTTTATAAATGTTCCATTACTATTATAAGATAGATGTGAACATCAGGAATACATAAGCTGAGATGTATGTGATAGCGCTCTACTCTTTTCTCAATAATTAGGTAAATATTAAAACGTTATAGAATCCAGTGATTGTTTAAGTTAAAGCTATATAAAAATTATTTAGAAATATACCTATAAAGAAATTATTAGGCAGACCCAAGAGGGCACAAGTAATATATAATCCCAGAACAGTTAATCAAAGAAATCTAAGAAAACAACAAAAAACCAACAAAATGACAGAAATTAATAAACATTATTTATTATTAACTCTCAACATTAAGAGTCTATCTATGTTCCTCCCTAAAAGGACTCAGACTAACAGACTAGATTAGAAAACAGAATCTAATTTTCTGCTTCCTTTAAGAAACTGCTCACAATCAAGGACAATATCACCTTAGGGCAAAGGGAAAAGTTATTCCAAGTTAACAAAACAATAAAAATTCAGACATATGTATTCCAGAATCTGACAAAATAAGCCTTAAACCAACACAAGTCAGAAGAGACTTGGACGGGCATTTTAAATGTGTTAAAGGAAAAATTCATCAAAAGGATGTTGCAATTCTAAAAATTTCTGGACTAAACACAGGAACACCTCATTTATAAAACAAACAATACTAGATTTAAAAATCAGATGGAGCCCAACAGAGTGGTAGTAGGTGACATAAATACTCCACTGTTACCAACAGACAAGCTATACACACAAAACAAAATAGTCTGTTGAGCTCACTGACATAAGAAATCCACTGGATTAATAGCTATCTACAGAATACTCAACCAAAACATTAAAGGCTAAACCAGAATCCTTTGGAACTTTCTCTGAAATGTATTGACCATGTATTAGTTCACAAAGAAAGTTTCAACAAATTTGGGGAAATTAAAATGACCTCCTACATATTATCCAACCACAAAGTTTTAAGCTAGAGATGAACAAGAATGACAGCACACACACACACACACACACACACACACACACACACACATTCATGGAAGTTACACAACAAACTACCAAATGAAAATTAGGTCAAGGGAGAAATTAAGAAAGAAATTAAAAAATTCTTGGCATTGAATGAAATGGTGCACACAAACTGAACAAACCTTTAGTAACCCTGGAGCCAAGTCTCTCCCTTGTTTGTCATGAACAGTCCTAACAGTCCCAACAACTGCTTCTCACAGTGAAGTGCTCCTGCTTATTCAGGTTACATTTACACTTACTTTCCCCACTCCTCCATTCAGCAAGAATGACCTTTTTAAATTAAAGACATTACTGGGCACAGATCTTTTCACTGATCCTTACAAACCGAGCAAATCTAAACTCCTACTCGAGACTATGAAGCAATAGTTAATATTCTCTCCCTTTCTCAATATAAGAACACCGGGTATTAACTGAGTGCCTTCCTCCATCAAGCTCTTTAAGACAGATATTACCAGGAAATGAAAGAAGTGGAGGAGAGGTATTTATCAAAAATAATACATGAATCTCAACAAAACAAATGGATTCTTAGGATTTAAAGGACACATGTGTTCCTTATCTTGCGAATATCAGTAATAATATTTATCATATAATATATGACAGAGCGTTAACCATTGGAGAGAAAAAAGAGTCACAGATAAGTTTTTTAAACTCTAGCCTCTTCCTATTATATTTCTTTCTTATTATATTAACTTTGGCTTGTGTAATAATGTTTGGTAAATAAGGCATGAAGTACTTGTAATCACCTCAACTGTGAGTGTGTGTGTGTGTGTGTGTGAGAGAGAGAGAGAGAGAGAGAGAGAGAGAGAGAGAGAGAGAGAGAGAGAGAGAGAGTAGAGAGAGAGAGAGAGAGAGAGAGAGAGAGAGAGAGAGAGAGAGAGAGAGAGAGGAAGAAAGAGGTCAGAGGGAGAGAGAGAAAGTGGGAAGTGAAAACAGGAGAATAAAAAATTCAGTGCCATTCTCTGCTACATAATGAAGATTTGGAAGACTGAGACCAATAATTGGCTTGCAACCTAAATCAGTCTTAGACTTACAAATGAAAGTGGTTGAATAAGAAAAATAGTCATGGAAAAATGAATGTAAATCATTTCAAAGAGCTATGCAGGTAGAGAAAATATTCTCAAAATCCTGGTATTGATTAGCCTTAATCCCTTAGATAGATATGGTAAAAACTGGTTCAGATTAATTAGGAAGGTCTGTAAACCAGAACCACTCTGTGGTAGCTCCAACTAGTGCCAGAATCCCACATTTCCCATCTGTTTTAAAGCAGAATTGATGGGTGCTACCAGGTGTCCCACATTCCAGCTGGCATTTGGAATACAAGGCCAGACCCATGAATTTCAAATACCCTAACTGTGTAGACTTATTTCATTTCATTTCTTAAGATTGCATCGCCATGAGTACATCAACAACCCTTGATCTCTATACTAGTTACTTTTCTTGTTGCTGTAGCAAAATACTTGACAAAAGTCACTTAAGGAAGGAAGGAAGGGATCGTAGTTACTTTCCAGGTATCTGAGATAAAATGTTCTGACAAAGGCAATTTAGGAGAGAAAGGATTTATGTTGTTGGTTCAGAGGTATTTTCCAACATGGTAGGGTATTACTGGTGGCAGGAGCTTGAGGGAGCTGGTCACATTACATTTGTAGTCATTGGGCTGAGAATGTTGATCACTGGTGCTTAGCTTGGCTTCTCCTTTTTACACTGACAGCAGCCAAACCCATTGAACTGTGCTGCCCAATTTTAGCATGGCGTTTGTCACCCGTATTAGCCTAATCAAAACAATCCTTCATAGACCAAGCCTGGGGCTGGCTTAATTAAGATAATTACTCACATGTATGCCCAGATTTGGGGTCATAGGTGATTCTTTATCCTCCCAAGATGACAAGCAATATTTTCATGGATTAAGAGAATTAGAGATAATCCCAAGTCACCAATAATTCGTGCATATCACAATAAGGAAAGAAATAAAAGAACTTCCCCTGGAAGTCATTTAACCAAGAGCGAGTCCAGATTTGAACTCTCTGCTTCATGCTCTCTGTGCCTTTTGTCCTCTGTCTGTTGTGTCTGCCCCTTTGCCTGCTTCAAGGATCGTGTCTTGTGAATCTATCCCAATGTCTGTAATTGTGTGTACTCTTGTGCCTGTCTCTTGTGTGACTGTGTGCCTGTCTGTCTCTCTCTGTGTGTCTGTATCTGTTCCTCACAAAGGGCTCTGCTCTGTCTTTATTGAACAACACAGAGGGCATTACACAGGGAAGGAATGAGATACTTGACAGAAATCTTTGACAGAGTTTTACTAGGGATTAAGCCACTGGCTCCAGCCGATCCCAATTGTTTGAGATAAAAAAGAGTATTGCAAACATCTGTGTTTATCAACCAATACCTAAATGTTGCTGCAGTGTCGTTTATGATGGGCATTCCTTTTAGAAGATTTCTTTCAACCTCTGTGTTTTTGCTGCTTTCAGCACATGATGTATGTACATTGCACTAAGTACATAATTTAAGATTATAGCTATGCATTAGCTTAGGTTTGAAAGGTTGATTGCATCGGAAACCCAATGCAAGTGAGGCTGATTGTTACATTGCTCTCTTAAAATAAGGCTAAGCAAACAGTTTGGGTGCACAGTAGAACATTAGTCTTCAGTTTAAGTGACTTCAAGTTGTATTATAAACTCTGGCTCTGAGATCTAGCAAAAGTACCAGTCGCGTTGTAAGAGAGATTTTTATAACAAGGCACACAGATATTAACCATTATAGAAGACTCTGTTTATTATTATTATTTAGTTTGGCCTATGGCCTGTTGGAGCATGTAACTTATCATAGTGGGAGTAAATGTTGGGAGTGGCATGACAACACAAACAGGAGGCAGCTGGTCACATGGCACCCATAATTAGAAACAAAGTGAGATGGATGCTTTGCTCAGCTTGCTCTTTTCCTTTCTGTCAGTTGGCAATGCCTCCCCGGGAAATGGTATACTTACATTTACAGTGGACCTTCCTACTTGAAGTAACCCACTCTAGAAACTTCTTCCAGACATGTCCAAAATTTATCTCTGAGGTGATTATAGGTCCTGTCAAGTTGACTATATTGACCCTTGCAGACTCTGCTTACCACATTTTAACAAAAGCTTGTAATACTTTAATTTGTGCTATCTGAAATTACACTATTACTAGGCATCATAGAGGGAGAAGTCAATAAAACAGCCTGATTGTGCCACTAATTTAAATTTATGTCTTTGCTCTCTTTGGCACTCCTGGTTAGCCACTTAGTGCTACAAATATCTATAGATGTAAGAAATAAACTAGCCAGTAAGAGGAACCATTTTCTCTTTCATCTTTCATGTCCCATTTAGTTTAAAAGAAGATGATGGCTTTCTTTTCAAAAAACTAAAATAAGGTTTAAATTGAAATATAATTAGATCTCTTTCCCTTCTCTTTCCTCTAATCTTTCCCAGGTATCCTCCTTCAAACCCATCCCATGTCTCCTTCACTAAAGTCATTAGCCTCTATAGTTTCGGGGAGGGGGTTATTGCTGGTGTGTGTGTGTGTGTGTGTGTGTGTGTGTGTGTGTGTGTGTGAGTGTGTGTCCTCATGTATGCATATACACACATATATAAAAACAGCATGTTGAGTCTGTTTTTGTTGTTTGTGTGTGTATGGTCTTACACCGCACTGGATACTAATAAAAGGGCTCATCCCTGGCAAAGTCTAATTCTCTTTTATACAGCAATCATTGGTTGCCCATAGTTCTTTTCTTGGAGTGAAATCCTACAAAAGATTTCCCCTTCTTGTTAATAAGTTCATAGAAACTACATAGTTCCAGTCTTGTTTATGCAGCCATCAGAATAAAAATTTTCTAATGGTAGCCATCATTTTGAAGGGAAAAATTAATTATGTTTCAAAACCTATCATAACAGAGGAAATCATTGTGGTTATAAATAACAACATTGAAATCTAGTGTAATTATATGTGTCTATAAATAAGCTTTACAAATGATACATTTCATTTGACTCTTTTACATATGACTTATCAAAGCAACTTCCTGCTATTTTTAAAACCACTTCTATATTTTTGTGTTCATAGTAAACATATATAATCAATTTAAATAGCTAGCAATTGATCTATTATCATATGTAACTGACATTTTGTGCTACATTTTTTCTATATAAAACTTTGGGGAAATTAATTTCTTTCAACTTGCATTTATTATGAGATTACTATTTATTTATAGTGCCTTGAAGTGAGTTGAAGTCTTCAAGGAGAAAATGCATTCAAATGTTCTTGGTAGAAACATTTCAGGTTAATAAATAATTTAACAATTTTGTTCAGCAAAGCTGTTGACTTAGAAATACCCACATTTATCTTTGAAGTAGCCAAATGATTTTTTTTTCAGTATTTAGACTGTTTGACCGGATACTCTAGAATGTGGCATATTATTTATGTAGAAATGTCTTCATACAGCCATTAAATTAAGCTTCATCACTTCACTTTGTTAAGTTTTTAGTGAGATTTAGTTATGGTTTTAATCACAGAATTGTAAATGCAAAAACAATTGGTCCACTTATATTTAGACACCTGATGAAAAAAGAATTAATGCCCTCTCTGTGGGATGTGTCTTCCAACCGATTAAAAATAAACATCTGAGCAAGCAGACTGAAGCTAAGGTAACATCAATGTTTCTGGTAAGAGGCAGATTGAGCAATGAATCCCCTGTGCCACGGAGCCAGTTTACAGAGGCTGTGGGAGTTGATGGGTCAGATAGTTGCAACTTGGTGTTCAGTGACATCATCCTGTTGGTACTGTAAACTCTTCCATGGTGGGAGTAATTATACCATGAAAATTAGTAAATGACACAGTCAGAGACTTTGTTCCCTGGGGTTCCAGTTGCTGAACCCAACATAATAGTACCGTTAGAGACTTACATTGGCTCCCAGGGTTGCTTATTCAGTTCTGTCAAGTGAATGCTGGAAGATTTACTCCTTGAATTTGGAGCTGAGCAAGTATTCAGGTAGCTTATTGAAAGGAGAGGGGTAAACAGCAAGACCTTAAGTGGAGCTCTTTTGAAACTTAGCTGAATGATTTCTCATGTGGAGAAGTGAGAGAAAAAAGGTAAGATGGGACTTTGAAGCAAGCATTAATAATGAGAAATACTTTTCTGTACTCATTGCCTCCACCTTTTCCTTTGTGTTCTTTTGCCCACTGCATTTAATTATTGGGAATTGAACATCATAAAGGATATGATTCTTTTCCCCCTATATAGGAAGGAAATTAACACTCCATTGGACAGCCTCTTTCTACCTACATGAAGCTGGGCATATCTTTGTGCATAATGATATTCATTGATGTTTCTAGAAAGATTTACTGCTTGGATCAATTACATAAAAATTAAGTATTGAAATGTTTAATTCCAACATTCTGTCTATAGTTTCATCTCCAAGATTCATTTGTGCACATTTCCCCTGTGATTTCATACTAGAAAGCTTATTGTTCTGAGCGGCCCTCAGCTCTCTCTCTCTCTCTCTCTCTCTCTCTCTCTCTCTCTCTCTCTCTCTCTCTCTCTCTCTCTCTCTCTCTCTCTGTCTCTCTCTCTCTTTCTCTCTCTCCCTTTCTCCATATATATATATATATATATGTGTGTGTGTGTGTGTGTGTGTGTGTGTGTGTGTGTGTGTGTATTTTTGCATATCTCCAACAAGATACATGTGTGTAGATGTGTCTGTGTGTCTATGTTTGTGTGTCTTTGTGAGTTGCACAAACCATTTCAAGCTGTAATTAGGCTAATAGAATTATGCATTTCCATAGCTGTGTAACAGCATCCTGTGAGTTGTCAAAGATATATATACTATCACGTCTCTTTCTTCACTGAGCCAATGCATGTACTGATAGTACAAGAGGAAAAAGAAAGGCATAGGACACATATCTATGTCCTCATTTCCACTATGCCCAGAAGGCAGTGGAAAATATACAAACCAATACAATGATGAAATGAGTTCATATATATATGTATATATATATATATATATATATATATATATATACATAATTCAAATCTATGCTTTCTCACTGTTCCACATTTCTAATCACATTGTCTAAGAGAAACTTAAAATTTCAGAAGATCAGTGAACATGAAAAAGTAAGATACTTTTATTAGCATGGATACACATAGAAATGTAATATGCAATGATGCAAAATGCATTATTAAAATAATAAATGACACCAATAAGATGCACCGCATTTACACATACATCTGTTTTCTAACTATTTGATTACTTCAAAATCAACATTTTTCTTTTACTTGAGTGAAATCATCCGGTTCCTTTTATACTAAAATTTTAAAAATATTTTGATGAACATGAGTTACTGTCCTTTATTTAAAATCTAGAAATGCTGTCTGTAATCAAATAATTTCACATATTAATCTAAAGGTCTGAGTAAATTGTGGTACTGCCAGTTTCTTACATTCCTCTCTGTGATCACAGTCAGTATCTCTTGGATTGTTTAACATAGCTTATTAATTTTTATGTTCTCCTATTGTCCCCCACCTCTCTCTCCTCTTTTCATCCCTTCCTTTCTGTTTTTCACCGTCTCTCATTTTCTCCTAGTTTTCCTCCTTTCCCACATAACTGAATCAGAGGCTCAATATGAGTTATAAATGCTTGGCCCATAGCTCATGCTTATTACTAACTAGCTCTTAGAACTTAAATTAGCCCATTTCCATTAATCTATGTATTGCCATGCAGCTCGTGGCTTTACCTGTCTTTTAACACGTGTTGCTTCTCGGCGGCTGGCTAGCATCGCCTCTCTCTGCTCTCCTTCTCACTGTCGTTCTCTTTTTGGCTTTCCCACCTAACTTCCTGGCCAGCTACTGGCCTGTCAGCTTTTTATTATAAAATGAGAGTAATAAATATTAATAGTGTAGAAAAGGATTGTTCCCTGGGGTTTCTCCTCTGTCTCTCATAAGTGAGAAATTCTTTTACAGTTTTAGAAGTTTTATTATTTTAATCTTTCATGAGTCATAATATTTTAAGATACTAAAAATTAAATACATACATGGGGGAGGGGATAAGGAGAGAGAAAGACAGAGAGAGAGAATGTCCTGACTACAAAAAATCAAAATCTACTAGTGAGCCAGTGTGACTCCAGGACTTGGTACAACAGTTCTTCAATACCAGTGATCATTTGATTTTATTGTCTTTGTAGGTTAAATTTTATTATCCAGTGAGTTATTTTGAAATATTATTTAATTATTATTAGGCTGGATTTTATTGGTTTTTTGAAGGCTACTGTAACTTGTTTCTACAGCTGACGGATAAATGGCAATATTAAAATGTCCTGGCAATACACACTATTTGGCAGAATATGTAGCCCTTCCCGTACAATAGCAGTCTAAACTTTGCAGCACTGTTTTCCTTTCATTGTACGGTTTGTGAATTATAATGTTTGTTATAGATTTGGGAAAGAACATCTATTCATATTCAAAAGCAGCTTTACTAGTATAGTAATTCCTTTCCTACCCTTGTGACCAAATACCTGGTGAGAAACAGCATATGGGAAGAAAAAATTATTTTGACTCATAATTCAAGTCACTTCAGTCATCCATCGTGGTATAGGAAAGATGGCAAGAGGATTGAGCTTCTTGCCAGGCAGCAGCAAATTTCTTTACATTCCAGAGGAGCAAGAATCAGAAATGGGGCACAAATCTCATCCAAGCTATAAATTTCAAAAAAGTACCCTAGAGATTCAACCAGACCCCATTGATCAAAGGCCACATCAGAACCTGGGGAACATTTTACATCAAAATCAAACATGATATCTATATCATATCTCCTCCACACATGGAACAGAGGGCAGAGAGTTTGTAAGGATCAGATTTGTGGAGAACTACTGCAAAACAGTGCTTTCCTGGCATAATGGGGCCAGGCCATTGCACTCAGGAACTCAGTGGCTGTGGGTACACAAAATACACAAGATCAGAAATCTAATGGAGATAGGAACGATCCTCACAAAAATCCAAGCCTAACTGAAAAGCATTGGCAATTTATGTCTCCTGGATAAGGAAACTTAATTTTCTTTAAGAAAGTAGCCCTTGATAGGGTGATCCAATGAATGATCCTACACCCTAACACTGCAAGGGCTCGGTAGACTCTGAAAAGATGACACGGAATTGGGAGTGTGATGTAGCAGATAAAAAGTTGGAGCAGGGTTAGATGGAGAATATGAAGTTGATATGATCAAAATGCATTATGTGTATTAAATTCTCACATACATATATATATATATATAATATAAAAGTAACAAATGGGTTGATATTCGTAGGTCAAATGAGATAATGATAATGGAGGGAAGAATGGTTTAGCTTGCAAATGTTTGAGAAAAGGCCACTTAATACAGATAACTTGAACTTAGTTTATTTAGAGAGGTCCTTACTGTGTAACACAGGCTTCCTCAAACCTGTGGTATTCTTGTCTCTGCATCCCAGGTGATAGGATTATAGATGAATATAGCCATACCTCACTCACTGTTTTTCTTAAGAGCTGGCAGATATCATAGAAGAAATTCCTTTATATCCTTTTTCTTGAGCTGGCTCTTTATCTGAAAAGACATATATTTCCTTCGAATAGAGCCTTGGGGCTTCTCTCTACACATGGGCTACGGCTAGTATTCTTATATGCTCTCCTTGCCTTTGCTTCCTTCCTCAGATTAGTTGAGCCTCGGACAGATGGCTGTTTCATTACTAAACTCATTCTAAATTTATGAAGCTAACATAAGGACAGTATAAATGCATCCATGTTTTACATAAAACAAGCAATTTATTAAATATATAAATGTTCTATCTCTGGTCCCCAAACAAAATTATTATAGTTATTATTACATTTGAAATTGTGTTTCTTATAAACATTTTGTGTTATCATCAGGTCTTTACAAATAAAGTTACATCAATGGCAGCACACTTTTCAATGACTTTTTTGCTTTGACAGACATCACTATAAAGAACTTTGAACCTCGGTGCCTTTTCTGTTTGTTTCCTTAATGTAAAAGCTGCATTTGAATAACTTTGCATATTATACACTTAAAATGTTCAAGGGTTTTACATTGTCAAGTAAGTGAATGTATTCTGTAGGATTTGTCTTCTTAACATATTTAATTGTAAATGTTTTAAGCCTATAGAATTTCACAGAAAATATGAGGCACATAGTACCAGTAATCCACATTTAAATTCACATTTAGCTATGTTCTCTCTCAACATATTTGCCTAGGGACCTTCCTTTCCCAATTAAGCTATGTAAATTAAGCTAAGCTCTCATCTCCTGGACCTCAGCCTGATCTCCTCCATTTCCTTCAGTTATTTCCCACCCTTTCCATTGCTTTGAACCCTGCTATTAAGATGTTCATGAAAACGTACTTGATTTTGGAGTTTGCATAATTACCATAATGTCTTAATTTATTTTAATTTGAAAGTTAGTTACTTTTCATTGATTAAAGGAAAATGGATTAGAAATCTTTTTCCATGTATAATATGATCCAAGCCACCCAAGCCTATTGTCAAGTACTTTATATTTCTTTGCGTCACTGTCTAGAGGAATGCTCAAAAGGCTTTGTGGTCTACTTATTTTTTGTCCCTTGAGAGATACTATTAGTTAGTCATCTCCATACTTGGAGGAGTCTTCAGTGGTAGAATTGTCTGAAACAATACACCAACCAAACAATGTATTTGGACATTTAATTTTATCTCTCTTTTTTTTTTTCATCATAGCTTTTTTTACTTTCATCTTCTGTGCTAGTAAATTTAAATTTTGATGTCTTTTCTTGGAACTTGCATCTGCAACAGTGTTATGTCTTATCTTTTTGTACTTCATAGCATCTTTGCTGAACATGACATCCTTGGGTCACACTTTCAGAACATTGTGTTCACTGTTGTTTGTCCTTTATTATTTGATGTTGCCCTGGGAAAGTCTGAAAGGAGCCTCACAAATCTGTCTCATGCTTAGCTCTTTCTGCTTTGATGCCTATCCTTGAAGTGCGTGGTATTTCTTAGTGTCAATCACTTCCTAAAAAACTTCATTGAAGCCCAATTTGTAATTCAACGAGCCAACTACAGGAGATTCCTTCTTTAAAGAAATTCACCTCTTGAATGTATTTTACCCTACATTTTAAAATTATATTATTATAAGTTTACATTATAAAACATAGTATACACTATTATGCTATCACTCTGTCTAGTTTCTATAATTTGTACTAACTTTAAATCTAAGAAAGAAGTCTGCTTTGGGCATTGAGCTAATGATTGCCTCTTGATGCTTCTTCTAGTTGTAGTGTGAAGACAAGTAGCCAGACCTATTGAATGTTATTCTCCCTTGAGATCATACTATTGCAACTGAGACCCTAAATTTCTCAGCCATTGATTTCAAACACTTCCAAGTCTTGTAGTGTATTTTGGTTATAAATTTAATTTCTTAAAACATACTGAACTGGAGCTGGAAAGATGACTAAGCCGTTAGGAGCACTGGATTTTCTTTCAGAGGGCTCAGATTCAATTCCCAGCAGCTTCATGGAGTCTCACCATCATCCATGACTCCATTTCAGAGGGAATTTAATGCCTCCTTCTGGAGTCTGTGGGCACTGCACACACATGCTGCACAGATAATGCATACATATAAAATCCCACACATATAAAAGACTAGATCAAATCCTGCAAAAATTCTGTTATGTCTGTGGAATGACCAGACGCTGCTTGCAGGAAATATGAACACAGCTTGAAAGTACACATGGAAATTTGAGCTTTCTACATTGTGTTGCAGAGCTAATGTGAGAGACCAAGGTGATGAGTAAAGGCCAGAACTTGGTTGCTAAGGTTTGACCTTTGTTCATTGACACACTCTGGCATGTATTATTCTGATGTCCACAAGTTCATGCTCAGAACTGACAAAGATTTCTTTTACCATTTATTAACAAACAAAACCCATCACAAAACAGAGTTCCTGTAACACAAAATTTGTGTTACATGACTTTTTTCTTTTTTCAATAAAACTGTACTTTCAGGCAAGACATAGATAATGAAGATTTGCCTAAAGTGTATTTAATCTTTAAATATATCATAATTCACTATGAGGCCAGACTTTGAAAGTGTTAAGGGCAGGAACTTCTAAAAGCTCTGATTTTTCCAACTGTGGTCACAGTGATTATATCCAGTCCATCTTTTATGTCCATAATTGAATTTCAGAATGTGCCTGTTCTCTATTCTGCTACTGGTGTTTTATTTGTTAGTTTGAAAATTGTGGAATTTTTAAGACTCAGTCTCTATCTTTGACTTCTCAATCTTTTTCTGTTTTCCTTTCTCACCTTTTGTATGTTATTAATATTTCTGTGGCACAAACCTCCTCAGAATTTTTTTTTTGCTTTTTCTTCCAAACTAAACTCTTCACCCTCCCAATACAGTTTTCTCCATTACTGTTTTTTCCTTTCTGCTTGCCACTGTTGTGGTTATTCAGTCATTGTCCCAATTGTTTTCCTTCTCCTTGTTTGTAAGGTGAACAGCTCTGCTATGAACATATAGGAGCTAAGAGTACTGTTTACTTAGCATGTTCCTATCATCTGTAAGACTGTCTTCAAGGTGAACCCAGTATGTAAACAATCTTGTTTCTCATTGCCACGTTTCTGTAACTTAAGAGCTTGGGGTGAGTCAAGTGGCAGAAGGGTCCCTGGTAAATCATGGAAATGTGGCCTTCCAGGATTTACTTCTACCTCACAGGAAATGTGATGGTTTGTGCGGTGCTATGGCTTTGTGTAGCCACCAGAAGTGGTATTTGTTTGTCTGCATTGTAGTCTTTCACTAGCCTCTCTATGCCAGTATGCTCATATTTCATTGCTCATACTCAACATTTTTTGTAAAAAATATCAAGCTTTTTTTTTTCTCACTAATGTTATGCTGAGTCATTCATGAATCATTTAGTATCTGTACTTCAATGCAACAGACCCATTTTTCATCGGTAAGTGTTTCAAATCTGAGATATCCAGTAGTATCTCTTTTGTCTTTGTACTTATGATATTAAATTTCAGTCCTACTTATGATTTTGTTCCTAAGAAAGAAAATTCTAGTGTACTCCATCACCCATCTCCTAAAATTTTCAACGGCATCATGTCTTATAAGTGGAAATAATGAATGAATGTCATTGGAAGGCTGGAAGGATTTAAAAGATACAAGTTAAAAGACATAAAATAATGGCTTTGACAGTCCCCTTCAGGTCCCACTTCTACAATGACTTCTGGTATTGTTGGTCTGGAGAACTGAATTTTATCATTGGCCTGAGGTATTCTAGTCATCATCATGTTATTTTAAGTAGAGTTTGTTCTTTGGCTAGCACTCATGCCAAAACACTTGAAGCAGAAACATGGGCTGAGGAAGAAAACTTTATTTAGAAAATCAGGTCTTCTGGCCTCTCATCACTAAACCTGACTAATGCCCTTCAACTCCTCTCTCCCTGAGGTACACATTCCTGTTGCTGCCATGCGATACCTGCAGCATATGTTGTTGAAATCTAGATTATTCCCTTGTTTTTGAGTGTTGAGTATCTCTCAGCATCTTCTCATTCTGTGCTAGAAAATTCTCTCCAACAGTTATAATGAAGAGTCTCTCAGCAATTTGCTTTTGTTCTTTGTTTGTTCCAATCTATTGAGATGGGCAGAAAGCTATATTTCTCTTTACTAATAGTAATAGTCAAGTCATTTCTGAAAATTAATAATTATGTCAGTTTCATAATTTATAATATTATTGCTTATTGAATGATTAAAATTAATTATGCTCAGTGGTATATACTTAATGGTATGTAAACAGAAAATGCATCAATAATTACACAAATTCTTAACTGTCACAAATCACTCAATTCACAAGATAGAGAAAAATGGCTACTGGGTCCATCCTCCTGCATATGATGGTCATAAAAGTATGAAAGAACTCTTAGAAGATCAAGAGCATTTGGCAGCCCACTTGTAATTCAAGCCCGCCCGCGAAAAGCAGAGTGGGATCACCAGTGCAAGCTAGTCATATCAGGGTTGATTGAGAGTCCCTGTCTTATTGAATAGTGTGAAGGAAACATTGAGGATGACTCCCACATGAATCTCAGACCTTCACATGCACACACAGATAAACAAATGTGCACCAAGAACACACATGTACATTCATGTATGTGTGAGCTCACTACCTATACAAAAGGACAAATGCACACATTCTCACAGCATAAATATTTGTGAAAAAAATGAGGAAAAGACACATACTCGCAAATGATACTCAGTGGATTAACTAACTGCTTGAGAATGATTTGGGAGCAAGGTGTATTTTGATTTTCAATTAAATTCAAACATTTTTTAATGTACCAAAGAGGGTAATTTTATAATGACTCCACGTCATGAACTTGTCCATTAAGCCATAGGCATCAGAATGATAGCCTTCTTGATTAACTCCTGCACACAACTTAGTTCCACCTGCTAAGTCACTTATTCTAAGTATATATAAATCTATAAAAACTTAAATTTCAAAATAAACCTCTCTATCTTCTCTTAAAAATCTTTCCAGAAGGCCATGAAATGACCTCAACTTGTTTTCTCACTGCCCAGATTAATGATTGGCTTTGTCACGTCTGCTTTCTGAAGAATTAGAAAAGGGTTCCTCAACTTCATACTAATTCCATATGTATGTATAATGTGCATATATAATTAACTTGAGTCTTCTAGAAAGAAATGCCATTGAATAGATTTTAGCATTAACCTGTACTGATTAACCTCACTGTATAATTCTTGTTTCTGTCATGTGCACTAAGAACCATGTATCTAATTGTCCATATATTACATTTTTGAAATTTAAAGCAATTTTGCAATATTGCATAATTTTATGATTTCCTTTACAGTATTGGTATTATGTGCCATGCTGTCTATTTTCTTTTAAATTAGACCTTGTTGTTGTTGTTTTTAAGCCAGCTTTGTTTGAAAAGATGAAACAGTATCATTGTATTCTGTTAACAGCATGATCATATGTTAACTAATTTAAAGAATAAACACTTTGGTAAATCACAGTGGGTTGTTTATATTGTTGGACTCTAGGGGAACTTGATGTTTATAAATAATTGGCAGTGTGATTATAAAAAGAAGCATTTACACAGCTGTTGAAGGTGAAGTATAAAACTGAAGACCTTCAATAGCATTATACTTCATAAAATGCACTAAAGATAACTGGTCTTATATAGTTTACATGGGACTGTGGTGCTTCCTACTTTAATATATGAAAAGGAACATATAATGTGGTTTTACATATAAGAAATACTTTAGAGAGTTTTTTTTTTAAATATTAGGTGTATTGTTTGAAAGAAGTCACAAAACATTTAACATTTTTCTTTATCACCTTCTGGAGACCATGTGCATTTATAATTCTTTCCAACACAGTTTTGTTAAAGCGAAACAAGGGTAGGTTTACTATAAAAACTACAATATCCTGGGGGGAAAATGGTGCACACTGAAGCCTTTCAGGGATTTAGACATAGAATAATAGTCATGAAAGATTAATTCTCAAAACCCTTGAGCTGATTTAAATGGCTCTTCACTGTCTGTGATGAAGACATTCATTGTTTTTCAAATTATGTTTAATTTATTTTTATAAACTGTATCTAGGGTCCCCTGACAGTGAAAACAAATGCCTAAAAAGTCAACTTTATGAGAGTTCACATTTTAAAGTTCCTCTTTCTCCTTCATCTCATATATTCTGGTTCATTAAATACAGCATGAAGTTATATTTTAAAACGAAACTGCCAGTTTTCCATTAAGAATGCTAGAGCTTAAGGACAGAAAGGAATGTTGCAATGCTTGCATGCCCCTATTAATCTCGAATAATGTTCCCTTATGTCTCCCCACTAAGCACACTCCCATCATATTTGAGTCTAAGTAGGTAATTCCAGGTTGAGAAAGATATTCCAAAGAACAGTAGAGGTGTTACAGCAGGTTCCTCCCCGCCGGCCTCCCGGACCTGCCACCATGGTCCCGCAACCATGTGTGCCCCAAATAACACTCAGAGACTCTGTATTTGATACAATCCTGTTGGCCAGTTACCATTATTGTTAATGGGCTAGCTCTGCCTTAATCATTAACCCATTTCTACTTATCTAAGTATTTCCACGTGGTTGTCTTATCAGGGAGCCAGGCAGGCGTCCTGCTTCTTCCCTGGCTACATCTCGACTCCTCCCTACTACTTCCTCTTTCCTCCTCCTTGTCTCCTAGCCCCGCCTATCTTCTTTCCTATTGGCCACAGGGCTTTATTAACCAGTATGAGAAACATATATACAGAATAACATCTCCCATCATCTCCTCTTTTCTGTCTAAAGTAAAAGAAGGGGTTTAACCTTAACATAGCAAAATATACCATACAACAGTTATCAAGTAAGAATCACAGTTAACAATATTTAGTCCATTAACATTTTGTAAGACTTAAAGAAAATATCATCTATCCTATCTTTGTGAGTCTAAAGTCCTATATGTAACTTATCTTTAATCCTAACTAAGGAAAACTATAGTCATAACTACCTGTCTTCAACTCCATCAAAGACCACAGAAGGATAATACATAAACTCTAGAAATGACAGAGACAATTCATTGCCTGGTCAGTCACCCGAAGTTCTTCTGTAATGTTCCATCTTCAGCCCATAGGCCATAGTGTGTGTCCAGACTCCTCAACAAGGCAGGAAACTTTTCTCTGTGTCCTGTAGACTGTCTGGCTGTCTGGCAGCCTCTTCCATGAAGCAGGAATCCTGTAGCAATGTCCATCTTGCATCAGCAGTCACCTCTTTGTGGGTCCTGCATGTCCAGTTTCTACAACATAAAGTCAAACAGTCTAGACAAGAGAAGTACCTTGCTCAAATGGCTAGTCTTGCCATATTAGAAGCAAATTCCAAAATGTGTTTCTTTGATGTCCATCTTCCTTTCTTCTGTAGGTGGTGTTACCAGGAGCAGTTGTGCCTCATTGTCAAGAAACTCCCTAAACCATTTTAAATGCCATATTCTGTAGGTCTTTGAAAGGTTTGAAGAATGCCTATTCATCTCAAATACATCTCTGCATATCTAGAAATCCTAATTAACTTAACTCTAAAGTTTTGACTATCACAAGTAACTCTCTATAATCTGTATTAAATTATACATTACATTTTCCAATGAGCTATATAAACACAATACCTAAACAAGAGGAGAAATATACATATCACAAAATTGATCTTAAATTGTATCAATAAAAGAAAATCCATTCCAAAGCAAAGTATTCATATCTATACCATAATTCCCCTTTTACCTTTAAAAAGATTGTTTGTGGTTATAGCTATTTATAACCAAGTCCATTTAAATGAAAACAAACATTTATAAACAATATTTGGGAATTTGGGCGTCGTTCTTTCCAAACTACTTCCTACTGGTAGAGGGCGCTGTCATAGGGGTCCAAAGAAGTAGCAGAAATCTTGGCTGTGGTCTGCAAGGCTTTGTCTCAATTACTTTGAATGTTGGATCACCTGGGGAGCTGTTTCAGGGGGTCTGGCTTGATCAAACCATATAAGTCTGGAAAGAATCCATAGTTTTTCATTTTCTGTGGAAACAAAAATAGAAATCCTTTTCCCCAGTAGCTTGTCCTTAGGCTTAAATTTTGGAGTCAACACATTTTTAAAATATATAAATTGAATTAATCCAGCAGCATTTCTTTTACCAACAGTTGTTATTTTCTCAGCAATCAAATAATTTAAAAACAACAGAAGTGCGTATAGTATCCAAAATTTCTCTGTGTTTTCCATTTTTACGTGGCTTTTTTATTACTCTATTTATTCTACTTCTATTTTTACATATTTTGAGACAGGGTTTCTCTGTGTAACTTTTATCTGACCTGGAATTCATTGCATTCCAGGTTTGCTTTGAAATCACAGAGATCTGCTTGCCTCTGTCTGCCGAGTGCTGGGATTAATGGCATGTGCCATTATACCCATTCATTCTACTTTCTTTTTTTCTTTTTTAAACTATTGTACCCTGTTTCTTTTTCTCTCCCAAGCCAGCGTATTTTTTAAAACACAGTGTAAACCTACATTGTAGCTCTTGTACACACCAATGAAGTGTTAGCAGAGCTCTTTAAAAGCAAGGCACCTTTTTTGCCGCTTATGCTAATTGGAAACCTCCCTTAAAGGAGCCGCGCAACTCTCTGTCTACATCAAAACAAATCCAACCAAGAAAATGCTGCTACCAAGAAGTCTTGCTAGTCTCTGTCCCCTTGTTTCTAAAAACTATTTTTTTATACTTTTGTTAAGTTTTAAGCGAAAGTTCTCAAACCCAGTTCTGACACCATTATGTTACAGCAGGTTCCCCGCCGGCCTCCAGGTCCTGCCGCCACGTGGGCCCACAGCCGTGCCAGCCCCAAATAACACTCAGAGAGTCTGTATTTGATACAATCCTGTTGGCCAGTTACCATTATTGTTAATGGGCTAGCTCTGCCTTAATCATTAACCCATTTCTACTTATCTAAGTATTTCAACGTGGTCGTCTTATTGGGGAGCCGCGCGGCAGCGTCCTCTTCTTCCCTGGGCTACATCTCGACCCCTACCACTTCCTCTCTCCTCCTCCTAGCCCCCCCTATCTTGTTTTCTATTGGCCACAGGGCTTTATTAACCAGTATGAGAAACATATATACAGAATAACATCTCCCATCATAGAGGTTCTCAAATGTTTTTACCAATGCAAGAATACATACAACACACCCTTCCTGCTTGCATCATTTTCCATTGTTTTCATTGGGTTTGCTTATCACATGCTTAGTGAATTTTTTATGGAAATTTCTTTTCACTTCCTCCAGGTTTTGCAAAATCCTAGATGTGCATACATCTTTAATGTCGTCCTGTTACCTCTGGCAAAGGCCAAATCCCTTAGGGTTGTGTGAAGATTTCTGCCCACCTGTGTGTTGTTATCAGCTTGTCTCTATCTTTTTGTCTATATTTGGCTCTTCATTTTTCTTCATGTTCCCTCTTATTAACTAAACATCCCCCGAATGAACATACACATCCACACTATCCCAGCTACTCTCAACCACATTAGGTGAGTTTCTACTTCTGGAACTCTTCATTTTCTTATGCAGACTGACTTGTTTTACTCTGACCCCCCCCTTCTCTTTCTGTGCTCTCTCCTCTCCATGTATGTGTGTAAGGATTGCATTTTAAGAAATCTGTTGTGCAAAGGAACAGGTTGAATGGAAACAGGAGTTGATTAGATCCAGAAGTTACCTTACTGTTGATGTTTGCAGAATTCTCTCTCTCTCTCTCTCTCTCTCTCTCTCTCTCTCTCTCTCTCTCTCTCTCTCACACACACACACACACAGAGGTGATATTGATATTTATTTCCAAAACACAGCAACTTAGTTCATTTTTTTATTTGCACATTTATAAATACAAAATGACAGAGACTGGTGACTGTATGATGATGTTTACAAGTTACAGGTCCATTGTGCCAAGATACAACCTAGCTTTGAATATGATTGAAATGACCCATGCCTGAGTATTCATTCAGAAGATGCAAGTAGATGAGTAATTTACATCCATCAGGCTGCTGAAGTAAAAGGATATTTCTTTTTCCACACTTTACCTGAAGTGGCAGGTAAAGTGTTCATTAAAAGAACAAAAAATATTATGAAAACAGAAATTAGTTTAGAGAATTTTTTTGTCATTATCTGTGGGTGTTGAAAAGTAAAATGGAAATAGTTTCCTCATTAAAGACAAGTAAATATTAGACATACATAACTATATCTTGTAGCACACTTTAACTCTAGGAGTCAGTTGCTGTTTTAAAAATAAGATTTATAATAAAAGTTGCAAATAAAATGTCACACACCCAAATTTACCAGAAGCAACTTCTCTACATTTCAATGAACTGTACAGTTGTAGTAGCCATACAGTATGAAAGCTATGAAGATTCAGGTTGCATTTTACACTGTCTCTATCAAATATATTTTAAATCACTTTCACTATCAAAAATGAAAATTCCATCACAGAGTTACAACCCTCTCAGATTATTCTGTGAAATGTGTACAGAAATGGTAGACAAGAAAAAAAAACCATAACCTTATGTTTCTTCTAGAAAACAAATCCTTTCCTATAATGATATATTAAGCAAAGTTTTCCATGTAGACTAAACTGTGTTTTCATGTCATTTTCTCCTTTAGCACTACTTATGTGTTGCCTCATATGGAATAAAAGTCTGCTTGGTATATGACAAACAGACACATGTTAATCACACATGTTCATATCACACATGTCAATTATCAGCATTAACCTTAGTAATAATATAGGATATTAGGACAACTTTAAAAGCAACTCAAAAATGTTTATAATCAGATTCAAAAGTAACTTAGGTCAGGTTTTCAGATTACATCCCAGGATTGAGTCACAATGAACAGAGGATATGAGACATACCTGGCATGTCCTTTTAAGGTACTGGATCTCACTATGTGAGGGGTTGGATTCAATTTCATTACACTGGCTTGACTAAGGCGTGCTCTAACCTGTAACGTACCCCAAGAATAGGTACCTCTGAACTTAAAGAGGTAAGACCAGTTTGACACGGAACCAAACCCATACAGTTTCTGAGGGCTCTTAACCAACTGAAATTGCCTACAAATTGTATGTGAGGGAAAGGAGAAGTCAGGATCCTGGAAAAACTAAAAACCTTGTTATAACAGAACTCTCACATCAGGAAGTCCAACCATAAAGGAAAACTGAAGTCCCTAAACCCCCTAGCCACAAAACCTACTCTCTCTCTCAGTCCTACTGGAATGAGGGTGAACAATGTGGATTCCTCACACGTGTCTTTGTGCCTCACATTGAGATTGAGGGAGACTCTTCAAAGGAAGAATGTAGCATTTTTCTCTCACAGAGGGCCCAAAGGAACACCTTAGCTCATGGGCCTGCTTGATTGAACACCACAAGCACTGGAGGAAGGAGGGCCAAGATAGGCAAATTGTCCCCGGGTTATGATACTACGTCTTCCCTGGAGTGCAGTTAAATCACTTCTGACTAGAACTGATACAAAAGTTTTAATAGTTAATGCAGAAACTTGCACTTGGATGAAGTGAAGAGAATGCGTCAGTGGGTACTCTGCCATAATAGATCACCTATATTACTTCCCTCCCTGTCTTAGTCAGAACAATCTAAAGGAGGGGAACTGGTAGCATGTGTGTATATGTTTTTTAAAAAAGATTTATAAGAATGACTTATAAAAATCTTTGTTGGCTCAGGCAAACCAGCAATACCTGACTCACAACCTCAAGGCTAAACATCCTGTACTGTAGATATCAAGACTGGATCTCTCAGCAGATCCAAAGTTGTAAAGGCCTGAGAGATTCATGGAGAGCTGCTAGTTTTCAGAATGCAGATGTTGGTTTGAACATGGGGGATTAAATGTCACAGCAACAGGCCAGTTGAACTTGCCAGTGAACTGAGAACAAATGCACAGGCAGTAAATGTTCCTTCAGCAATGTTCTTTTATCTCAGCATCCACCAGGAAGCACCATCCATGTGCAGGGCAGGTCTTCATGTTTCATATAAGCTTTGCAAGAAAGATCATTGACTGAAGTGCCCAGCATCTTGAGTTCTAGTTGCTGCACAGATACAGTGATATTGGCAGCCAAAATTAGCTATCACACTTCCCAAGGCTCAGCATAGCTGGTGAAAGATTGAAGAAAGAGTCTAAGAGTTAGTGGTGGGGCACTTCTGGACATGGCACTATGAGTGCACTCGTGAGCTATAGAAGCTGTGACCGTTTGCCCAAGAGCCAGGAAATAAACATTCTTGCATGGAGGATTGGAATTCATGAACCCCCAGCCCAAACTGAGGAGCAATGAATAATTGATGGCTTGGAGGAATGGAAATCAGTTTGCTTTAACCATGTGGCTCATGATATGTGAGCCTGATTCGAGTCATTGGCCCCTACACAGAGGTGTATGGGTACTGCAAATTGGATTCAATAGATTATTATTAAAAACATTTAGAAAAGAAAACACAAAGTGTAGGAGGTAAGGAGCAGGGAATGGATTTGGATGGAGTTAGTGGGAAGAGTAGGAAATATGATGAAAATATATTGAATAAAACATGGTGTAGTGGTACATGTCTTTAATCCTTGTACTCTAGATACTGAGGCAGGTGGATTTCTTTGAGATTGAGACCACCCTGGTCTACACAGTGAGTTCCAGGCAAGGTGATATTATATCATGACAAATATAATGTATATATACTGTATAGAATATATGTTTATATATATATATATGTATATATATATATATGTTTCCATTAGCTATATGCTGTGTTTTGTCAAATTAGAAAATAAGAAAAAAGATAAAATTATGTAGCATAAGTTTATTAGTATGAAAATATAGTATTTTACACTCTATAAGAGACACACCTTGTTGGCATGAACAACAAAGACATACCATGGTGGAAATATCTCAGTGACTGATTGGCCTATGTAACGAACAGTGGCATTGTTAGGGAAATTCTCATTGCTCTAAAAATCTGAAGATAGCTCCATGTTCTAAGGTTAGCCTAGTTGTCTTGTGGAACCACTTCAATACCTATACCATACTTGTAACTGAGCTTTATCAGAGACCATGAGAGAGAGGCCCAAGTCATTCTTGCCTTTTTAATATCTTACAGATCCTTTCACGTAAATGAATTTAGAAGCCAGACCAAATTGTGGAATAAATTAAATGTTTCCATTTGCTACATTTTTCTAAGATAAGTACAATTTAATGTAATTTGACCAGTCACACTATAATTACAGGGTTTGCTCATGCATACAAATCCACATGACCTTTCTCAAACATGCTGTCATTTAGCAGCAGAATGAAAATTGTGATGAAAAACTATTTCCTTTAATCCCTGCACTAGATCTTTTGGGCATACAGATAGAAATGGAGCATGTGAGTTATGGCTATAAATGGGAGGCAGATTTGCTCTCCCTTTTAGTGATGGAACACACTCAAGGCTGCCTTGTTCTTGCCTCTTCCTCTTCAGACTTAAGTTCCATCCATCACAGCTTAAACAAAGTGCTGTGTCAGTCAGCCCTTGCATTCAGCTACTGAATGTGGCTTGATCGTAATGGAAACTCGAATTCTTACCTATGACTCATTCATTTTTTTTTCCTTTTAGTTTTTTGCTACAGACACCAACAGTTTCAGGTAGAAATTTTCATAGATCAATCCTGAATATTTCAGAATTAATAAATCTTTTGGTAAAAGTCTTAAATGGAGAAAAATTTTTCTTTTTTGTTGATGAACTTTGTATTCAAAATTCTTGAAGCTGAGAATTGTTAATAAGTCCAGAGAAAGACTCATGCAAACAGATATTTTAAGATTATTGAACTCCATGTTATATGACTTTAATTAACTAAGATGAGTAGCATTTAGGAAAAATCTAGATACAGTAGAGTTGTATTTAAAGACAAATGCATGCTTCAATTCTCTCGGTGTTCTATAAGTTGGACTGAAAGAAACTTTATCAGAAGCTTTGAAGGCAAATCTGTGCTTCAGTGAACAGGGAGAGAGTTCTCCATGTCTCATGAAATCTCCCAGCCTTCTCTTCCCTCCTACTCCACATCTGTCTTTCTGAACCATATGGATTAGTGTGTCTGATGGCCTTAAATATGAGACATATGTCCCGAAATCATGACAGGGATAGAAATAAAGGCAAGTATTACTTAAGTCTGAATTTCTATTCCATCCCTTCACTAAGTAAATTGTCACTTAATACATCAATTCGAAGTCATTGTACTGTGCCATGAACAGCAGAAAGTTAGCCTGAAGGGAGCACAAATAGAGAGTTATAGTGCATGAGCCACCCATACATTGCAGGGACAGGGACAGTAGGGAGGGATGGAATCCCTGAATTTTGTATTAGGGGTTTATCCACTTCTACTGGATTGTACTTCAGTGACATACATTAAGGTCTTTTTTTCCATATATACAGAATATCTTTCCCCTTTTATTGATATGTTATATCTTGTTATGTATTTTATAAAGATGATTTGTTTCTATTATATCATGTACTTTGAGCAGATTTATTCCCCCATACCCTCCCATTCCTTCACCCTGTCCCTTACTCTTTCATTAACATGTATTCTTCTCTTGGTCTCCCTAATTACTCTCTGTCATTCACATATGCATTTACATATGTGTCTGTGTACAGTTGAGTATCTACAATGAAGTGAAAGCCAAATTTGTCTTTGTGACTCTGACTTACTTTACTTAATGTAATGATGCCCTCACAAAAACCTTTTAGCAAAAAACATGATTTTTGTTTTCCATTGATTGAATAAGGCTCCATCTTGAATACACAGCACATTTTCTTTATCCATTCATATGTTGGTGGCCTCAAAGCTGATCTCAGAACTAGATGTTTGCAAAGAGCCCTGGGATAAGCATTTCTATGAAATATCTTTGTAGCATGTTGACTTGGAGTCCTAGGAAATACATACGGAAGTGGCATAGTTACAGCATATGGCAGATCTGTTTTTAGTTTTTAACTCTTTACTGATTTGCATAGTGACTAGACCAGTTTCTCTTATGAAAGTTCCCTTTGTCCACAACCTCACCAGCAACTATTGTTTCTTTTCTTAATGGTAGATATTCCAATTGAAGTGAAATACAATCTCAATCTATTTTAAATTTGCATTTATTTTTCCCATCTTATTCCTGATTTCAGGGGAAATGCTTGGAGGCCTTACTCTAGTAGTTTAATGTTGACTGTCAGTTTCCCACGGATAGCTTTATTATTTTACTATATACTTTCTAGTTTCTTCATCGCTTTGATCACAAGGAATGTCTTTATGCTGTCTGTTGAGATTATCAAGAGGCCTAAAATCTGTTAATATGATTCATTATATCTTCATTTTTAGCTTAGTTTTGGTATGATTTGTTGGTGTGTATAAATATATCACTTTCTTCTAAATTTTCCAATTTAGAGCGTAGATTTTTTGCGTAGACCCTAATGATCCTGTGAGTCTCATTGATGTCAGTTGTATGTCTGTTTTCATTTCCAATACTATGCATTTGAATCTTCTCTCTTTGTCTTGTGGTTAATTGGCCTAAGGGTTTCTCAGTCTTTGTTGTGTTTTCTAAGAGCCACCACTTTGCTTCATTGATCCTATGTGTATTCCTTCATATCCATTTTATTAATTTCTTCCCTGATCATTTTTGTTTGTGTCTATTTATTATATTGTTTTCCTAAGATTTTGAAGTGTAGCATTTTTTGTTTCAGGTTTATTTTAAAAATATATAGACTTTCTAGTTAGAAATTTTCCATTTAGAACAGCTTTTGTTATATTTCATAGTCTCTAGTATGCTGGGTTTTCATTTTCCATTCAATTCTAGGATTTTTCCATTTCCTCTTCCATAGTTTTTGGTAACCCCTTCACCACACAGTACTGTGTTGACCAATCACCTTAATATGGGTACTTTTATAGAGTACTTTGCTGTCAGTACCTAATTCAGTGATCTGCAGGGCTTTGGACTTTACCTGTCTCAATCAGGGAAGGAGTGAAGAAAGGACACATACATCAGAAAAGCTGGGATTTGTGGACTGTGTGCTCTGATGGAGACTCAGATTGTTTATTACACACCACTGAGTAGAGAGGAGAACTTATTGTATACAGCTGAACTAGGAGGCCGGTTTGTTGCATACAGTGAATGAGAGGGAAGCAGCCTAGCTACTCTCTGTAGGAGGTCTCTGTAAGGCAGCCATTCCAGATTGCAGTCATCAGAACAGAGAAGCTGTGGTTGAGATTTACTGTCCACTAGTTTTATCTAAAAAGCAATTCTTCCTGAAATCTGTAGTTGGAGAGGAAGGCTTTGCCATTTACCTACTTGTTTGTTGGTTTGTTAATCTGAAGCTTTAAACAATAACCACTCGGAGTGGAATGAGACAGAGTTTCAGTGTAGTTTTTACTTTCATTTGCACAATGACAAAAGATGCTCTTTATTTTTTGTGTTTATAGTCCATTTGTGCTTTTTTGAGACGTGACTTCTGACCATTTTTCTGCTTTTGGTTGGAATACTTGATCTTATTTTTTTTTTATATTGTGCATATCAATTCTCTGAATGACTGGTCAGTAACTCTTCCCTTCTATTCCGGCTCTTCACTTTGTGTTGTTATTTTAATTTATTACACTGAAGTCTTGTAAACTGGATACAATCCCATCTGAATTATTAATTTAATTTCCTGAGCTATTAGAAACTTATTAGCAAGTCATTGCTTCAGCTAATACCTTGTCTCCTCTCTCTGAGTGTGTGTGTGTGTGTGTGTGTGTCTGTGTGTGTGTGTGTGTGTGTTCCTGACCTCTCTGGCTGCTACATCTCATCTTCCCCTTCTTTTGTAGGTTTCTCCAAGCTCTTTCTAATGTTCGATTTGTGAGTCTCTTCATCTATTTCCATTAGTGCTGGATGAAGCCTCTCTGATGATAATTGGGCACCCATCTATGAGTATAGCAGGATATAGGAGGTTTGTTTATGGTATCTTTGGTGAAGAGCAAATGTACAGCTTTCTTTTCTGGGTACTTAATTCTATTCCACTGTTGTCTGTGTCTACTTTGGTCTAATATATTACTGTATGCTTTGCCACAGCTCTGTAGTGAGTGCACTCTGAAATAAGGTATTTATACACATCCAGTATTATTGTTTTTGCTCAGCATTGCTTTGGATAATCAAAGACATTTGAGTTTTCATATGAATTGTAGAATACTTTTTTCTAGACCTGTGAAGAGTGTTATTGCTAATTATATGAGGGTTTGCTTTAACTCTGTGGGCTGTCTTTCTGTAGTATTACTATCTTAACAACATTATTTATCTTGGTGCTAAATCGCATTACTTTGGGTGACCCTTTGAGATTCTCAACACTGTTTAGGTTCCCCATCACTTGGGTGCCTGTGTGTGCTTACATGTTCATGTATGAATACACATGTGTGGGTGCATATTTTCATTTGTGTGTATGCCAAAGACACCTCGATATGAGGTGTCTTCATAATTACTCTCCACCTTATTTCTTGAGATCGTTGCTGTCACATAATTCAACTAGACTGGATGGCCTGAGTTTTATATGTGGGTGGGTTTCTGATGGTTTGAAGGTTTGAATTTAGAACATGATGCATGTGTACGAAGCACTTTACCAGCTGAGCTGTTTCCTCCATCCTTCCGATCACACCCATATTGGTTCCCAGAAGTCATTCTCTCTTTCTTAGAATTTGGTGTTTTCTTTGTTGCTCTGACTCCTCTTTTTCCCAGCTTCTTACAAAGAGGGATTCTTTTCTGCAGTCTTGCTAGCTTCCCTTAGTGAATCCATTTATTTTACTCTGTATTTACCTCATTGGTCACTTACTAATGGATATTTAGGTTATCACTAGTCTTTTTCTTTATATATATATATATATATATATATATATATATATATATTTCAACTATAACAAGTCAAAGAAAATAACAAAAATCATGCAAAGAAAACCACTATGGATTCCATCCTATAAACATGTTGGTTTTCCTGGAGTAGGCTGAAGTTCATTCATAAAAGAACTGTACAAAGAATATGTACCTTACCTGCTTTGTAAGATATTTATAAAAATCTTGTAAAGTGATTTTATATCTGTATTAGCAATACACAAATTTCTCATTCACTCAAATCACAACCAACAATTTACATTTAAAACTGTATGCTCTGAGCCACACAGTAGAGCTGGCCCTGAAGGTGTAAGTGTGGAAGAACCATCTCTGAGGACTAGAACTGGCACCATCCCTTACTCAGTCCCTCATGGCTGAAAGGGATGAACTAGATAGGGCAATGCTAGAGAACTCACCCTGGTGATGAGGATGGGGAAGAGTTGGTAGGATGAAGAATCCTGTAAGTTCCCAGGCCCAGAACCAGGTTACTGTTTGCCCCATCCCAATGTCCACATCATCTGTGATCTGTTGGAATATGGGGAGTAGTGGTATCTGTCCTGTGGACCCAGGGCTGCAGGATCTCCAAGACAGGGTAGCAGTAGGATGTCTAGGAAGAGTCCCAGTGAGGGCTCAGAATGGATGGTGCAACAAAAACCAGGGGCCTTGAAACAGACCAATGACTGTTTGTGACAAACGCCTACATAAAAAAATGCATGGGTAAAGGGGTTTACTTGGTGATTCACTGTGTCATACTGCAGCTTCCATGATGAGATCTTCCCCTTCTTCCCTTTTCCCCCTTTTCCCTTTTCTCTTCAATGTTATCTTGTCTTATTTGTTGGTGGGCAAGTGGAATCAGGAGGCATGATATGAAAGACACAAGGAATAAGTAAATATAAAAAAAGAACAACAAAAAAAGGTAAAAAGGTATTCTTCTTGATTAAGCAATTGACAAAGTATATCCTTTTTCTTTAATGTATATATTTTGATTTCTATTAAGATTTATTCAAAATAAATTATGTGGTGTTCATCTTATGTAAATTACTCACCTATAAGCTTCCATCTCCCTATTTTGTTATGTTTGTGTGTGTGTGCGTGTGTTCTTTGATGGATATGAACTTTGAATAGTTTCATTCATTAAATTATCTAAGTTTGTATTGAGACCATGTTGTTTCTTTCTTTATGAAAGACTTGGGTATGCATGCTATTAGTACAAACACCAGCGTTATCAGTATAATCTTCCACTTTTCAGTAAATGAAAGCATCCATTTCTCTCAGTTTAACATTAAATCAAACTATAATAAAATTCCTGTTGTTTTCTTCAATATGACACACATTTCCAGATTGTCTTGAGGTATTTGCTATTTGTGTAGACATATGTTATTTGCCAATGTTTGATTTATTAACTTTAGTATGCATAATGATAGGTTTCATTACTATTTTTTCAAATACATTTCATTGTAGTTTTTCTTGCAGGTACTATTGATTTCTATCTTTTATTCCCTTCTTCTCTCTTACTGGGACTCTCACTCCCCACAATAGTCCTTTCATGCTACATTTTTTATAATTTTTGATGTTCTATAATACTTGATGCCTTTTTGTTGGTCTAAATGTTTTGTAATTCCTTTTCTGCAGCCTGTATTCTCACTGTTGAGAAAGGATTTGTATTTTCCTTGTTAAAACTCTATGTAGTTTATCTGGAATGCACTTCTCTTTAGAAATACATATTAACACATTGTCTCTCTGAACCCTGCTTCTCTGGCTTCTGGGCTGATTTTGAAACATGTGGCAAATTATTGCAACACTCTTACAGTGTAGCTACTAGCTCCTCTCCACCTCCTGTCTCACAGTGCTCTTCAGCAGAGAGGTCTCCTTGAGTGCTCCCATATTTTCTTCTTTTTATCAGCTCTTTCTGAAGACATGCTTGAACCATTGCTCTTCTGCCAAATAGATCTGTCTTGAGTCTCAGGAGGGCTGCATCCACCTATCTCAAGGAGTCTCAGCACATTGTAATATCTAAGATGCTGTTGAGCACTTGGAAGTCATGCTTCCACAGTTCCTAGTCTAAGATCTTTAACATCATGTGGATGTCAGTCAGTCCCAATAGGTTCCTTGCTCCATGAAAGCAGTGCTGTTTTCTGAATTTTATTAACTTTGCATTATACTAGACATGCAAGAACTGAAAGTGTAGATATAAAGAACCATCAGGAATTATCAAACATTCAGGCTTGTACCAGTGATTTCCCATCAGCTTTATGTTTTTCATAATAGATGAGGTATTACTTTTGCTGTGGAAATTTAATTGACTAAAGGATAGGAGTAGTTACATCCCAGGGAAAATAGACCACAGTCACAATGAGTCAAGACGGTTTCCTTAACTCTTGCAACTATTAGCCATCCCATAATTGCAATTTCTGCATATGTGTCTAAAAACTAGAGAACATGTCAGCATCCATATGGTCTTTTTTGACTAAGTTTCTTCTAGAATATTTCTTTTGAAGTAATTGAGCAAGGTGTAAAATTATGTCACATGTAGTAATCAGATGGTAAAAATGCTTTTGGACACATTTGACCTATAGAAACAATTCTCAAAGCATTTATTAAAAAATATTCTCTGAGGCCCCATAGGTACTATTTACTATTTAGAATACTATAAGGAAGAATAACCAAAGATTTCCATTCCATGGTCATTGAGAATAGGCAGGGTCTATATGGGAAATAGTATTTCAGTACTATGCTGTTATTCAACATGTAATTCAAAATTATGTGACTCCGTTGAGAGAGTGAAATACAATTGTTTGTGAGTATTTAATCAATAAATGTGACATACAGTTACAGGAGGAGTTGAAATCTTTACATGAAGATTGACTCTTGAACTGAGATTTTATTTATTTATTTATTTTTTAAAGATTTGTGGGCATTGAATTGACCAAGAGGTGGGGGAGGGGACATTTCATGAAGAACTATTACTGTGTACAATTGTTCTGTGGCAGAAAATGAATTGATAATTAGAAGAGTTTTTAAAAAGACCTAAAAGACTAGGTTAAAGGAAATAGAAAGAGAAAATATTTGGAGTTAAGGATCAAAAGCATTTCTTAGTTACAAGTGCAATTGTATGCTAGGGCATTTTGAATTGAGTCAAAATGGGCTTTGTCATCTACAAAAAACTTCATGCTAATTTAATAAAAACAAATCACAAAAGGCATAAAATATTTCATTTGAGTTTATGATTTTATAAACCTCATTTTATGGACCTCATTTGGCTGTCCTTAACATGTTTAGGGATCTGTCTTCATTGTGGTTTCTACTGCTGTGAAGAGACACCATGCATGACAACTCTTATAACAGAAACACTTAATTGGGGCTTGCTTACAATTCAGAAGTTGAGTCAATTATCATCATGACGGGATTCATGGCAACATTCAGGCAGATGTGGTAGTTGATATAGACTTATCTGGATCTTCAGGCAGCAGGAAGAGAAAGAGACACTAGTCTTGATATGAGCATCTGAGACCTCAAAGCCACCCCCAGTGACATACTTCCTCCAACAAATCCACATGGACTTAACAAAGTCACACCCGCAAATAGCATCACTCCCTCTGGGGTCCATTTCATTCAAACCACCACAGGGGCTAAGAAAGAACAGCTGACTTATTAAAAGCCCAGACATTACCCAAATTGTTCAGATTATTTTTCAGCGTGGAAGTCATGCCTTGTAACTTTCTAAATCAGAGGTGAAGTTTCTTTCACCTTTTTATTTTTAAATATTGTTTTTTTATTGTTCATTTATTTATTGTTTGCAACCGAATTTTACTGTGGGTGGTGATAGTAGAGCCAAGAAGAAAAATAGCATATCGGACTGTAGGTTTATGAGGTTTTGATATCAAACAGTTGGTACTTTGTGTGATGGTTACCATCTCTAAATTTACTGACTGAAATACTTAGGTAGCATTGGAGTTAACAGTTCAAGACTAGCCAGAGCTTGTGTAAAGCATAAAAACTGGCCAGAAAAGAATTGTTTTGTGTGTATTGTGCTTCCAGTTACCCTTCAATACCATTACCTTGTCCTTTCCACCAGGTGGTTGACCAGATTGATACCTTGACTTCTGACCTACAGCTGGAGGATGAGATGACTGACAGCTCCAAAACAGACACTCTCAATAGTAGCTCCAGCGGTACAACAGCTTCCAGCATAGAGAAGATCAAAGTACAGGCCAACGCCCCACTCATTAAACCTCCTGCGCACCCATCTGCTATCCTCACGGTTCTGAGAAAGCCAAACCCTCCACCACCTCCTCCAAGGTTGACACCAGTGAGGTGTGAAGAACCTCAAAGAGTGGTGCCAGCTGTCAATCCTGTAAAGACCAACGGTACACTTCTAAGGAATGGAGGCTTACCGGGTAGACCCAACAAAATTCCAAATGGAGACATCTGCTGCATACCCAGTAGTAACTTGGACAAGGCTCCAGTGCAGACTCTGATGCACAGACCTGAAAAGGACAGGAGTCCGCAAGCAGGGCCTCGGGAACGAGTACGGTTCAATGAAAAAGTACAATACCATGGCTATTGTCCTGACTGTGAGACCCGGTATAACATAAAGAATAGGGAGGTCCATTTGCACAGTGAACCGGTGCATCCACCAGGAAAGCTCCCTCACCAAGGTCCTCCCTTCCCTCCTCCACCTCATCCCCCCACTTACCCATTAGAAAATGGGGGCCTGGGAATAAGCCACAGTAACAGCTTCCCCCCTCCCACCCCTGCAGCCGTGCCTCCTCCCACTGCACCAAAACCACAGAAGACCATCTTGAGAAAATCCACCACCACCACAGTGTGATGTCTGCCATTTAAGAAACTTTTTGTTTGTTTTTAATTTTCTATATGATAAACGTAAATTGATAAGTATTGAGCACTTTCTACTCGAGCAATAAAAAGCCCAAATATATTAATCTGCATTCAACAAGTGGCATAAAAATCACCTGGTAAGTATGCAGAGTGATGCTTCTGTACTGGATGCACATTGTCTTACATGTTCCATCGTCAGAAACTGCCGAGTAATGAGAAAGTATGATTGCATTTAATGCTTTGCAATAGACCTATGGCAAACTGTGACCTTCAGATTCCAAGTATTTTGATTTATTATAAGAGATGGGCTATGAAATATTTTGATTTGTTGATACAGCCAGGGCAATTCATCTCATTCATGCCTAACTCATCTATGCATTGATGATGTCATAATCCTCCCTTTGATCTAATGGTTTTTAATAAGAATTTTAATACTGAAGGACTATTTTATTATTTTTCTAAAGATGTTTGTCAATAATTTTGCATCATGAAATGCTGAGGACAATACCAAAAAGTTTATTTTCTATACTATACGATTATGAATCATGTGTTCAAATATATGTGTAATAAAATATTTTGAGCTTTGGAATTATGTCAATAAATAATAGTAAATAATGAGAAAGCCTAATGTTCCTGAGGATTAAAATAAAGCAGGGGTTCCTTTAACCCCATGTTATCAATCACTGAAATGGGAATCAAATCCCAAAAGTTCGGACAAAATGACACTGACTGGATATCAGAATTTCTAGGCAAACTCTCTTAATCCATTCGGTAAGTACATCTCCAACAGTTTCATATTACACACCTCCATTATGATACATCTAGAACCATCCATTGAAAGCCTTGGATGTTGTCAAGCCTTTTTTCAGGACACATTTTCGAGAAGAACATTGAGAGGCTCGGATTTTGCCTCCTGCCCACTTAAGCAAGCGCAATATTCCTGAAAAGATTTACATTAGTAGGAGGGATAGTGGAGGTGTCTCTGGTCACAGGGTATGTTCAGCAATGGCCTTTTCCCTTTTCTCTTTTGAGTTAAGGATGCTAGGGGGTTTTGTTTGTTTGCTTGCTTGTTTTGGGTTTTTTTTTTTTGTTTTGCTTTGTTTTTTGATGTCCCACATAAGAATCTTTTTTCCTACCACCAAAAACAAGTCTTTCTCTCACTAATATTAATCAGCTTAAGAAACTTACCAAATCATGGGTCAGTCAGTTCCCCGCTGCAATGATTTGAACTGATGTCCTGTTTTGCTTTGGAGCTAAAACTTATTTATCTTACATAAAATTATTGTGAGGATTGTTCCAAGGCAGGGGGGAGGTCTTTAAGAGTTAACAGTGAAGAGAAACATATTGATGGGAATTGTTACATCATGTGATCAGCAAAGTGTAGTGAAATTTTAATTATTTGCCTTTTAATTTTAAAACTTTAACTTTTACTGCTACAGGGAGGTAGTTTTATGATTTGAAACACCCTTTTAAACAGATTTCCATTGAAATATGACAATGTATTTTGGGGACAAATATAGAAAAATAGCATATATTATTTAAATAAATGATTGAATGAACAAAATAAATGAGGAACAGAGAATGTGGTGTTAAAAATTTACTCAGAGTGCTGTTTTATCTTTTTGTGTTATACATGAGGGTGATGTAAGCTTAATAATCCAATATTTCAGAAAGATATAAAACAATAATGAAGAAAGACAATGGTCTGGTATTTATTAACTATGATCAGTGTATTTAAGAGGTATCACCCAGGTAAATAAATAATTGACTTGTTGAATACCAAATAATGTGTTCTTAGCTTTTTACTCCATGCTTTGTTTTGAAATAAAAATTACTGTAGTTAGAACACCACTTTGGATATATTATATTAGTCCCTTTTCAACTTCAAACTAGCTCCTGAGTTTTATTTTCTTCCTTTAATCCATCTTTCTTTTCAAGCAGTTACTAAGAGCTTACAATCACCATATGGATTCAGATTTTGACCCATGTCAATGTCTGGCAACCATGTTGTATCTCAAGGCATCAGAAAAAAAATTCGCAGAACTTTAACATTAATAATAAAAACCCAGAGACAGATATTGGGGTTCAAGCTGAAGATCAGAGAAGCAAAGCAGCCAAGTCAGTAGATCTTACCTCTACCATGCTGAAATTTTAATCCTGTCTCCACAAATCCTCAGATGCAAAAAGTTCTGAGTTCCTGCCTCCTCCTCCTTCTATTTCTTTCTCCACCCAGCCATATCACTCCTGCCTCCATGTCCCTAGTGCTGGGATTAAAGGCCTGTGATTCCAAGTGTTAGCAACAAAGGCATGAGCTCTGATACTCTTCACCCTTGTGTAGGCTAGAGTGGCCTTGACTTAAGAGAGAGCCATCTGCCTGTCTCCTGATTCCTGGGATTAAAGGTGTGTGTCACTACTGCCTGTCTCTGTGGCTTGTTTGTATGGCTGCTGGGATTAAAGATGTGTATCACTATTGCCTGACTTCTATGCCTTGGGGCTAGCTTTGCATTCAGAACACCCAGGCAAGCTTTAATAAATCATAAACAATCTAATTCCACACAGAATAGAAAACTTTTTCTAGTAAAGCAAATTTAATAAGCTGAATCATTGAAATTGCTTGAATAAGGAAAAACCTTAGAAATCCAAATCCATGTCTCTTCTTCAAAATATAGACAGTTTCCCCATAAAAGACCATAATCTTCTATTTAATTGGTATATACATTTGTTCCTAAATCAAAATATTTATAACTAAATATTTGTTAGAAACTGAGTCAAATTTCACCTAAAAACTTCATGGTCATTGACTTATAACAAGCATACATGCAAATATATATATATATATATATATATATATAATTTTAAAAATTATTTATTAACCAATATAAATAGCAGAGTAAAATGCCATCAAGACTTTAAATATATTTTATACTGTATTATTTTTTTCTTTAATATAGAATTCACTGTATTGATGTGATTTTTTCAGAATTAATAAATTTGCCACATTTACTGCAACCTGTGCTTTGAACCCCTGAAACCAGTAAACTATGTAACAAATTAATGTAGAGCAACATAATATTTCCCTGGAGACATATAATTAAAATGTCACTAATGGCAGCAGTTTTTGTAACCAGTCAACCTTGCTAGCCAAATTGAAACATTGAACCACATACTATGCTTGCCATGGATCAAAGCATTAGGAAATATATTATTAATTTCTATTTCTAAAAAGAAATACACAGATAGGAATACTTTCTTTGTTTTCTTAAAAGCAGCTACTTGTTAGGATATGTGTTTATGAACTTTTATTTACATAGAGTTTGCCATAGAGTTCATGGCTATTCTCCAATGAAGGTGTGGTTCCTGCTGAGTGTAGTATAGCAGGCACTGCCTGTGACAACAGCCCTTGGTGGTGCAGTGCTAAAATATATTTCCATAAACATGGTATTTGTTAATTAATGAAGAGTGCGTTGATCTGCTTTTTCAATATAGAGAAGTAATTTCAAAATTTAAAGACTATTATATTTCTACTTAATAAGAATTTAGAGAAATTCTTTTATACCTCCCAATATTGGTAACAAATTTATAAAAGAGTCAGTATGTGATTTTTAGATGATTTCTTTCAATGAAACATTTCTCTGTGTATCTTTGACTGTCCTGGAACTTGCTCTGTAGACCAGGCTGGCCTTGAACTTACAGAGATATGTCCTGCCTCTGCCTCCCAAGTGCTAGAACTAAAGTAATGAGCCACCATGCTCAGCCAGATCATTCTTAAGCTAAATAAAATACATTCAGGAAAATACAAAATTATACAAAACTATAGAACCTTCCCCTCCCCTAATTTATCATTATTTTTTATGTTTCCTCATTAATTTACTAATGCTGGGAAGAAATGGATTTGTTTGCAAAGTTGGTTTAATTGACCTAAGAGAGACTTGAAGCATAACTTCACTGCTACTGTTCAAAGAGTAGAGCAGGAAGACAGTTTTTTATGGCTTTCTTTAGACAGATCAGTATTTGCTTTTAGCATGACCAAGGCATCACCTACGGGGCATAAGACACTACTCAGAACCTTTTATCTGTGGAGTTCAGTGATCGCTCCTTTTTTAGAGTTCTGCGAACAAATCCTGAAGAGAGACATACATTCTTAACTGTATGTAATTAAGTCAGGACCCAATTTTTGCCTGGACTCTACATTGCTGAGATTCATAATGATCCTGAAGAGTCTGGTTTTTTGTTTTTGTTTTTTGTTTTTTCTCTGTCTCTCCTTACTTGCTAGGTAACATATTTTCCCGTAATGTACTATTAAAACTGGAGCAAAAGATTGTGCTGCAATTTTCTTCACTAAAATACTGATAATTTCTAAGTGAGAAAATGATTTATGAGCAATGGAGGTTTTCTTTTTAAGTCACATCACATAATTAGGTAAAGTGCTTGGGCTATGACAATTACCAGACATTATCATAAAATCACATGGCATTTTCTGGGTCAGTGTGTAGCTGTGGCACTACAATTAAGTTCTCAGAGTAAACATCTCAGAGTTTAGAGTCACCCAACTTTGATGATTCTGGAATAATGACAGTATGATGCAGTTGTTAAGGCTGTGATGAACATGCATTGCAGTTAGCTTCACCTTCATGAAACAGCGATT
This sequence comes from Cricetiscus sungorus, assembly GCA_030556225.1. Classification (NCBI taxonomy): domain Eukaryota; kingdom Metazoa; phylum Chordata; class Mammalia; order Rodentia; family Cricetidae; genus Cricetiscus; species Cricetiscus sungorus. The sequence continues at coordinate 111,821,154 of JANBXA010000651.1, read as the reverse complement.
ATGTGGGTGGTGTTCCATTTGGAGTACTTGAATTCATTTTTCCTGGCTCTTGTGGAAGGAGTAATTTTTTTCTTGGCATTTTTAATGTTGGCAAGACTCCTGCATGCCATTTTCATCCCCAGACATCAACATTTAATTGTATTTTTCACAGCCATGAACAATGCACAAGTTTTCTTTATTCTGAATAGTTATTTTGATGTTTGGAAAGGGTTACCTAATGTTGTTTTGACATTCTTAATGTGTCTGATATTTACAGGATATAAAAGGGGATTATAGACAATTTAACCACCATCTGAATTGAATGAATCCCTGAATAATGCAAGCCTCATTTTCTCATGTATAATAACATCAGTGTCACACGTCAATTCTGTCTCTAAATCTAAACACTATTATTACGAGTCTCTCTCCCAAAAGGTCTGATTCTGTAGTGTTCATGCTGTTGACCCTAGATGTGTCACTTTATTCACTGGTGTTTGCTTTGTGAATTTCATCTCTTTAACACTGACCCTGAGGACTAAAATAGCTCTGGTTCACAGCGGGACCTTTAAGGAACCAGTCTGATACAACCCTCTCTAATCAGAGTTACCATTCTTTTGTTATTAGACAATGGATGTAATTTTCTTCTATCCTAAAATATAGTTGTTAATTCTCATAATACCAAAGGCAATTTTGGACCAGATAAATAAAATGATATGTGTTTGAGGAGTTGGTGCAAGTTCATGACAGCAATACATGTGATACCAAATATGTTAAGGAGGCTTACTTTCTGCTGAATACTCTTCAAAAAGGCTTTGTGTATATTACTGTTCATTTGTCACATCAGTGTTTTTCTCCATAACATCTTGAAACCTTAGACATTGTTATTACCTAAATTTTACAAACAAGCATGCTGTGATATTGAGAACCCCTTGCCTAAGATCTTAGAGTCTTTCATGGCAAAATGGTAAAATTGAAAGGCAGGCACATGTCCTCCACAGCCCATTTTCACTACCACCTCTAGAAGTAAAACATTGACCAAGAATTGCTTACAGATAATCTGTTGAAACCAAATCAATTATTTTCTAGAGTTTGCATGGAAAGTTGTGTCTTCATATACAGTGAGGAAAACAGCTTATTTTTCCATTAGCCCAGAGTACCTAAGTCCTCATGCTATCAGAGCAAATAACTCTAGTATCTGTGCCTTCCTAGGCCCACAGTAGCCATTTAGAAAATGGGCTGTGAATATCCAAATTCATCTTCTAGGGCAGAAACTTCCATCTTCTAGGTGGAACTGAAGATGCTATGTTGGGCATGCATGCATCATTGGTACCATTGGTTATCTGAGCCCATCATTCTTACTACCATTTCCACAGCCTGGTGGGCTTACAGTGTCAATCCCCTGATTATTTTAAAGGTGATCAAAGACTCTCCTCCTTTTCATGTTATGATATATTTCTTTCACTTCAGCACAAGTAAGATGTTTTGTTATTTTAATAATAAATCAAGAGGAAATTAAATATATCTGAGTAGAGCCATGTTAAAAACTAAGTAAAGGAAATTAACCTCTCTCTCTCCCTCTCCCTCTCTCTCTCTCCCCCTCTCTCTTTCTGTCTCTGTCTCTCTGTCTCTCTATCTCTCTCTGTGTCTCTCTCTGTGTCTGTGTGTGTGTGTGTGTGTGTGTGTGTGTGTGTGTGTATAAGTGTGGTGAGATATAGATTTTATTTTAGCCTCTAGGTACATTATAAGTCTGTCTGGAGCTACTTAACCACCTATAATATTTTACCTGAGCATTTCAAAATTGCTTACTAGTTTTTCCTTCAAAAAAAACCCCTCTGAAAGAGTGTTAGACTTTTTATTCCAGAAACCTAGAACTTACTGGGTAGTCTTGGTTAACTTGGAACTTCCATCAGTCCCCTTGCTTCAGCCTCTGTAGTGCTGGTATAATGTGAGTCAGCTTAAAAATTTTAAATAGAGAATTGTTTGGTACGTTAGGTTACTATATGTGTAACTTTACTCCAAAAGATACATAAACCTAATTTGACCACATATACACATTATATAAAGTAGAGAAACATGCAATCCTACTCCAGAAATATATGTTACTGGTCATATGCATTGTGACATTTGTATTTTTATTTTATTCATAATAATAATATATTATTATAAAACATCAAATTGAAACAAGATTGTCTAGATTTTAGTCACCTTTTTTCCTCAATACCTAAAAGTGTTTTGGATCAAATCATTTAACCAGATCTGAGGCTTTCTTTAAAATAAAGGCACACAAGGCTGGTGGTATACCTCATTGGTGCTTTCCCACCCTACATAGGACCCATAGTTCAATCCTGAGTAATAAACACCCAGGGAAACAAATAGATAAATAGAATGAAAATAATGGTGCTGCTTTACATTCTTAACCTGGATGTACTCATCTAATCCTGTATTATAAGGCAATGGATGGTGGCGGCAGAAGGAAGCTGTAATTGCATCAACATGTGCTTAGGTGCAAACTTCAGTAATTTTTATTGTCATTGGGGTGAAATGAAAAATTGATGAAGCAGCTTCAAGGCTCAGCAAGCTGGAACTTCAGAGATGTTGAATACAGAGAATCAACTTATTGCTCTTTCTCTACATATGTGACAAGCATCTCCTAAACTCTGCATTGTTTGCTTGTTTATGTTTTGAAGGAATAGGTTTTGAAAGAAGTCTTAGAAATGAAACCTGGGCCTTGAGCATTCTAAAAGGATCTAACCCCAAGGTACAACCCTGTCACACCCTAAACTTTAATAGCATCTTCTAGATTAGAGCAAACTAGACTATGGATGGCATCATAGCTAGTCACTATTTACTTTTACTCTGCAGTTTTTCAAACAGCGTTATGTCAAGTAGCCTGGAATGAAAGCCCCTGTGCTTGTAGAAGTGAGATCCATGCACCACTCTGCTCAGACATACCTTCTGTTTTACTTACTTGCACAGCTCCTGTTCTCTTCCAGCTTCTGTCTGTCTGCGGTCATACCATTGAAGTGACATCTATTGTCTTGCTTTATCCACCCCCTCCCCAGCACTTTGGTGCTGCACTTGCCCCCAGTGTTATATCCTTTCATAATTTTATTTCTTAGATTGTAAGTACTTAGAAATCATTCACCCTCCACCACTACATTATTCCTTAACAATTTCTTCTGCATTCTTCATCTGAATGTGCCACCCGCTAACAGGGTGGTATTAAGGCCCTAATTATTTAACATGTATAAAAGCACTCCAGCAGGTGTTATGCAACAAATAAAAGCTAAGCCTTGTCATTAATCTGTGATACTTGTCAAATTACTTATGTTCCTTGCTAATCTGGTAAATTTACTTGTATATACTAATGTAAAGGCTAATGGCATTTTATCTCATTTATGAAGTGATTGTTTTACTGAAATATTTTCTAGTTGTTGTTACTACTAAGTAAACCTGATTATTTTCTTCAACATTGACAGATCATATATAGAGGTCTAATTTTTACTTTATTACATTTTGTGAATTAGCAAGTCAGAAAACAAACATGATAGAAATCTGAGGAGAATGGAAACATAAATTGTAACTTGTTTAACAAGAGTGCCTTAGTTTTCATTGCTTATTATAATATGCAATATAAGCATGAGTTAATACATTTAGCATAGAGCTTTCAAATTAAGTAAAGCCTAATGCCAGAAGACATCTATATATCTTCTGAAAATGTTTGTTCAAATAGGAGGTAAAACCACAGAGTGATTATTTGGAAGAAATAGTCTGTGTTTGTGTTAAAAGAATTATTTATTGGTCATATATGCATCTGACATGACATAAAGTGTTGGCTTGTTTGGTCATAGTTTATAATAAACATGAATAAATATTCCAATGACATACACGGGGAAAATGCCAAAATAAACCACAAGGCCATCTCACATTACGATCACCTATTTCCTATTAATTCAAATCACTTCTCATAAAAAAGACAGAGCATTTTCAGTTTCAATTTATGTTGCATTTTTAAAACTTCAGAGTTGTATCACGTGGTGACTCCATTGTGCTTAGTAGCTAAAATACATGAAATAAGTCCTCTTGTGGTTGACGCAGGGAATCATTCTGTAGACCAGGCTGGCCTCCAGCTTGTAGTCCTCCCCTTTGCTGAGATAACAGACAGACCCCGCTGAGCATGCCCACCCCAGGTCTATACTTTTAGCACATTGATTTTGATTGTTCCTTGGTTAATTATCTGATCACCCCCATTTCTCATTTCTGCTTCATGTGGCCATTCCACCCTCTTCATTTGATGTATCCAAGTCATTTTAATTCTTGCTGAGTCTTGCTTTGTAAAGGTACAATATAACTAACTCACTAAGATGACTCTTCTTTAACCCTTTCGTTTCTGACCATTACCTTCACTACCTCCTGCATACTGCTCCATTCTGTCAATCCCAGAGAGAGAATTTTTTCATCATTTAATTATTTTACTGAAATGCTGATGGTTTAGGATTATCTGCTGTTTAAAATTCTTGGTTTGCTATCTCTAACAGAAACCTTCCTAGGCCCACTTTAATGAAGTCTACCCTCTATTCCCTCACTTCAATTTCTTCCCTATCTACAATCCATGTGCTCTTAAAAACATCCTCACTGAATCAACTTAATGATGCAAATATATGTACAGGTGACATACATGAACAGCCTCTCAGGGGCCGCATCCTTGAAAATAGTTGATTCTTGTTATCCCAGCAGTCACCTTTTGTCAATAGTTCTTAAGGGAGGATTGGGGCTTCCTGTTCACCTCCGTCCTCCATGCTTGAACTTTCTTTCTTTTTTTCCTTTGATTTATGCATGTCTAGTACTTGCTATCACAATTTCTGTGAGTTAATATGTGCATATTCCCTGCAGCATCCAGAAGACATTGTTTGCTGTATTCAACCCCTGTCTCTTGTTCTTATGTTTCCATCCTCTTGTCCATACTGATCCTTGACGTTTGGAGAGAGGAGTACAATCTAGATGCCCTTTTGGGGCTGAAAACTACAGTCTCTTTTATTCTTCATATGGATTCTCTAATGACCAAATTCTACAAAAAGAAGCATCCATGATGATTGCATGAAGATTCATTCATATATGGTTATAAAGACAAGTCATCAGGAGTTGGTTTATACCACCCACTTAGCAGAATAACAGTAGTAGCCTTTTCCTTAAGGGTTATACCCACCTTACCATTATTTTTTGGCCCTGTTAACAGGGCTAAGTCTTCTAAAGAAGTCTCTAAATAAATTCCAAAAGTGCGTGTTTGCTCCCATAATGCTTATGTCACTGTTGTGCCAGTGAACAAATATTGCTGGGTGAGACATTGTTTTAATTTGAAGATTTCACAACATGGTAAGGTTGATAATGACTTTTAGGAATACATAGCACTTTCAGAACTATGAAAGCTAGCCAATAAGGATGAAGCTTCCTGATCAGAAAAAAATATGTTTTCTCCAATGTTCTGACTCAAGTATGTGGTGTCTTCATCAATGTTTAACCAGGTTTTGGAAAGGAAGTGAAAACAATAACAATAGCCTATGATTTTTGAGTAGAATCTTGGAACCTGATTAGGAACAATTCCAAAAAAAGTAACCTCAATCTGGCATTGGGTTTTGTATATGATACCCAGTGATGTTTAGGGGGAATATTATCCCCTTGTTACAAGGCAACTGCTTTTAAACCCTTTTTATGTATGTACATGTATTTTTTTAAAGCTCTATATTTGTATGTTTCATATGGCTTTTTCAAAAGACTTTAAGGTTATTATTCCTCTCATACACAGTATGGAAGCTCTCTAAATATCTAGAAATAGATCTATCACATGACTCAGCTACACAACTCTTGGGAATGTCCTCAAATAATTCTATACACTACAAAAGAGATACTTGTACATCCATGTTCATGGCCACTCTATTCACAGTAGTGAGGAATTGTAAACAGCCCAGATTTCCATCAAATGATGACTCATTAATGAAAATCTGGTGCATTTACATAGCTGAGGATTATTAATCTGTTAAAAAACAAAATTATAAAATCTCTGGCTAAGTGGATGGGACTAGAAATACTTATTACTGAGTGGGGTAACCCAGACTCAATAATACAAATATCAAATGTCATACATTGTGCCTCATATGTAGATGCTAGCTTTGAAACTTTAGATATGTATATTTAGTTGGAGTGCCCATAGAAGTCAGGAAACCAGTAAATTCATGGATACGGGGAAGCTATCATGAAAAGGCATATGGAACCCAGGTGATTTGAAAAGGAAATCGGAAATATTGGAGAAAAATGAAAAAGTACAGTGGGTGATACTGATATTTTTCAATTGAGGAGTTTAATTACTCTCCCTTCTGTCATACCTTACCCATTTTCCATTGTGGCATCTTCCTTTGCCATATGGCCCCAGCATAAAATGATGCTCTTGTTCTATAGGTCATGCTCTGTGTAATTTCAACACTGATCTTAATCTCTTACTCATGCAAAAACAACAAAAAATCAATGGCTACCAAAGTGTATAGATGACAAGCAAAATTTCACAAATACACACACACACACACACACAAAATCAGTATTAAAGTATTCGTAGGAAAGGGCCTGGAGAAATGGCTCAGCGGTTAATATCCCTGGCTTCTTTTCCAAAGGGTTCAATTCTCAGCAGTCACATGCAGCTCAAAGACATCTATGACTTCACTACCATGGAATCCACTGCCCAATTCTGGCTTCCATCTATAGCAGCCACACACAGGATACACACACAAGATACACTACATAGGTGCAGGCAAAGCACTCAGCTTCATAATAAAATAAAGAAATAAAATTTGCAAAAAGTATGTGGAAAAGGAAAAATTATCTGAAAATTTTTCTTGGACTGACAGGATGGTGTGCTAGTTTCCTTCTCCGTTGCCATGGTTAATACGCTGGCAAAATTAAGATAGGAGATAAAGGTTTATGTTTGCTCACAATTCCAGGTTAGAGTCGATCATAGTTGAGCAGGCACTGTGGCACGAGCTTGGAATGGCTAGTAATGTTACATCTGTAGTCAGGGCAGAGAAAAATAAATTAACATATGCATGCATGCTACTGACCAGCTCACTTTCTACATTTAGAAAAATCATTATTTGGTCATTTCATATATGTATGCAACACATTTATGTCACATATTTCTTGCCCTGGGAATGATGCCACCCACAGTGGCGAGGTCTTCTCACTTGGATTGACATAGTTAAATATAATAGCACAATATATGTCATAGGACAACCAGTTGCATACAAATTCTCCTTAAGACTCTTTGCCCACATGACTCTAAATTACATCATGTCAACAAAACTAACCATCACATCAGGCAAAGATGCTTACCTCCAAGCCAGAGGACTCGAGTTATATCTCCCAGGGCCACACCAGGAAAAAACAAAACAAAACAAAACAAAACCCCACAAAACATGACTTTCTCACATTATCTTCTATCTATTCTGTGATGCCATGACCAACACATGTGACGTGTTTGTAAATACAAATGCAGGCATATGCTTGCATGCGCATGAACACACACACCAAAAAATGAAGGTTTTAAAAAGTATTTCTTCTCTTGATAGCAATATTAATGAAGACAAAATTCATTATAGGAGTTGGAGTTTGATGTTAATAAAGACAACATTTATTATAGGGTGTTGGAGTTCCAGGAAATGAAGAATGTTTAAATCCAATACTTCAGTTAATTGGTTGTAATTTGACCTTCACGCAGGCTAAATAAACTTGTTCAAATTTGTGTCCTAAAATGTTATGCTTATTATTTGATATGAAACATGACTACTTAAACTTAAAACCAGTAGCACAGATGGCAAAACTGTAACAGATTGAAGAGTTAAAAGCAAAATCTTCCTGAAGGGAATAACAAAATTTGAGTTAATAATGTAAAGTGTGGCCATATATACAGACAGAAAGTGTTTAACAATAACAAGGAAAGTTATAATAATCATTAAAAAACAAAATGTCAGTAAAAAACATAAATTATACGATGTCTGCCATGTAGTACCCAGCTATAATCAGCTATTCTTTATATAATATTCCAAAATAAAAAAGTTATAGCTGTCATAATACATAAGATGTAGCTGTCAATTTAAAAGATAAATAAAGGCTGCAGAGATGGTCCAGCAGTTAAAAGTGCATAAGGATCTTGTAGATAACCTATGTTCCTCCATCAGAACCCATGTAGGGAGCTGACTCTCAACCCATTTCAGGGGATCTAACAACCTCTCAGGGGCTCCAGAGGCTCCTAAATACACATGTGCATACCCCCAGAGACAGATACGTAACTACTAAAATAAATAGTTTTAAGTATCAAAACATATATGAAAATGTGATCTCTGAAACTGTATACAAACTAGCAACACTAAATGGACTTAGAAGGTTGCATTTAAACACTTAGGCATAAATACATAATAATTAGAGAACAAGGGTCCATGTATGTGAGAGGAATCAAGGTGGGACTATGGGAAGAGTTGAGGGGAAAAAGTAAATGGGGAAAGGATGATGTAACATGTTGATTAAAAATATATTTTGAAATTGAAAAAATGCACTAAAGGTTGTCCTTAACACAATGTAATAAAAAGAAGAGTCTGACATTAAGTCTATGGTTTGACCATACTTTTACCACCGAGATTTACATTAATATATGCTTCACCCTGTTTAAAGATTTGAAGATATTTTTGGCTCTAATTTGACTGCACTAATGTTGATTTCCAAGAGATGAATTTATCTGACAAGAAATATTATTGAAAGACAGTCTGCTCCATAAACAAAGTTTCACCTAGGCTTATATTGATCAGTTTTCATTACATGCATTTGAGACCTGTCTCATTCTCAGCTCTATCTATATGTCTTATGCTAATGATGATGGAACCAGAAGCAATACTCTCATTGTCAAATTCAAGCATAATACAACATATGTAAATACAATTTGAAACTGGAATTGTACCAATGGTAATCTAAAATCATGTTAAACACATTCACTTACTGGAATAAACCATAAAAAGCAATACGAGTTTTCTCCCTTCTGAGAAAAAAATGTGTTGATTTTGCAGTTATCATCAGCATTTTTATCATGTTCAGTTTTTAAACCTAGTGACCCAAAGCCTTGTGTTTTTTTTTCCTATACAGTGCAAAACATGTTTTCCAGGTCAATGAATTCAGGACTTCTATTATTATTTTCAGTGAATCATTCTGGTAAGGGTTTAGCAACGATTTTGATGTATATATTTGTTGTTGAATTCATAGAACCAGGTATAAAATGATTTATTGATTGCTGTTTACTGTTCTCTTGTTTTTTTTTCTTTGCTCTATTTAGTATGTTGTTCCTTGTAATGTTTAGGGAGACTACATATAATTTGGAAAGACTTTTGTGTCTTAGGCTTTATGCTTAAAAGTTTTCCTGTTAATAGTCTAAAGGTGTGACATTTACCTAGCTTGAAGTCATAAAGGTTAGTTCTCTCACATTTTCTAATCCATGCAATAAGGGAAGTTTGTTTTGGATTTCTGGTAAGCCAAGGTAGATACAAATAGTGGCTGATGGCTTGATACACAGTAATCCTTTAAAGAACAGGGAGATGGGATTGGATTTTATGGTGCTACCCACAGGTATTTGAGAGCTTTTCTAAAATGAGTTGGGTCTCCTTGATGCAGGGAGCTTAGGGAAGCAAATAGAATTGTGTGTGTTTCTCCTTATCCGCTGTCATAATTCAAACACAGAAACCAACGAACATGCAAAGCATTTTTCTTAAGAGGACACGGGGTCCTAGAGTCTTTTCTGCTTCCGAGAGTAAACAGCTTCACACAGACACAAAAAAGTATTGAAAGGAGTGGGAAAAGACAAGGTCACTGTTTGACTCAGTGGATAGTGTCGTGGGCAGTGGAATTCCTCAGCAATGTTGGATCTTAGAAATATACAGTAATGGAAGAGCTCAGGGCTTCTGGATATAGAAAAACAGATGCCATAACTCATAGGAAAGATGCCAGATTTGTATAAAATTCATACTAATTGGATCAAAGAGAACATGGTTTTATTTTCTATATAAAAAGATCAGCAAAACTGAAAAAAAATAAATCTGAAAGTGCTACACATTTTATGGTAAACACCAGAGAATAGTTTATCTCTCCTCTACCTCATTTCTTTGCTTTCATTAAATACCAATGTGGCTCACATTCCTGTCTAAACATCTGATTTACTTAGCCCCATTAAATCAATTAAATTAAATCTATTAAACTAATTAAATCATATTATCTTTAAAGCGGAACTGGGCAACGGTTTGCCTAAAATTCATCTGATGGCACTGGTATGTGGATAGGTTGTGCACAGTACACAAATACTAGTGAACTTGCTAGGATTCCATCCTAATTGCAACAGTGTAACACCAGTATACACAAAGCCTGTTTGTAGTTTATCTTAAAGAATAGACAATATACAAATATTACTAAGGAATCTACGTTTTCAAAAGTTGAAGTGCTGACTAAATCATCTTTAATTTAATGCCAAGTAAAATCTCGAGTTAAAAAAGTAAAAAAAAATATACAACTTTTAGACATGATCTTAATACTCTGTTCTCTGGTTCAGTTTTGATTCTGAAAATCAGAAAGTAAAATTTAATATTATGTGATTATGAAGAGAAAAAGTTTAATTAGGGCTTTTTCAGAAACATTGTCTAAGTATCAACAGTATGATCTGACATTTCTATTTCTAAACAATGTATTCTAATTCTATAAAAATCCAAGGAGATTTATGCTTTCGGTTTTTTTCATGGTTTTTGTTTTGGAGGCAAGATACCCTTCTGCATCCCTGATTAACCCGAGACTTGTCAGGTAGACCAGGATACCTGAGACTTGAAGTCATCTTCCTGTCTCTGATTCTAAGTGTGAGAATTACAGGCATGTACCACCACAACTGTCATCATTAATAGTCTTACTCACTAGAACAATATCTTGATATTGTTAGAAATCTGACATTCTTTATGACCTCCTGAAATGGAATAGTCTTTCAACAGTGGTAATTATTTATAATAAGGTTACATATCTTGGCATGTTCTTATGTGACTAAAAAAAAATTCACAATCTCCTTATCTTTTTCATGTTTTATTCTAAGGGAGATGAAATATTTTATTTTCTGTATAGAAAAAGTACTACATTCTTCTTGGCATTTTCTAAATGACATTTTCTACTAATTATACTCTTTTGTGATTGCTTGATTTTTCCACACTGCCATTAACAAACTTCAAACTTTTCCTTGTTCATTATTTTTTTATGCTCTAAGGCGGTTAAGGTCATATTTTGATGATCATGAGAAAGGGACTACTAAGAACATGATGATCATTTAAAATATTCAAATTACATACTAAACACTAAAGATAACTATATGCTGTGAACAATTGGCAGTGTTCTTGCCTGACACTGTGATAATTGTTTTTCTGACATTTTTTTTAACAGTGCTGAAGATGAAATCCAACTCATTCCAGATAAGCACCTACCATTGTACTATTTTGTTAACACATAATTAATCTTCTCCTTACCAATATGAGATACTTCCAGATGGTAAACGTGTGCAGCTGGGATAGGATAATGTGAATTGAGAAAGCAACATAGCACACTATAATTTAAAAACGTATTTTCCAAAAGATGCCTGTGTCCCATTGATTACTTACTGCACAGCAGAAACTGTCACCTTAGGAAAGGCTTCCTAGATAAAATTTACATCTTTCTTTCACTGCTCTCCTTTAGCAGTTATAAAGAAAAGTTCAGAGAAATGCACTCTAATTAAAATGGGCATAAAACGGCAGCCAAGTGCCCTTATAAAGGATCCCAGCAAGAATAAAAGGAGAAGATAGTATTTTTATATTCATTATTTTTATATTCATGATATGGAAAGGACAATCACTTACATTTTATCCTTTTGTACTGAGAGACCCACGTGTCCTGGGATTTTTGGTTTAACTACAGAGAACACTTAAACTACAATGAGGTGTAAGATTTTACATTTGATGCTTGCAAGGAATGGCATTTCTCTGTGTCCTGATGTGATGACATTCAGAGCATCTCACTTCACAATTTCATTGGTTTCAGGAGGAAATCTGAAGTTCTTGCCTTGGGGAAACAGTCTTTGTATTGTCTGTGTGGGGTGAGTGCTGGGGACTGCATATTTAAGCCTATAGACTTCAGGAGTCTGTCCAGGATGCGCCTGCTAAAGCCCAGCACTTGGACTGAGTGGCACACATACCTCTCAAGCCAGCTCAGCAGATACCAGAAGCAGACTTTGTTACATTGTTCCTTGCTTCTGTCTGTCCTTAAAACATACATGCAAACAATAAGCTAATCATAAAGGGTTTTATAAAGTGCCACACCAGACCACAATCCTGATCATTGAAAAGAGATACTTAGCATCATCAGGTCTTGTAATGCAGAAAAGAGTTGTGTGCTTTGATAGGAGAGTGTAGAAAAGACTAGTGTTCCTAAGAAATCAGTATATGTTGAGAGGAGTATTTCCTGTGGTAACATACTGTTTATGACAACTTTCTCAAATAATACTGTGAACTGTCCAAGGGAGATTTTATGTGTGGTTAAGGCATAGGGTACTATTATTGCAGTAAGGAAGAAAGATTAAACTCATCCCTGATTAAGTAAAAGGCCAGAAGGGTTTGAGCTTCTAGGCAAACTGGTGAAAAGGCTACAGACAGAAATCAGTCAGGATGCTTAAGCCATCTTTGTTTACTAACTGCTTATTAGCCTTTAGGTGCCTAATTTATAGAGAAACTGAGAAATGAACACTGCTTCTTGATTATTACATTTGGAAAATTTGGCCCCCTAAGGTGAGACAATATATATATATCCATGGACCAGAAGTTTACAACTAAAATTTGCTAAAGTATATTAGTAAGGTGGATTGGATCTATGTTAGGCAGTAGTGGCACACACCTTTAATCCCAGCAATCATAGGAAGAAACAGGCAGATGTTTGTGAGTTCGAGGCCAACTTGGTCTACTGAATGAATTCCAGGACAGTGTCAAAAGGGTCCAAAGCTACTATATCTTGGAAAAAAAAAAAAAAAAAAAGGAAATGCTGGGCCAAATGTGGAAGAACGAAGAACTTCTTGTAATTTGTGAGAGTTTAAAGGGGTTGTAATGTCCTGTTGATCACCCTAATGTATTCCTCTTGCTACTGTCTAAGGATCTGGGACTGGGAGGTTTAAGGTAGCTTACTCTACTTTTTCCAGCATTTGAAGGGTAGGGTTAGAATGTAAATTCTCATCTAGTGCAAAACTCATGCCTTTTCAACTGAACTTCAGTTCTACACAAACATCCCAGACTAGAATAGACTGGTGGTCCATACAACATGGATTGTCTGAATGAGTTCTGGAGTTTTTTCCTGAAGCCATCAGCTCCTTTGAGAAGTGACGTCTCTTGTTGTGCACAAATTCTGCCCAGATCAGCCATCTTATCAACCTTAAAGTAGAACAGAAAAAACCATCTAATCTGCCTGTTTGTTCACTTTCATATTTGTAGTAAAGATTTATTAAGAATATAAAAACTGGCCTGAAGAGATGGTTTATCAATTCAGAATGCTTGCTGCTTTTATAGGTTCCCAGTCCCCATATGGCTTGACACTGTCAAACTAGGATATTAGGAGTTCTAAGAGATTATGTGTCTTCTAACATGACCACCCTAGGCATGGCTGTGGCATACTACTCAAGTGGGCAAAGCACACATACTTATAAAATAAAATTAAATTCTTTTTTAAAAGAGAAATATAAAAGTCTCTCAAGATTTTTGTGAAATAGCTCTGTGGTATTTGTTATAGGGCGAACAGGGAAAAAGGGATGAAGACTAGATAATGAATAGGAAATAAACATAATGAATAGAAAAGACAATTCCATCTTTATTTAAGCTAGAAGGGAAATAAGGTATTACAGATCTGCCTGAGAAATGACAAGGAGGTTGGATTGACTATGGAGGGTAGATTTATGGTGACTGTGATAGATTTGATCTGTCCCAGCTTCCAGAGGAGATTGGAGGGAGTGGCTTAGGAGGCTGGCACATAATGAGTGGCCATCAAACATTTGAGTTTTGTTGTTGTTGCTATTGTTTGTCACTTTAATAGCTTCTTGATTTTTCACTTATCAAATGGCTGTCTTTCATATCTTGGTGTTTTCAATGACAATAAAGGCACCATAGAATTCATGAAGAAATTATTTTGAATTTAGTAACCACCTTGTTCACAGCTTCAAATTTCCCATTCCACCTTTTGTTATAAATTCTTTCTAACATACTAGGGTTTTCATTATTTCATGCCTCTGATCTTAGAATTGATGAAAGATAAAAATAAGTGAACAGTAAACAAACAAACAAACAAAAAAGCTCCAAACTCCTGGTTTTGACAATGAACTCACCAAAAGCTTAGAGAATTCTAAATCAAGAGCTTTAGCTATAACTATCAGTTATTTATCCCAGCTTTTCAAAAGAATGCTGTTTGCTTCCCTTACTGACTGGAGGGGTTGCTCTCTTTAGAAGAGTTGTAACACAATGGAACTCTTAGTTGTATTTTAATTGTCAGGAAACAATTTCCTTAGGAAATTATCTTAAAGTATCATTACTTGAAAATGTCAACGTTCTGGTAAACTTCAGTTTGAAAAAGCTGAAAATGTCCTTATTATTCAGGAATTAAAAGGGTAATTCAATGGAGATGACTGTGATTTAATGAGGAGAGAGAATCTAGTACTGTAGGAAACATGAGACATGTAGTTGTTTCATTATATTAAACCTATCTGTTTCAGAGCTCTACACTAGATGGAAAAAAATTAGAATTAAACAAAATATGCATGTTAAATGTTAATTTTTTAAGAAGCTGAAGAAACTGAAGAAGTTAGATGTCTGAATATTAGTGAGCACACTTGTTTTAAACTGGCATTTAATTGAAATGCAACTTCCCTCTACACACAACTATTCTGAGTATACCATCAATCAATTATTGCAGGAATTCCACAGAGATTTTGAAGAGCAGTAACTAATCTTTATCTGTTCATATCTCCTAAATTAACTTTTATTTTTTGTTACTTTGCCGCGCGCTACCTTTGCCGATAAGGAAGACGCGGCAACCGAAGATGTGTCCAGCAGAATCTTTATTGTTGAGCTCTTTACATGTAGATGGAGAAGGACCCCAAGCCCCAAATGCGCTCTGCTTAAATAGCCTGCAGGGCAACGTGCTCGTCGGCCATTGGTGCTCCGCACAATGCCTAATTGGTATACTTTCTCTGATAGGGAGAGCTCTCATAAGCAAATTAGCATAAAGTGGCGCATGCGCAACCGGCATAGCTAATGCTGTAAACAAGACTCAGGAAGCAGGAAGCCAGCGCCATCTTGTAATGGCGATTGCGGCTCCCGACATCTCCCCCTTTCTTTAAAATTACAAGCGAAGCCAAACGTAATGCTATGAGATCTCCGATCAGCTCACTGATTCAACAGCATAAGCGATCAAGGAGGTTACATAGTAAAAGAGACCCTTTGCACCTTAAACCCCGTGCAATGGGAACCTGAGCCCTGGGAGATGCAAAGGTCTGTTCAGAACAGCATCCTGGTGCAATGGGAACCTTTGCCCGTCAGGAGTGCCAAAAGTTCTGACAGTGTCTCAAAGGCTTAGCATGTTTAACCAAACTTGAGGGGATGTTCCCTGTTTGACAGCCAGCATAGCCTGAACTATGGCCACATTCTTAGCGTGTTGTTGTCTTTTGAATTTGCGAAGCAAACAAAAACAGAGGAGCAGCCCTGCTAATAACATTCCAAACATCCCTATACCAACCCATTCCTTAAAGAAAGAAAAGGCAGAAGACATCCAGGAAAACAACCCTTGTGTAACAGAGACATCCAAACAAGTGGAATTAATTTGAACTATTGCAAGACATAATTTGCTCAGGGTTGCATCAAAATTTGCATTCCAATTGAACTGCAACATTTTGGACAATTCTTTAGAAAGATTTGCTGCTTTGGTAAAATTATCATATTGAACAGAGGTTAATTTTACATAGGTTACCACAAATAATAATATATAACAATGTAAGCTGTAATACTAATGTCTCACTCTTACTAAATAATTCACAAGAAAATAGGCTAATCTACCTATATCCATTCTGAACCATACCTTTCCCAACCATACCCTATTCCTGTCTAAAAGATATAACCAAGTCTAAGTATCACCTTCCAAACCAACCCCAAGTAACTATGACCAACCCTATGAAGATGAATATTATCCCTAAATTCCAAGAGTGGGGAAAGGGGGCGTCGTTGTCTTAAGATTACTTCCTGCTGAAATGGGACGATGATTTCTCCATGGGATCCTGTTGGAAGAAAATTTTAAGCAACCAAATTTGTCAACAGAACTGGCTGTAACATATGTAGGTAGTCATTGTGTGGCAGAAAATGCTTGACTGGAATTCTACTTGAAACTCTGGCCAGGTTGTAATAAGAAGGTGCACCAATACAGCTAGCTAGTCATGAGTTGTCTTGAGCAAAGCAGTCTCAGACCGGTTTAGGGTAAAGTTTGTAGTCCAGATGCATCGGGCTGAGTCAAGTGGAAGTGTCCAATTGGGGCCCCATCTTCTTTCCAGAGTGTTCAAAGATTGTTGTTGAGAACTGTTATATTCCTTGTGGAAAACTTAAATATCAAAATCAAGGTAAAATTTTTAATTTTTACGGTATGCATTAGGGAAAGGCAACAATAAGCATTAAAAGGTATATGAGGAAAATTAAGATTTCAGAGAGAAAAACTGACTGTAGGTAAATGACAGTGCCCAGATTTTGTTTTCTTCTGCCTTACACCAATTGGCTTCTTGATATAAGGCAGAAACTGTGAATTTAATCTTAACAACATGCTTGAATTTAGAGAAGGAAAGCCAAATCCAACTCCAAAGCCAGCATTGGTTTAGATAAATTGGGACTAGAGGAATTCTAGATAGTAAAGAGAAATAGATTTCTATATAGAAATAGCTCACTAGAATTAAATATTTTTTTTTACCATATATCAGATTCCTCTTCATTAAATGGTTCTTTCTGGAGAGCTGTATTCTCTTCTGTAGGTACCTACACGTTCAGTGTCTTTTGGCAGTTTGAAGATGGGTGCTTTCTGTTTTCCTGTAAAGACAAGAACAGAACACCTCCACTACCTTTGAGAAGTCTCCGCACAACTCATGGGAACTACATTGATGGATGACTTGTCATTTCTCTTCATTAAGATGTTTCTCTTGTTCAACTCGGATCTTGATGAACTTAGGTGGTTATAATACTCAAAAAACGGTTTCAATTTGCTGGAGATATATGCTGGAGCGTTGTCAGTTTTTATTTGTGCAGGTATGCTGAGAATTATTGCAACTAGGTACTGTGAAGGGACATTTTTATCTTTTACTTGTAAACGTATAGTGAAAAATTAAGTATAAGATAAATTGCTTTAGTGGCTTTATCGGCCAGATCATTAGCTCTTGCCATGGGTCCTGGTAATAGCGTATGTGCTCTCATATGTTGTATAAAAAAAGGATGCAATCTTGTCCTGATTGATTGCTGAATATCAGCAAAGACTTGTGCAACAGCACTTTTTGAGGAAATTAATCCCACTGTTTCCAAAATCTGTACTGCTCCTACCACATAATGTGAGTCGGAAATAATATTCAGAGGTTGAGGGAAAACTCGTAAAACCTCAGCTACAACAGCACATTCAACCAATTGTGGGGATGAAAAATTAAAACATTTTTGAAACACCTGATTATTAACAACATAACTGCCAACACCTGTCTTGGACCCATCAGTGAAAACATCAGTAGCTCCTACAATTGGTTGATGTTAACTTGCCCCTTATTTGGCAGACTCCTCCAGGCTCTAGTAGCAGCCCTATTAATCTGCTCATATACTTCCAATGGATATGCAGTTTGATTAACTGCCCATTGACCTTGACCTATGAGCATATCAAAACTCCATTGAGGGCGCTGGTTGGCTATATTTTGTTTAGCTTGAGCTGCACATAACTCTTGATAACAGCACGGGAAGCATTACGAAAAGGCACACTAGTAATACATAACCTGGGGTATTTCCATTCACAACCTAATTGAGCTAATTGCCAAAGGGTGTAAGGGCATTAGCTCTGACCGAGGAACGTTTAAATATCCTTTGATCCAGTTAATATCTCCCAACAGCTGTTGAAAATCATTGAGAGTTCTCAAAACAAAAACCAGGGAATGCGGAGACCAGGTGCCTCCTTGTATCCCTTTTTATAAAATGGCAGCTTCCTCCCGTTTGAGCATAGGAAGGAGGCGCAGAGGGAGGCCAAGATTCCCGGGGTGAAATGGGGACATCGGCTTTTCCCATGGAAACATTATAGGCAGGAGGCCGTCGCCATCCGTACCTTTCTCCTTGATATTCAGCTGCAGCTTGTTTTAATTACTCCTCCTCTTGGGAACTTAGTTCTGAAAGCTCCTCACTTGAGTACCCATCATTTGAGGATTAATCACCTGATAATCATAATCTAAAAATTCCTTGAGGACCGGATAAAGGGAGTCCCCTTTTATCTTCTTTATCCCTTTTTTTTTTCTTCCTTTTTTTGTAATTCCTTTCTATGTATTTCCTTAATATCTTTATATTTTTTTTTCTTTTCTTAGTTTTATCAGACGTCTTTTCCTTTTCCTTTTTTGTAAGTTGCTTTGCTTTTCTTTCAAGTTCAGCTAACTTATCTGATATTCCTTTATCTATGTTTTCTTTGTTTCTTTCTTATTGGCTTTCTTTCCTGTTCACCCTTTTGTCCCTTTTCAGCTTCTGATAGACTATCCTGATGGTCTGATAAAACCCGTTGACCCTCCTTAACCTTTTCGCAAAATGGACGGCTGCAGGTTTTCTCCCGTTTCTCACAATTAAGACACAAACAACACAGCAAGATGAAAACGAAACTAACAACAAGAAACGGAATTACCCAGACCACAGAAGTCATATCTTGCTGAAAAGTGCTGCAGCTTTTCACTCCGCTGGCTTGAATCTTCCTTCGACGAGCAGTCGAGGGTCCTTCGAGTTGTTCCTCCGCCCAGGGTCGGCAGGTTCCCGGGTTTCGGCACCACTTGTCGCGCGCTACCTTTGCCGATAAGGAAGACGCGGCAACCGAAGATGTGTCCAGCAGAATCTTTATTGTTGAGCTCTTTACATGTAGATGGAGAAGGACCCCAAGCACCAAATGCGCTCTGCTTAAATAGCCTGCAGGGCAACGTGCTCGTCGGCCATTGGTGCTCAGCACAATGCCTAATTGGTATACTTTCTCTGATAGGGAGAGCTCTCATAAGCAAATTAGCATAAAGTGGCGCATGCGCAACCGGCATAGCTAATGCTGTAAACAAGACTCAGGAAGCAGGAAGCCAGCGCCATCTTGTAATGGCGATTGCGGCTCCTGACATTACTTAAACAAAATCCTTAAAAATGCATGTAGTCATATATGTAATGATTTCTTTCGAGGAAGAATATACAAAAACAAAACAAAACACGCATTTGTTATAACATAAGAAAAAATGAGAAATCTCTGATTTTAGAATGGTTTTTTCAAAACCGTGTGTGTGTGTGTGTGTGTGTGTGTGTGTGTGTGTGTGTGTGTGTGTAGGTCTAATTCGGGATTTTGTTACATATTTACATATACAAGAGCTTTCACTCATAAAATATTTGGGCTTTTAGGTATAGTTCCACCTTAGTACAGAGCATTTGTCTTGAGTGCTGTTTCCTCTAAGGCTCTGGATCCCCCATTGCAGCTCTCTCTATGAGACACAGACTTTATCTTCTGCTAAAGTTCTTTCAATTTCAGTCTTGAAAATAAGGCTTTCAGCCAAGCTTCCCTATTCAGCATCGTTTTTTTTAAGTGGCTGCAGAAATGTACAACAGCACACGCTTTCACTTTCATAGATCTTTCTCATTTGACACAGAGCAGAATATGACAATATTTTTATACTTTGTATTAAACAGAATTGGCTTGCAGTTACAATTTTAGACAATATTTAGAATGAGGACACATCATTATTTTATGAGAATCTTTTAAAGCTTGGGATCAATTGAAAATTACCTCCTTCCTTCACAGAGATACTGAAAATCCCTGAGATCCCTAAAAGAAAAGTATTTTTCTCCTTCTTAGTGGTTTTATATTAACTTATACAGCCACATTGGAATGAATCTCTACAAAATGCTAAAGGTTACAAAAACATTCATCCTCATGCTTCTCCCTTAACTGTTGAAAATTAGATAAAATATATGAAAACTATGATCTTAGATTTCAGAGAAAATTTTGCTTATGTAGAAAACAAATAAGCTTTGAATAAATAAATAAAGTAAAATTTAATAATATGAAACATAACAAAAACACCAGAAAAGGACAAAATAAACAGAACAAAAGAGCCCAAGAAAAGTCTTGGAAACAGACACGGACACAGAGTTCCTCTTATTTGCACATGCATGAATTCCATAGCAACACTAAACTGACAGCCATAATATATACATAAAGAACTTGAGGAGTAAAAATAAAAGAGAAAAGGAATAATTTTATAAAGATAATATTAAATAAGTAAGGCCCTGTCATGGCTTTATAAGCTGAGGCGCCTCCAAAGCTGCTGGTGCATACCTTCTCTGTTGGCCATCTACTGCTGGGCATGCAAAGTACCCTTAAGAGTATGTGGTTCGCCAGTGAGACTCTTTTGGAGGAAACTCAATTTTCATTTGCAAATGGTTGTCAACTGTAAATAGCTTCTAGTTTATGGACTGGGGCATGTGTGCACTTCTTTCAACTCCAGAAACCCATCTGGTGCAGATCAGGGGAAGCCTGTACATGCTGCCTCAGTCTCTGTGAGTTCATCAATCATGTTGATTCAGAGGGCCTTGTTCCTGCAGTGTCCTCCAACTGCTCTGGCTCTTGCACTCTTTGCCTCCTCTTCTGCACAGTTCCCTAAGCCCTGAAGAAAGATATTTGATGGGGACATTTGATGGGGTTGAGTGTTCCAAGTTCTCTCATTCTTTGTGTTTTCTTACTGTGGGTCTCTGTATTTGTTCCCAACTGCTATAGGAAGAAGTCTCTCTGATGGTGACTGATCAAGGCACTGACTTACCTATGAATATGGAAGAATGTCATTAGGAGTCATTTTATTGCTATATTCCTTTAGTAGAACATTAGTATTTAGTTCTATGTTAGGTCCTTGGGCTTATAGTCTCAAGTTTTTGGTCACCCAAGCAGTGTTATGTATGAGTTCCATCGCGTGGAGTAGGCCTTAAGTCAAATCAGATATTGTTTGGTTTCTCCCACAAGCTTTAGACAAGAACTTTAATTTGTTTACCTAAAACAAACTAGTCAAATTCCAGCTGTATAAAGCTTTATAAAATTTCACTCTACAGTGTAAGTAGAAGTACACAGGAATATATTCCACTTGTCAATATTTATGTGTAACATATTTCATGTGACTATTAAACTAAGATGAAGTTAATAATGATACAGTTTTAAGCATAATCCTGTACAACTGTTTAAACATGGAAAAGTTGAGCTGTTGCCTGCATGGAGCCCTCATGCCTATGCTCTATTCTCTTTGGTGTAAGCATAATCCTGTACAACTGTTTAAACATGGAAAAGTTGAGCTGTTGCCTGCATGGAGCCCTCATGCCTATGCTCTATTCTCTTTGGTGGGGGGAAGGAACTCTTCAGCCTACCTAAAGAAAAATGTGGATGCCCACATAACCATAAAATCTGTGCCCTATAATCCACACTGTCTGAAAAACATATGCTAGGACCGTGGCACTGAACCTGTGGGATTAGCCAACCAATGCCTGATTTGACCTAAGGCCCACTCAACATTGCTTTGGTGATCAAGAATGGGAGATTAGATAGTCCAAAGACCTAGTGTAAAAGCTAACACTACTAGTCTAAAATAAAAATATCAGGAATCAGGAAAATGATTCCTAATGGTATTCTGATATACTCATATAGATCAGTGCCTTGTCCAGTCATCAGCAGAGAAGCTTCTTCCAGCTACAGATGGGAAAAGATGTAGAGACCCACAGTCAGTGATTATGTAAAGAGAGTCTAAAATTAAGATGTTTCCGTCAAACCCCTCCCCTCAGAACTCAGGGAATTCTCCAGAAGAGAAGTTGAAAAATTGTAAGAGACAAAGAGATGGAGGACATTACAAAAGCAAGGCCCTCTGAATCAACTAAGCAAGGTGCATATGTGCTCACTGATCCTGAAGTAGCAAACCCAGGACCTACAATGTTCTGCACCAGGTCCTTTGCAATTAATAGCTATTAACTTAGTATTTTTGTAGAACTCCTGACTGTGAGAACAAGTAGGTTTCTGACTCTTGCCTTCTCTTGGAACCTTTGTCCTCCTGTTAGGTTGCCATGTCCAAATTTAATATTATATTTAATATTATAGTTTTTGCTTTATTTTATTTAATTTTGTCATGCTTGATTATTATCTCTTGGAAACCCATTCTTTTCTAATGAGAGACACAAAGGGACTGGATCACTAGGAGGGGAGGAGAAGGGATGGGGAAGGAGGAGAAAATTGGATATGGGGAGGAACTAGAAGGAGTAGAGGGAAAGAAATCTATACTTAAGATATTTTGTATGAGTAAAGAATATATTTTCAATAAAAGTAAAGCAGTGATGTAAAAAAATACAAATTCATTCTTTTTGTTATTATATTTTGTTTTCATTCATATGTGTGTGTACCACATACAAGCCTTGTGACCACGCTAACCAGAGAAGTGGATCAGATTGCCTGGAACTGAAGTTACAATAGGGTGTGAGCTGCAATGTGGGTTCTGGGAATCAAACCATGGTCCTGGAGAACAAGTGCTCTTACCCATTGAGCCATCTTTCCATCTCATAAGCATATTTTTGAGTATATACATTTTTAATTTTTTAAAATGTGTTGATTGACAATCAAGGAAGGAAATCTCTGTGTTACTCTGGATTGCCCAATGAATCTAAAGGCTCTAATGATTCTGCGAAAAAATGCTCAGTGTAAAACGTAGTGATGATGGGGCATGTGGACATCAAATGATAAGAGTAACCTAAAAGCAGTAGGATTAAAAGTACTAAAACTCCCAGACACCTTCCTGAATTGTGTGCTTCAGAATTCACCCAGCTTATGGCAGACACATTGCATCCTATTAGAATCATTTGTCTTCATAAGTTTTATCACTACTGTAATCAATTGTTGTGAATGCAAAAGTTTTTAAAGTTAATGGCATTAAACTGTAGTAAAAAGGAGTCCAAAATGACAAACCACACTATAATCAAAGGACATAAATGCTTCAAATCTGCTCCCTTGCTTTCTCCTAGTATCCAAAGACAGACAAATTTCCTAGTCTTTTGGCTACCTCTTTCATTCAGAGTTAGTAATACCTGAGATAATCTATGTATATTGAATCAATCTCAATTTGTCTTTTCTGACCCCATGTCAATATCAAATGGATTTTTGTGATCACAGTGGGTCTACACAGATAATCCAGAACAATTTATATATTTCCAAATAGGTAGCTAGCATTGCTTTCATATCCACAATTTAAATTCTTACTTACTATATGAAAATTCATTGACAGCTTCTAAAGATAAGGATGTGGATATCTTTGAAAAGCCATGATTCTGTCTTTCAAAAGTACAAACAATTTTATTGTTTTCTTGACTTACTTTTGTATAGACAAATAAAGGACCCATAATTGTGCCTGCTTTTTAAATTTGTTATTGAAGAACTAGGTGGGATGTGAATTAAATACATGATTATGCATTCATAGCTTTTAGCTCCCAGTCATATACTCCTCTATATTAATTATGCCGAGAACATTTGAGGTATATATAAAACTCTAATGAAATGTCGATATTCTAGCTTAAAGGGAGAGGTGGCTGGGTAGAAATTGTAATTGTGTAGAACTGTTGTAGATATAGCACACCAGAATACCAGGTATGAAGCAAGCTGAATTAGACATAGCCTAGTCAAATTGCTTATTATAGGATACATATATATATATGTATATGAATATGTATATACATATATATATATGTGCATATATATATATACATGGGATTAATGTTTAAAATACATTTACATAATCACAAAAATCCATAAATGAAATATAAAAAACCCACAAGTATTCAGATCTCAAATTTGCAAAAGATATTAGTAATTTTCTAAAGATAACATAGAATAGAATATTAAAAGTATTCAGAATAGCTAGCTATCATTAAATTAGCAAATGCCAATGAAAACTAAAGAGAACTACGACTTCACACTTGTTAGGATGTTTCTGTCAGGACATCAGCTGATAAATGTTGGTAAGAGTACAGAGAAAATGAGCACTTGCACAGTGTTGATGGAAATGTAAATTGGTACAGATATTCTGGGAAGCAGTACAGTTGTTCTACGAAAGTTAAAAATAGTGTAACGGGTACATCCTACCTCATGTTACCATTAGCCGAGAAGTGACAATAGACTGTTGGTGAATGGATAAGGACATTATAAAGTGTAGAACATATTCACTCATGTATATACAAAGGGATGAAATGTAAGAGGAGTGAGATTATTCACTTCAAAATATAATATTCTCTAGTTAATGATAACATGAGTGGAATTAGAGAACATTGCAGTAGTTGAAGTGATCCAGACACAGAAAAAAAAATCAGTGATTGTTTGGCTGCACATTCTATAGAAGATTCTTTAAAATTTATTTTTGCAACCTTGTGAAGTCAATACAGCATGAAATGTCTATATCCATTATATCTCCAAGACTTAACATTTCTTTCACAGACCAGGAAACCAAAATTGTGCTCATTAATCAGGAAAAGTATTCCAGTACATGGGATTTTATTTGTTCTAATATAAATAACAAATAATTGTGTTATTTTAATGACCTTAGTATTTACTCATCTTTAAATACCTTAGACAGTTTTTTTGAAGATTTGGTATTAATGGATGTGCAAATAAACCATTCATATTATAATTGAAGGATCTGAATACAAGAGAGTAATCAGCTTGTCTGAGAGCCTATACCTCTGACGTGTCTCTGTCAGATCCCCTCAACTATTGCTGCAATGTTGTGCATCCTTTCCTTAAGTGCTAAAGTTGTGAAATAGATCATGTAAATTGATTGATCCTATGAAGATCCAGTGCTTTCCTGTTAAATGGTATGAGAGATACAGATGAAGGAGAGCTATGAAAAAATCTGAGATCACGTGACATAATAACAAACCTGTTCACAACATTTCTCAAGTACAAAAGCTCAGGTTATGAGAAACCTGTTCTTTGGACCTTATGTCTTCACATATGGTTTATTGTCTAGAGACTATACCATATGGCATAGGTACCTTGAAGAAGGTCATGGAAATTGTTTTGAGGCCAGTGTTTCTCATTTGCATTGATTTCTACTACATAAAATAAAGGAAAATTCATACATAGGCAAACAACTCATGGCATAATTAGGTGCCCTGTAAATAGTAAACATTCCCAGACACAATCAGAAACATATTAAATTTGAATATACTTATATATGTTAATTTCTAACACAATTACAATATATTTATTTATGTTAATTCCTCACACAATGTGTTCGTGTTACACTTTGGAAAACTGTGTGCTCACAAATCTCTTATCAACATGAATTGAGATTTCATGTCTAAGATAACACCAAGTCATTTGCCCAAATCACGTTAATAGCTCACCAAAGAGAAGCAGGAGTGGCAATAGCAGTGTGTATGAAATCTAAGGAGTAAGTGCCTCATGTGTTTTCTTTTGTCACTCTGTTTGAAAGTTTCGAAAAACACCATGCCATTTGAAGTTTGGTTCCTGGACCCTGCCTCCAATCATCTTTTCCTGCAAGAGGAACACGGGAAGTTGTTTCCAAAGGCTGTCAATTCATCTGTGCAGTTCTTCTCTCCAGGGAGCAGAGACTGAAGTCATCTCCTCTGCTCTCTTCCAGATGGCTGTGCACCTTCATGCTTCCTCCTGCATGGGATTCTGACTAGTTTTTAGGATGTAATAATAGCAAGAAGAGGCTCAACTACAATATGCCTCTTTGTGTGCTCACCACAGATTTTAAATAAATCCAAATAATCTATTTAAAAGTATCTTCAAAAATATTCCACCAAAAGAAAGATGTAGATCTAAAAAAGAAAACTTATTTTCCAGATACTCTTTTGTCTTTGATGCATCAAAAACTTCCTCCTTCTTTGCCCAGTCTTTCCCCAATTCCATCATCTTCCTTGACTTTGTGATGATTGGAGATCTGTCTCCTCACCTGTGTTATAGTTTTCCCCATATTGTAAATAATTTCTTCTTTTTAAAAAATGTAGTCAATTCCAATTTTCTTTCTTTAGTTCTATTTATTTTCAGTATATTTCCCATGGTGGCATGCCAATGTTTCTATCTACTCAACCACTGTTAGATAACTCTAGAACATCTGGGCTTCATCATCCTAAGTGTATGCTTTTTTGTCCTTCCTTATATCACAAATTAATCCCCTTTAGATGTCCCTGCTGTTACGATTGTGTCTTCTTCCTTCTGCCCTGTCAGTGGCTAGTATAATCCTTAAATGGATGAAAGCTTAATCATCAGTGGAATGAGTAAATAGGTTTCACAAATGATTGGAAAAAAATCATAATTTCTGAGCATTTGTTCTACCAGGCAGTTCGGACATCTGGTAAAAAGATAGGGTAACAGAAATGCATAATTTACTCATAATTCCACTCTGACAATAATTGTAATAACCATTTGTCTATTATTTGATGATTATTTTAAGTGGAAAGGTTGTACTATAATGTGATGTACATGTTACTGAAGAAAATTTCCTTTACTAATAGTTGAGAATACCAGTCCAGACATAAATTAATGATTCAAAGGACTTCAATTCTTTATTATGTCCTTCACATTTCTCTTAAAATCAGAAGCTGTTCCCAGTGACACACACGTACACACACACACACACACACACACACACACACACACACAGAGGAAAGGTGTTTCTGGAATGAAATATTCTAGTTACATATATGTTACTTCTGTCGAAGCCATTAATTCTAATTTTTTCTGGTTATCCATATCTATTATGAAAACTGCTGACTAAACTCATAAACATTCCATTAAATATAATGATTGATTCAATAAATGCTCAAGAGAAATTATATAGAAATCACAAAATGGTCTCTTAAATGTGTCTATTTTTAATTTCCTACTTTTCTACTAGCTACAAACAAAATGTCAAGACTACGTGTCCCATGTATATGCTCTATTTTCCATTCTGGTAGCAATCGAGAAAGATGATGACATTTGGAAGAGAAAGTGGCCTGATGTGAACATTGTGGAATATTTCTCCTGTGATGAGATCAGTCTGATAACCACCTGGTGCCCTCAATGCCTCTGCTCTTTATGAACCAGTGTTCAGAAATGAACCACAGTGATCTGTACCAAGAGTATCAATTAAATCACGATATCAGAAAAGACCTCTATGGATAACTTTGAGGCTGTAGCATTTAATATCCAAGTCAAAAGAACTGCATTGGGTTTGCTTTGAGCATCAAACTGTGCCTTCCATACAGTAGTTCAAGTTTAAAATAACAGTGGGATAATAAGCTTTTATCCCTTTCCTGTCTAAGACATTCTTCATTAAACAAAGGATAAACCATTTGTGGAATGTACCCATTATCTTTGAAATATACTCACTTCAGTTGTTTGAGTTTTGGTTATTGGACATTTACTTCACAGATTTTATTTCACTTCCTATAATGTGTTTACCTGGTACATAAGATGATATATTTACCAAATATTCCTGCCTAATATTCACATTCTACAATGAAACTCAATTTTATTATTAATTTAATGTATTTGAAGTCTAGCTTGATATAATATAAAAACCTATGCTATTTGGGATACCTATGCCAACAGAAAGCCCTAACAAATTAAACTTTATAAAGGTATCGTATCAATCCTCATTTATATCCTAAAAGTACCAGGCTTCAGCAACTAATTCAGGAATCATCCAGCTTCTCTTTCTAAGCTTAGTCTCTCCAGGAAATCTCACACATGGTTGCAGAATTTTTGTCACACTGTCTATAAATGGAGACTCCAAAGTTTTGAAAGTGGCTATCTCTTCCAGAGTCTTATTTTCTAGGACTTGATGGGCATTGGTAGTCATCACCCTAAAAGCTTCCTCTGGTTTCTTCTTGAACATTATTGTATCTAACACTTAAGCCTAAAACAAGTGTGTGAACACAAAGAAATAGCAATGTGTTTATAATCCATGTTTGATCTGGACCAAAGGAGGAGTCTCTTTTTCCATGTTGTGATTACTATTTAGTGTGGTGATATATTATTTATGACTTAATAAAGATTGCCTGAAGTATCAGAATGTAAAGCCAGCCACACTAGTTAGCTATAGAAGCTAGGTGATAGTGGCACACATCTTTGAACCCAGGCTTCAGGAGACAGAGGTAGTCGAATCTCTGTTAGTTCAAGGCTACAGAAGCTACATATAATTGATTCAGTCTAAAAGTTAAATGGCTCACAAAGTAGATATCAGCACGAGGGATCCCAAAACTTTAACGCTAGGATTTGAGAAGTTTAAAAGAAAAAACAAAGGGTCTTGTTATAAACTTTGTCTCCAGTAACACTGAGGAGAGGCAGAAGTCTGGGATTGGAGTCTGAGGCTTGGTAGAGTCTGAGGTTTGGTGGAGAGTAGTGTCTCTGAGGGTTTGTGTAGACAAGATTGCCAATTCAGTCTGAGATAGAGGTAAGAGCTTCTGGCTTCTTTGATTTGCTTTTCTGATCTTCAGCTTTGAATCCAAATATCAAACTCAAGGTCTTTTATTATCCTTGTTGCATTTTAGGAAATTTGTTATTTCAATTTGGATAAAACTAGATAGGACATCATAAATTCACATGATTTAAATTTGATGTAACATGCTGTTGTCATTTTCTTTGTTTAGGATGTGCATTTAAAGAAAGTTAAAATTTTAAATGTCCAAAATGGTAATTTTAGAATTAATGAGTTTGATATATCAGAATTATGCATTTTTAGAACTTATTCACAATATTACAGACAAATGTCACCTCACTACTCATTTGACTGTGTATGATGCTACATTCTAGCATATATTTTACTCTGACCTTTGTATCAAAATACCAAACATCATTATCTGTTAACTACATCAAGCAAATTTTCAATTGTATTGTCAGAATAACAAAAAATAGGTTGTGATTTTTTTTTTCTGTTTTAATCACAAAAGAAGGGAGGTGTTTTAGATTTCTAGCTGATTGGAACATTTTCATACTCACTAAATCCATTCTTAATTAGCGCTAAGTTTTGAATCATATTGCATAAGTAGCAAAAAGCTATTTTTTTTTTCTTATGAAATTTGTGACCCAAACCCAGGTGAAGCTAAAGAAGTAGCATGGCACATATAAGAGAAGAAATTTCAATGGTTCGGTTTGTTAAAATATTCCTGTAATCGGGGAGAAAGATGGTTTAGTGGTTAAGAGTACTTGGCTTTTCAGAAGACCTGGACTGGATTGTAAGCATCTACATGGCTGGTCCCAGGTATTCATAACTCAGCTTCCAGGGGATCTGATGCCTTTTCTGACCTCCTGAGCACCAGGAAAGCATGAAATGCACAGACACACAAGTAAGCAAAACATTCATGCACATAAAGCAAAATTTTTAAAAATACTAAAAAATAAGATGATCTCAACAATAAAAACAAAAAAAATCCCAGCAACAAATTAAGGATACAGCATTAATGAACCATGTTTACAGTATACTTTACATTCAGTTAAATTCATTTAAAATTTTCCTAATCTTCCTTGGAAGATGAGATGTCCCATATGTCAAAAGTGAAAACATCTTAATGCTCTCTAATTGGATTTAAATGGCTGTAAACTCACTTTTAGTAAAAGATATGCCAAGTTTAATTTTTATTTGGAGTAAATTATAAAGTAAAAGAACTTTTATAATAACCTGAATTTAATAGGAGAGGTTTGTTTTTTTTTATCAGTTATTTACTTTAAAGATACAAATTGGTGAAAACATTTATTATATATTTTATTTTATCTTAGTGGTATTACATTTGTCAATTGATCCAAAAAATAACTACTTATGGTTTTAAAAATGATCCCCTTTAATAACTTTTCTGTTCCTTAGTCTTATGGCATGAGCCTAAATTCTGAGGTTTCCATAGTAGACTCAGGATTCAGCATGGCCTCCTGAGATGTTTCTTTTCAGTTGTTTCATGTTCTCCCTTCTCTTTAGGTCCTTGACCATTTTTCTTTTCTTTATCTTTATTCTACAGCTATCTTGCTGTAAGTATGTACATATAAAATTAAAATTCTTTGATCCCTTGCTCTTGTTCACTCTAAATGAAAACATACACATCTTCTGCACACATCAGAAATTGATTCCTTCCCAATCTCCTTTTAGTATTTACTCATGGTAGAGTAATTTATATCTTATACCTAGAAAGATTAGCAATTGTTGTAGTACCATATTAATGGTCTCAGTTTATGACAAATTATCTTCCAGGCTCAACCATCCATATACAGCAGACATATTTTTGAGTACACTTGTTATCTTCTTCATTTATATAATTTGTGTTTGGCTGGGGAATTATCAAGCAATGGAAACTAGGAACTAAAAATTTGTAATAATTGACTTCAAATGGCAGGACTTCACTTCTGCTGAATTTTATCATATTTCATGCTTCTTTCACATTAATTGTAAGTGGTTTCTCAAGCAACAATTTAGGATGTTTCATTATATCATTTTTTAATTTAAATGAACCATAGGTAGCCTTTTATTATATAAAAGATGGAATAGTAGAATACCTATTTTAAAAAAAAAAAAAGTATCACCTATCACATCTGAAAGAAAGACTAATCTTAATTAGAACTGATGTAACCATTATAATATGAAAACATTGTGGTCTGGACACTACTCCACAATATATCAACTCTTTGTCTATGGTATATATGTAAAATGATTTCAGGTAAATGATAGTAGAATTAGAAAGTTTGGAATTATGTTTCCACACACTTGTTAAATGTAACTTGACTGAGTGACTAGGATGGATTGCAGCTTTTCAGATAAGGAACATAAGGAACATAGTAATGAACAACATAGATTAATAACACTGTAAATATTTTCATCTCAGAGGGGCAACCGATGTAATTACAGAGTAAGCATAACAAATAATTAAACTTCATATTGTAAGATAATACGTATGGAGATATAGCTCTGCATTTCATGAGGCTGTATCTTCAATTTCAAGTACCATAAACAAAAGGCAATCAATGAGTGAAGAGGCTGTATCCAACAGAAGTCAAGTCCAGAATGGTGCATGAAGAAGGAAGATTGGGTTTGTAATTTCAAAGAAGGCTAACAGGTTTAACCTCAGCAAGAGGAAGTTTTAAAGTCAAAATGGAAACATGAAGGAGAACTAAGCCAAGATGTCATGTACTTTAAGATTTTTTGAATTAAGGGAACAAGGAACAAGGGCTTCTGACGTAAAAGCTTGCCTGTGCCTTAAGGAAGAAATGGCTCAGAAGAATGATGCCATGAACTGAAGGTGTGGCAATCAGTCTGAGGATGTGGGACTTTCTCAGCTCTTGTGGGCAGAGGACTGATGTAGATTGACTTGTATTTTATAGTCTTTATCCTCACTAGTGTGTTCAGAATGTACTTAACAGAATAAGAACACAAGACAGAAGAGTGGTTATGGGGCTGTTATCTTAGTTCACATAAGAGAAAACAGTAGCATATGGATCAAGTGATGGCTTTGGAGGACAAACCTAGGTTCTAAAAACAAAAGTCTCTGATAAGATTGTTTTTTGTTTTGTTTTGGTTTTGGTTTGGTTTTTGATTTTTTGTTGGTGGTGTTTTTTTGTTTTATTGGTTTTTTTTTTTTGAGATGGACAAGCATTCTTTTTTCAACAAAAATGGGGCTTCAGAGTGTGATAAGCCTATAGTAAGTTGCATTACAGTAGATTTTTTTGATCTTTAAAAAATCTTTCATACATGTATATCATGAATGTATCTGTTCTTCACCCTTTTTCCTTCTCACTTTCCTCTTCTTGAAACTCTTTTGATCCAACAAGTCTTCTCCTATTTTTGTGATTTCTCTTTATGTGTGACCCACTGAGTTAAGTAAGAGTTGCTTGCCTAATACTGGGCAGATGGCTACTCATGAAGAGAAGGAAACTTACTCATAACTATACCAAGAACAAAAACGGCTTTCAGCCTAAGTAACCACTGACTGACAACATTTTCTCAGTGAAGAATGGGGTCTCATTGGGTCCTTTTCTATCTATAATAAAATGCCAACTGGCCTAATCTTGTGCAGCTTTTGTGGAAATAACTACACCTAGAATGGGCTCATGAATGTAAAACTTTGTCATGTGTCCAATGTCATGTGGTGTAGATTTTAGGATAAGTGAAGAAGATGGAGACAAGAATATCAAGAGGTTAAACATGCGTTGGCTACACTGGCTTCTAATGTGAGAGAACTTAGTGTAAAAGATTCAGTAGCTACAAGGACACTGATTGTACTTACTAATATTTATTAGTGTCCAAGCTTTCTAAGAAATAATCTTTCAATTGTTTAAAGCATTTGAGGATTCCATTTTAAAAAATAAAATCCAGTGAAGAATTTAAAGTACAGTGAAACCCAAAGTATGCTTGTAAATCAGTTAAAGAAATGTACATATATCAATTGCTTAGACATTTTAAATGTTTATAGAGACATGGCAGCATTTTAGAATGGTTAACATCATTTACTCTTTGTAAAAAACTCATCTTTTCACACTTGTCTGTACCACACTGTCAGAATCTGAACAAGTATTATATGACACTATTCCTGCAGAGATGTGAACAAATCATTGACTATTCACCCCAGACAGAAAAATAACAAAAGACCAAAGTAAGGATAGCACCAAAGCCCGACATGGTGATACACTAGTGAGTTTTACCTAGGTTACTTACAGGAATATGGGTAAAGATTTCTTATAAAGGCAGAAGACAGCTGAGTCATAAAATGCATGAATGAGTGTGCGTGAAATCTAGACACGTGGATAGCAATGAATAGCCAACCAGCAGGTTAACAAGTTAGACAGTGTACTTTCCAAGCAGTTCAATTAGTCCAAGCCTTTCTCAGGCAACTCGAATTGTCTAAGCATGTCTCTTAGACGTCTTTACTGCTTACATATGCTTGAGGAAGTTGGGGCTGGTGAATATTGCCAGTTTCAGGGACTTCCTTAATGCTTTGAGTTGTTTGCTTCCTTAGGGTAATGAGTTTTTCTGTAGGGTAGAATATTTCATTTCCCCTTAGAACATCATACTGTTTTACTTGCCTATAAACAGCCTGTCTTATACTACCAAGATTTTTTTCTGCTTCTTTCATATCCTGTATTATTGAGCTTTAGTCCCAGATGGAAAGCTTTCATCTCAGAGGAAACTGCTATACAAGATTTAATTCGTGCCCATTCTTTCTGTTCTCCTTTTCTTGACAACAGGTAATGGGTACTGACAGTACTTAAAATTTCAAAATTTTAAGTTTTTCAGTAGATATTTCAACAAATATAGACTATAAGAAAGATTATATATGGCTGTTTTCTATATATTCAAATATGTATGTATCTAGTGGCATGTGTGTTTATATGTTCATACATATATTCTTTCTATATTCATATATACAAACATTATTCTTAGCAACACATTTATGTGCATATATATACATATATATGTAAATATATATATATATATATATATATATATATATATATATAGCCACACAATTATTTCACTAAGTAAAGGCTTGTATATGTGTAATATATTTGTGCCTGTATCACTGAGAATGGTACCTAACACTGATAGTTTTCATTAGCTATAAAAATTTTACTAAAAGTGATATTTAAAAAGCACTAAAATATAGCCTCCAAAGGCAAAACTTTGTCTCAAGAAAACAAACAAAACACTAAAATAATGGTATTGAACTTAATATTTTATTCAAAACTCTTGCATTTCCACTTTATTCTTGTAACTGTGCCATCATTGTAGTTGAACTTACAAATATCCACATACAGTAACAACTAAGACTATGAATCTAAAAGTAATCTGTATATTCAATGAAATGAGATGTTTCCCTTAAGAGTCAGAGAGTTTTAGTCTCTGGTAATACTTAGCACATGTCTCAGCTTCCTAGAACATGGTAGATACTAGATATTTTTTTTGTTTTCCTCTGAGTAACCTTATTATACCTTGAAATGCAATATGACAGCCATCAACCAGTTTATGAAGTATAAATCATATTAATTTCTGTCTCTTGATAGTAAGTACAGCAAGCAAAATATGAAAAAAAATCTGATGTATTAAGTGATTTCTTAAGTGGGTTAGTAATGCAATATTACTATAAAGAATATGATTTCACAAGTAAATAATTTAGTAACATTAATAGCATACATAATTACTAAGAATTATGTACTGATTATAAATTGTATTATATACAGCAAAGTCAACACAACAGTACTTGTATTAATCATTACAATCATCTGGAGAAATGAGGCTCTTGATGTGAGTTGAGTCTTAGAATTCATACTCTTTGTTAAATGCTGCTATTAGCAAGATTAGTTTCTAAATTAGGATCAGGCTTTAAAATCAATCTGCAGGTGATACAAGATGAAAATAAAGATATAAATAAAAGAGGAATCTGACAAGAGTTCTATAAGCACAGAAGAACTAGTAGAACTTTTTATAAAGGCAGATTGTGACTATAGAGAGAAATGAATCCTTTGATACCTGTGTCCCTGCTAAAGGAATCTATGACTATGCAGCCAGTCCTTGACAAGGACATCAGAGGAAGGAAATGAAATTCTATATTTTTGGAGTAATATAATTTAGTGTTAGTGTTTTTTGTAGCTGGTACAACAAATTAAAATAACACATAGAAAAAAAAAACTAGTACATTATGTTGCCATCCATAGCCCACAGTATAATGGCTTATTATAAGATGCTTCATTAAATATCTGTTTAAGATTTTATAAATCAGTTCATGTTATTAAATACACGGTTATAGTGAATGTCTTTGCACATAAACATGAATAGAATTAATGGTTATCTTTGTTATTTTGTCTGTGAGACAAGATAATAGTAAAGTCCCGAAGTAAACTCAAAGGTCTTTTAAAAAAATAAGTTGAGTCATTATGCATTAACAAAATAAAGTCAAGATTCCAATATAGTGTTATCTATTTTTAAACATGTGTCAAAAGGACTAGATGTTTTTGTGTGGATGTAGAGGGTGATTTCCCTCAGCAACTCCTATTAACACATTACTTGATTCCCCAAGCTTCCTTAATATCTTTAATGAACATTTTGTCGCACTTACTCTGACTGGTTTGTTAAGTAAATCTCTCCTACTTGTGCCAAATGTCTCCCTTATGGGAAATTTGTCTAAACTTCTAGGTAATCTCACCAATATTATGATGTTATGGTGTTCTGTTTCTATAGCTTTCAAAAGAAAACAAGTTGTGCTGTTCAAATTGTCAATGCCATCATGTTTATTAGCTTCATGTACCTCATGTGTATACGTGTGTATATATATCACCTCATTCCTAAAATCATAATATTTACATGTTTGTCCTCTACCTTTCAACAAAAGCAATTATACAGCATGCCAGAAAGTAATTATCTTTTCAAACACTGGTCATTTAATTGCCTGAGACTTTTATTCACTTTATTTATCCCATGGGTTTTAACTCAGGAATTAATTAGGTTAGCTTAAAAATCTACCTACTTCATAGATTGTAATGTTAAATTTATATTTATGCCCATTTATTTTGTTACCTTCCTTGACTTCTTCATATAATTGTAAGTGTAGATGATGGCATGTAAATAATTGCTCCTCATTGATCTATAGAATGCCAGCTGCTCTGGCATAAATTTGTGGCTTTATAAAAAGTTTCATTTTTAATGTTTCATCATTTGACTGGGCTTTTTATCTCAATGGCAGAAAAGTATATGGTTAATTTAAAAGCATTCTATGACACTAGGTGGAAGAATAATACTCCCATGCTGCCCCTTAGGCTGTAGCACAGCATCTCTTCTGTACTCTTGGGAACCCACTGGAGGCCACACACACTAGGCATCAACACTCTGGGGAGCACATACTTCAGTTCTTTGCGTGGCAGTCACAGGCTGCTGTTAACCCCCAGCACTGACACACTTTCCCCTTCATCATTGGGAACACGTGTAGTGCAGAAATTTCTTTTTTTAATGCTCAAGGTCTTCAGAAATAAACACTGGATAACATTGATTTCCAGTGTTTTTTTTTTTTTTCCTGAAATGCTATTATGATTACAATGCAGAGGAACCCTTATTATCTGTGGGAGGAAGTCAATAAACTACACCTGAAGCACAATCATAAACCATCTTTTGTGAGACACTCTCTGTTGATAAGATTTAGTAATGCCAGCAATTTGGGTCTGTCTTAAGTGTAGGAGATTATTATGCAGAATATCTCTTTGTAGTTAGTGGTAAGTTTGTTCGATGTATGCAACTGAAGTTATGTTTGCATGCACAGTTGAGAATTAAATGCAATCGATAAGAAAATGCTATGAGGTTAGAGTGACTCAGGTAGTTCTGCTAATGCTTTGAATAAAGAAAACACACGTAATTTTTTTATTTTTTATTTTTGCTAAACAAAAGAAAGCTAGAACAATAGATTATCAAGTTCAGATTCAAAAGTGGTTGTGGTAATTATATGTGGATGTGAGAAGTCATCATAATACTTTTTCTTTCTTTCTAACCATTCTGTGACAGTGCAGCTGGTGCTCACTATCAGGGCTGTACTGCTTAAAGGTCATGCATCTGGGATGGGTGAAGAAGGGAATGCTTACATTTACTTGGTGTCATCCGATATGTTTTCTTTCGCAAAGCAAAGATAGATGAACCATATATTAGGAAACTGCACACTGCCTAAACCTAAAACAATCCCACTACTTTCTCCCAGCACCTGGCAAACAGAAACAACATGTAAATTGGAAAATGCAGCTGTCGTCATTACAGTTTACCCTACTGATTTAATTTAATTTTAGTTTTTGAGTAGCACATCATTTAAGACATCTGATCATTGACCATGCCTTGGCAGAAGGGCAACAAAAGACAACTTGCTAATGGTTTAATCCCTTTGGAATGACAATTTTGTTGTTGTTTTTTCTCATGGTGAATCTACTGTGATAGGGTGAGAACATCTTATGTCAAGCTCCCATGTATTTAATCTGAACCCAGGACTATAGGTACTAAAGGGGTCCATTTGGGAATCTGTAAGAATGAGCTGAGCCTCCCTTCAGCTAGTCGGGAGACTGGTTACCACAGTCTACAAGAGCACAACAAAATATCTTTCCTACTTGCCACATTCATCTTCTCTGTCAGTTGTTCCTATTATGTCAGAAAGAGATCCTTCTTCCCACTAAAATTTATCTTGAACCTGGAAACACCATGAAAACCTCCCTTAACCAATTTCCCAATAGCAACCATATGACCAAATGATTGATGTCTTATCACTCAAATTGCCTCCTTTCTTGATTTCCAATTTTCCCTCAAATATTCTCTTATCTGTTCTCCTTTG
This sequence comes from Cricetiscus sungorus, assembly GCA_030556225.1. Classification (NCBI taxonomy): domain Eukaryota; kingdom Metazoa; phylum Chordata; class Mammalia; order Rodentia; family Cricetidae; genus Cricetiscus; species Cricetiscus sungorus. The sequence continues at coordinate 111,783,475 of JANBXA010000651.1, read as the reverse complement.
TATTTTGGGTGTTCTTTCTTCTTGCCAAGTGAATCTTTCTGCCAGAACTCAGTGCACTGTGACTTTCTTTCATGGGCTGAGACTTACTGCAGTGATCACTTCAGTTCCGTGATCTCGCACCCATTTGTAACCTGACAGCTCTAAAGCCAACGTCATCGAAATAACATTTGACTCCAACTTCCAGATCTATGCACACAGCCTGCCTCTCATGCAAGCACATTTTTCTGAAGGCAGTCTGTATAAACCCAGTGCACTCAGAGACAAAAGTCAGTCTTCCCTCCATAAACCTGTCCCCTTTTCCTGTGACATCTGGTCCTGAAGTACCCTTATTAAACTCTAGAATAACACTTCTAAAATATGAATCATTAGGTGTCTGTGAAATTAACATGGATAATACTTTTGCAAAATAGCTGCCAAGTATTGGCTTAAAAAACATTAATTTGAAAAACATGATTGTTACCTCTTTAGTGGATATACATAAAAGTAGGACAGCACCTATCTGTTTGATTAAAATATGAAAATATGAAGATGAAGAAAGATTTATTTTCCATTTGAGTATCCTTTGTAATCTTATTTTTAGAATAATGAAGAAATCCTTAAAATACATAACGTACTAGAAGTCTCTAAAATAGGGTAAAGTTATAATATAGAAAAAAATTTCAAAGTTCTTACATAATTATCTAGAAGTAAGAGTGAATAATTACATGATATCAATTGAACAGGATATTAGCTATTAAAAAATAATGAGTCAGAAATAATAAAATGTTTATGAAGAAATTATGATGTAGAATTATATGGGTGCAGATAAAAGTAATTAAATAATCCAAAATATATATGTTTCAAGAAAATAACTTCTTCAATATTTGTTCTTAAAAGTTATAATATCACATTATACCAGTAAAGCAATATTTTGATAAATACAAATTCTATATAGTATCATGAAATCACTTGAATAGTAGAACAAATAAAATTACAAACTGAAAACAAAACTCAAAGATTCATTGACCCTCTATTTTCTAGCAAAGTGCCAATTTTTAATTCATTAACTTTTTAATGAAATTAAAAATAATTTTGTGTTATTTGGTTATATCATGGCCACCTAAATCATGCTAATTTCCCTCTTGTCTTTCTTAGTTTTGTCATAAGTTAAAGCAGCCAGTTGGGAATCCAAATACCAGCTGAGCAGTGATGGTTTTGTTTTGTCTTGAGGATTTATGTTGGTAGCTTCAAGGAGAGCATTTATTTGGACTCTATGGAGAAATGATTTTTCTGTCTGTCAAAATAGATGGAGTATTTTCTGCATCTGGGAAGCAACAACGTGCTCCCAGCTCTCAAAGACCCAGAGTTTGATGTTGTTTACACTATTTATTCTCACTCTAGTCTTGTTACCATCACATATTCCTAGGAAAGCATGTGTTAGTGATTATATTAGAAGCTCGCATCTATCATTTGAGACTCTATAAAGCTGGAAGCACTTTCGAAATGAATACCTGAAGCCTTCATTTGATGCTTATACAGAAACAAAGGCCTTCAATACCAGGTAGTCTTGGAACCATTCAAGCTCTCCCCAAACGTCTGCCATTTTATTGTAGCATGTGCTGTTGGATACCATTCCTTCCCTTTGCTCGTGACAGCAGAGATCGGACAGATTGTTTTTCAGATTTACTACTTCTCATTGAGTCCTTTGAATTTTACGAACATGTAAATATTTCCTCAAAGCTTGCCAGAGTTGAATCAAGTTAGACTAAGAAATTTAACTAAGTGAATTGAATTCATATCCACCCCATTTCTTTTCTCTACCTCATGAGAGCTCTGGGGACTGATAAGTGCCACCATGCCAAGCCTCCAAAATCAATTTTTGCTCAAATGAAACAGCATCATAAACAAAAAGTGACTGACTCTGGAAACTCTCAGTGTCTGGATTTGTATTCAGGTTATACTCTCCATTTGTGTAGTTTCAGTAAATTTTCTCTTGAGCTTTGTGTCTTTGGATAAAAGGAAGCAGACTGTAATTGTTTATCCCTTACATAGTTTTATAAATTAAAATGAGCAAATGCAAGGAAGCACCTAATACTGTATATGACACTGTCAATATTTTTGTGTTCATCACACAGCCAACATAGTACTAAGAGATGATTTAGACTATTTCCTTTTACTACGATTTGTGTATTGTTTACTTACTGTCTGATTCCCCTAAGAACATATGCTCCACGAGAGCAAGCATGTTATTGGTTTTGTTCAAACACAGATGTTTTAGTAAGTGCTACAGATTTTCCACTTAACTGATTTCAAGGGCCAAGTGGCCCTGAGCGGGGAGATTTAAAGTTGTTCTCACAAGAAAGAATCACATCCAAAAACGAGGAATAAATTAAAACACAGAGTCTAAGGAAATGGCAAATCATTTCATTTTTCTGGGATCAGGGAGTAAATCTGGAAGGGGTTGTCATTCCAAACAGTGAATTTAAGCACACAGTTAATCAGTTTCATATCTGTTACGTAGATCTAGGTAGCTCTAATGTGCTTCTTAGGGTGCCTCAAAATATCAATGCTTTTGATAGACTTTATTATATAATCTCTACTTCTTCATCACTATTCCAAGATAATAACCAAGAGAAACTTAATTTCTTTCACATATTTTGAAGCATGTTTGTGTGCCTTTGAGTACAATTTTGTTGTTAGGAACCATTTTATCACTACAAAATATATAAACATATTATGTTAATAACAATAACAGAACTTTTTAGGGTGGAAGTATGATGAGACACTTTCAGTAGTCAAGTCTAGGATCTCCATGCAGCACAAATTCTTGCTTTCTGCTCTTCCAGACATCCCACCTTTAATACCCAGGACCCACAACAGAAGGCTCACAATTGCCTATATTCCCAGCTCAAGAGAATTCAACTCCCTCTTCTGATACCTGCCACTGCCTGGACTTAGCATTCCAAATCTAACACACATACACATAATTTAAAAAGAAATAGAAGTAAATTTAAGAAATTTAATTATGGTACAGTTGTTGCAGAAATCACAAGAGACCGAATCAATCTTAATGTAAAGATATCCAGGCATTTTACATCAAAATTTAACTTGCTTAACAACATGAAGAATTTCTTGCAGTTTTCATCTACATTAGTTACTTTTCTAGTTGCTATGATCAAATGCCATGAAGCATCTTAAAGGAAGGGTTATTTAAGTTTACCGTTCAAGGGAATACCATCACTCATAGTGGTCAGAGCTCAAGGCCATGGATTACAAATGATCTGCGGTCAGAAAGCAGAAAATGATGAATGCTGGCATTTAGCAGTTTTTGCTCTTTATTTAGTTTCAGGTTTCAAACACATGAAATGGTACTAAACACATTTAGGATGGGTCTTCCTGTTTTAATTAACTTAATTTAGAAACTCTCACAGATGTGCTCATATCTATAATGCTTCAAAATCTCAGCAGTTTACTATCACGATTAAACATTAAACTGTCAGAATAAAACTTCTATAAATAAATCTGATGCTTTAGGAAATTTCTGAATTGTAGTCATGGGTTTGTGTATTCTCTACAAAGAAGTCAAGCTATAATAGTACAATAATGTAATATGTGAAATTTTACTAGGAGAAGAGCACTAAAAGCCCCTTGAGAAACTTTGGAATCTTTGGGTTTTAAAAGGACACCATCATATAAGAAATCCAGGAAGGTGATAAAGAAGAAAATGACTCAAAGAAAACTAGGATACTATAGGAACTAAGGACCTTTATAAAGCATGTGGATATTGATGAGGTTAAGAAGAGTCATGGGGGAGCTAGTAAGATGGTTCAGAAGGTTAAAAATAAAGAATACTTGACACCAAGAATGACAACCTGAGTTTGATCCTTGCAACCAACATTCAGAAGGAATGAACTGACTTTCTTAAAATGTGCTCTGACATTTATACACATACACTATGATACATATGTACATACAAACACACAACATTAAATGTTATACATTTATTTCAAAAAGGGATGGAGGGAAGGTATGAAATATATGCCTATTGCATTTATGCAATACAGTTAAAATTATACTTCATACATAAGACATAAGAATACTATTTCCAGTGGTACCTGCATAACTTAAGTAAAACTTCATATTCTGTTTAGCTGAGGAGTCTTAGCTGTATTATGCTGTTTTTATTGCCTCCACACTTACCTATCCATGCATGCCATTCTCAGTCTGAAAATTGTTCATATGAGGATCATAGTTAATGTCTATATTTTGAGAGAGGGCTTGAAAGCATGATTAAATAATAAATTATATACAAAACAATATGACCTTGAATATGGGAAATTTGACTGTACATTGAACACAGTGTTTGCAAGAAGGTGGAGCTAAAATGCATACTTTATAAGTCTGTAGTTTGTGAATCTGATGGGATATTTCCCTTCAAAATATTGAGGCATCAGCTAGATACAGTACTACGTATCTGAAATCCCAGGGCTGACGATATGGAGGCAGAAGGACTGAGGGTGCAAGGCAAACTGGTACCCTGTCAGGGAGAAAGAAGGAAAGAAAGGGAGGAAGAGTGGACATGAAGGAAGGAGGGAGAAAATGCATACTGTTTTTAAAACACTAGCGGTATTTAAAAGTTTTCAGTCTGTGTCTAGAAATTTGTAGGTGACTAAGATATGTTGTACATTCTGGAATATAATGACGGCATGGTATGTCAGTCATTTTCATGATTGTTCTTTCAAAGTTTCTATATTACAGAAGAGACCCTGCAATTAACTGGAGCTCATTTCAATTACAGTAATATTTGGCAAAAAGCTGGAAATACCCAAAACTTTCTAGTGTAAAGACGTATTTATGATCTTCATTGTGGTGTTGGTTTCATGTCAGGATTAAAATGTCAACATTTCTTTGTATTGCATATTAAATGTATGCACTGCTTTTACTCCAGTTCAATAGAAACAATAAACATAAAAACTAAATTTAGTATTACATAGTATTCTAACACTGTGCAGGATGTTGTTGAATCAGCTCACAAGCTAATCCATGCAATTTTACTCAGCCCTACACTCCGTGTGTTCATGTATCTTTCGATCAGTTGTGGTGGAAATATTTACAAGCATGAAATCTGTCAAAGGCTACAAGTGTTTGTTTGTTTCATTTTCCCCTTTCACAGTTTTAACTGTGTTGCAATGCTGGCAACAGAGACAGAGAAGAGCAAACTGCCTTTATCTGCTTGTTTAGGAGGCATCTCTGTGCACTGGTGCATTGAGACACAGGCTTCATTTCCATGGTAAGGCAAGGTTGAGAATGGAGACATATCACAGTGTATGTAGCTGGAACCCACTCTGCTCTGATGCCCTCCTTCATAAACACTGCGTGCTAGCAACATAGCTCATAGGCAGCTAGCTTCAGCTGCTCTATGCGGATTTTCACTAAAAGCTATGCTAAACACCTGCCTGTACTGCGGAAAATGGTTGCAGTCTCTCAAGCAGCAGCTCGAGAAGGTTGTAATCATGAATATTAGCCCTGTGCACAGCTCACTCACAATTATCTCCTGGAGAACCTTGTTATTGTGCAACTGAGATGCATATGCGCTTTCTACTATAATCACCCATAGAACCCTTCCAACCAAGCAGTTATTCATCAATCACAGTTTGCTTCAGCTAGTTAAAAGGAACATTGTGAAGCAAAATTTGCCCTGCCCTTTCTTCATCTTCTTAAACTTTTCATTGTTTCCAATATATTTCCTATAAAGGGGTTATTGAGCAATTTCTTACATAAAACACTTTTCTGCACTTATATTAACTATTTATCTACCATTAGTTTATATAGAGAGGAAAGATTGTAATAATTTGAAAATAAACCTGCATCTCTGAAGTCACTTCTTAATTTTTCAGGTTTTTTAATTTGGTGCAATTTTTGTGTGGACCTCAGGGCTCTGTGTAGCCTTAATCTATCTTTAAACACTAATTCAAATGATTTATTTTCTTTCCTAAATATGTCTCTAAAACTAATATTTAGTTGCATGAGTTTATTGCACATAGCAATGTTTTGGAGGCTATTAACAAATTATACCTGAGATTATCATTTAAAATATGAGCAATGACAATAACTTTGAGGGTTACATGAGTGGTATGTATCATGTTGTGTATTAATAATAATTTGCTATTTCCTCTTTTTCTCTTTATTTTTTAATTTAAATTTTAAAAAGTTTATTTTACATCTCAATCCCAGTTACCTCTTCCTCCTCTCCTCCCCTGTTTCCCCCAACCACTATCCTACCCACTTTCTGCACCCCAGGAAGGGTGAAGCCTTCCATGGGGGATCTTCAAAGTCTGTCACATTTGGAGCATGTATCTAGGCTGGTTACCTCTTCCTCCTCTCCTCCCCTGTTTCCCCCAACCACTATCCTACCCACTTTCTGCACCCCAGGAAGGGTGAAGCCTTCCATGGGGGATCTTCAAAGTCTGTCACATTTGGAGCATGTATCTAGGCTGGGAGAGTATCTATCCCTCTATGTGGAATGGGCTCCCAACGTTCATTCCTATACTAGGGATAAATACTGATCCACTAGCAGGGGCCCCATAGACTGCCCGAGCCTCTTAACTGGCATCCATGTTCAGGGGATCTGGGTCAGTCCAATGCTGGTTTCCCAGCTATCAGTCTGGGGTCTATAAATTCCCCCTTGTTCAGGCCAGCTGTTTCTGTGGGTATATCCAGCCTGGTCTTGACCCCTTTGCTCATCATTCCTCCCTCTGTGTATCTCCCTCTCTGCATCTTCCATTCCCTTTGATTCTCTTTCTTTCCCTTCTTTTCTCCCCTCACCATTTTGCCCTTTACCCTCTCTTCCCTTAGTCTGTGTCTCTCCCCTTCATTTCATCACTATATTGTTTTAACTGATCTGTCTCTGTTTCTGCTCTCTATTTCTTTCTCTCCTCTGTTTCATTACTATGATGTTTTAACTGCTAAAACTCTGTAATATGTGTTTAAAGTAAGAAATATGAGAATTCTAATTTTATTTTTTGAAGATTATTCTAGCTAATTGGCATTTTCTTTTTGGTTATTCTGTTTCGTTTTGTTCTGTTTTGGAATGAATGTGAACTTTAGGAATTTCTCCAAAAAAAGGGTGCCATTGATATTTGATTTTGAGAGCCACTGTATTCCATCTGTAGTTTGTTTTAGATAATAAACACATATTAAAGCCAGTTATAGGAATAGACAGATGGTTCAACATTTAAGAATATTGGCTTGCCTTCTAGAGGACCTGTGTTCAATTACCAGCACAACAAACTGACCTCTGTGGACATTGCATGCATGTAGGACACAGATGACACACAGGCAAAATGTTAATATACATAAAACATAATACATGTTACAATATTATTTTAGTATATAATCACATTTTTGAGAAATTGAGCTGGCATGTCAGTGTAAGTCTATAATCCCAGTACTTGGTGAAAGAATCAGGGAGGACCAGGAGTTCAAGGCTAGCTTGGGGTGCATGACTCTCTGCCTTAAAATAAAAGCTAAAAAGGATGAACTTGGGTTCTCAGTCTCTGTGGATGACAGGGCAGATAAAGCAACCTTATCACATTTCAGAAACAGCCTTCTTAGACATAATTGACTCTCTATCTTCTGGTCATAACAATAATATCAAACTTATCAAGTGACTAAACTATGGGGGAGTTACACCAGTTTTAAGACATGGAGGAGCAAAAGGGTGATTTTGAATATATAACAGGGTTATTTCAAGCTAGTGGTAACCCATTATAACTGACTGTAAACCAAAGCTCCTTAAAGTATACAGGGTCAGGGCTGATTTCACCTTTCATGTCTTAAGCACAGAGCTCAATATGTGCTGTAGGCTCCATCTGTGCCCCAGCTTGATTTGACTCACCAGAGAATGACTGAGTGATCTGTGTTCAGTGTCAGTAATTATAGATTTGAGCAGGCACTTCTTCTGCAGTTGGCTCCTCAGCAAATGGCAGTTACTAAGAGGCAGGGCCACCTACTGTGATGAGCCAAGATCAAGCAAAAGGCCTAGACTGGACTGGACCAAATACTACCTTGTGCAGCAAGGGAATCTGTTTCCTAGAATTATTTCTAACTTTACTTATTCTTACATGTAAGGCTGTTGTTTAGGTACTAGACTGAATGTACTGTTCTGGCACTGGCCAAAAAAAAAAAAAAAACAAACAGAAAACTAACAAAAAATAAAAATAGAAATAAATAGAGGTAAGAAATAGCTAACAGTATGATGAGGCACATGTAGTTTTGGAGGGTCTACCTGACAAACAAATTAGAAAAGGTACATTACACTGAAGTACCTAAATTGTTTACACAGAAAAACAATATTTCACAAGAACTTTTACCTAAAGTATACCTCCTATGTCATGTTATATTATACAACTTTCTAAAAACTGTTGTCCTGAAATGTAAATAAAAATTTAATCTCACAAAGTGGCTTGTACACCTAGACATAGGTAATTAACTAACATGTAGAATTTTCAGTATGGACTGAAAAGAAGATTAAGAAAAGAATGTATTAGGTATGTTAGTACAGGCAAGAAGTCCATAAGTTTAAGGCCTGGTTGGGTTGTACTATTCCTTCCAAGCTATTCTGTGCAGTGTAACAAGACTCTAATGTGTGATGATATATTATTTATGATCTAATAAAGCCACTGAAGATCAGAATGCAAAGCTAGCAAAATCCATGGAAGCTGGGCAGAGGTGGCACACAACTTTATTTCCAGGACTCAGGAGACAGAGGCAGAAGGATCTCTGTGAGCTCAAGGCTACCCGGGTCTACATGACAGATTTCACACCTTTAATCTCAGCACTAGAGAGGAATATAAGAGAGGTATATAAGATAGTAGTATGGGATTTAGGATTTCCTCTGGTAATTTAGTCTCCAGTTACATTGAGGACAGGATCCCTCCCCCAGCCTTGGTAGAGGAAAAGAGCTCTTTGGTGGCTCAGCTGCTTTGCTTTTTTGATCTTCAGTTTGAATTCTAGTGGGCACATATAGCTAGGCAGTTCAGTACTATAACATGCATGGTACATATCTGTGTAAGACCAATCTTACTTAGGGTTTCTATTGCTGTGATGAAACACCATGACCGAAAAGCAAGTTTTGGAAAAGGTTTATTTGGCTTACACTTCATTATTGCAGTTTGTCACTGAAGGCCTCTGCAGGAGGGCCGGATGCTGGAGACAGGAGCTGATGCAGAAGCCACGCAGAGGGAAGCTGCTTACTGGCTTGTTTCCCCTGGCTTGCTCTGCCTGCTTTCGTATAGAGCCCAGAAACACCAGCCCAGTGATGGCACCAGCCATCACCAGCCACCAGTGATCACTAAATGAGAAAATGCCTTACAGCTGGAGCTCATTGAGGTATTTCCTCAGCTGAGAATCCTTCCTTGATAATGCTAGCTTGTGTCAAGTTGACACTCAAAACCAGCCAGCACAGATCATTGATGTCTTTTCTCCCATTGCAGCTTACATAAATTCTGCCAGTACTATGAATGTTAGCCAATGGGAATTATCTGTCCATGTCGGTTCCAGCTTGATTTACTTCTGTGATATATATCAAGCATGTTTTCAGTGAAAGTCTTATCATCTAATATTGGTTGATGACCAAGATCAATGAAAACATCTGTTTTAGGAGCATCCCACACATAGCACTGGGATTTTTGTTGAAAATTCTATGGATCCTGGGAGTAGCATTATCTACACATTACGATGGGCCAATTCAACTTTAAATGAAAATATTGATAATTATTATGAAATATTATGAAAACTTATGAAATAGGTTTCTATATTATCGTTTCCCTAGCCTTACTTTTGGTAGGCCCTGCCCCATCCTGTTTAAACTTTCCCAGGCCCCCTTTATCGTGATATGTGCTTACTGTGACTTCTCTGGTGACTTTAACTTCTGCACTATTCTGTCACCTTTGCTGTGATCAATAATTGTGTCTGTATCTACAGTGGTATTTTGCTTTTAAATGAATTAAAACATTTGTACTTAATAATATTCCTTTTTTCAAAGAAAGTTCTGGAAATAATGCACTTACACTGATTTCTAATTGTATTAAGTTCTTTCTTCATATGTGTGTGTGTGTTTGCATACATATGTGTGTGTGTGTGTGTGTGTGTGTGAAGAGAGAGAGAGAGAGAGAGAGAGAGAGAGAGAGAGAGAGAGAGAGAGAGAGAGAGAGCATTTATGTGTGTGAATGCTGGCACTCAAGTACCATGAAGTTTGTATGAAGCTCAGAGTAAAACTGATAAGTCACCTTTCACCTTGTTTGAAATAGGGTCTCTTTTGTTGGCTTCTACTGCATTCCAGGCTAGCTGAGCCATGAACTGCCAGTTTTCTCTCTCTCGGATGTCCTTTTCCCAGTAAAAAAAAACGCTTAGTCACAGATTTTCCCTCTCTGCCTTTGACTTTTATGTGGGTTCTTGTCATCCAACATGTCCTCATTTTCTTAAGGCAGATGCTCTTACCTGCTGAGCCAAATGCCAGCTTCTGTGTTAGTTTCCTGATTCAGCTTTAACAAATTACCATTATTTTAGAGTCTTAAAACTATGTAGATTTAAGGTGCTAGGGCTTTTAACTCTAGTAATTCCACCATTTTCTTGACCTAAATTCAAAATGTAAGATTCTGTCTTCACCTTGGAGGAAATTCTACTGCACGGCCTTTGTGGCTTCTACAAATTGCCTACATCATTCTTAGGCTCATAGGTGACATCTAGATCAATACACTCTTTCAACTGTTGCCTCCAGTATTTCCACTCCTATCTGGCTTTTGTCTGACAAGAGTCCTGGTGATTCCCCTGACCCCACTTCTGAAACTCTCCTTGTGCCAGAGCCCTTAACTCATGTCATATGCAGTCTCCATTCTGCCTGATGTGTAGCAATGAAGCAGTCACAGGCTCCTAAGATTAGCACTTAGATAACTTTGATGTCATTATTTTACCTGCTGCATTCAGCCCCTCTTTCTCTTCCTTTCACATGTTTTATGTGGCTTAATTTTAGACATTTACCCCCTATAATCCTATTCCCTAACTAGTCCATTTTATTTAAATTTAAGTAAATGCAGAGATTCCAATGTATATTGATTAGAGCAGCAATTCTAGTTTGAAAAGGTTTTCCTAATTATTTCCCCCAAGTACACCACCCAAGGGCACTGTTTCTCAGGTTTCTTTATGAGTATGTTCAGTGTACTGCTGGTTATGTTTTTATGTGTGAGGATGATTTAAAGCTCATTTTGCAAATGCCTATTTAGTTGTATTAATAACTGTGCTAGGTCAAACACACTCTCCCTCCAGACTGTCATGTTACTGTATTAATGACTACTGTGTCCCAATATTATAATAGAGTTATCCAAAGACAGCCTGCCATTTTCCTAAACTTTATTCCTGAATGTTAATTACTTATTCAAAATGTTTTCATTGCTGATGACTTTGCATGCATTCATGCTTATTTCTATCATTTTTATATGTCTGAAAGTGTTCTTTGTGAACACATAGATTCCATTCCTTGTGTTTGTTTTCCAGGTCTCTGATCACCCATGGTTTGGTCAGCTATTCTCCCCTTCCATATTCATTTTCCTTGTGTGCTTCAAGTACTTTGTTCTCTTCTTTGCCCTTGCTATAAAGATACTGTTTTTCTTATTTGACAAAAAGTCATTTCTTGCTCAGTGGTAGTGATGTATGCCTTTAACTCCAGCACTCAGGAGGCAGAGGCAGGCAGATCTCTGTGAGCTCAAGACCAGCCTGTGTTCTATTTAACAGCTAGTTCCAGGACAGCCTCCAAAGCCATAGCAAAACCCTGTCTCGAAAAACAAAACAAACAAACAAGTCATTTCTCATTGGTCTACCCCCATCAAACATATTTACTAATTCATTAATAGTAGAATATTGGTTCTGGATTTGATTCTTCACTGTTCAATTTCCCTGTCCATTTTTAGCTGTTGCTTTGTGATTTAATGTTTAAAATATAGCTGTGTTGGAATAATGTTTTCAATATACATTACATATTCATTTCCTTGCAAAAATAAGATGTGATGATGATTTCTGCCTGACATATTCTTAATAGGTACATGGTAGCTCAACCTTTTTGTTTGAAATATTAGTATTTTTTTAACTTTACCATACATGCTTGCTTTCTCTTATAATGTGGCATATATATGTCTTTTCTTCAAAGCTTCAGCATGACTCATTATATGATTCCATGTGTTTGAATAGAGTTTGCCATTGTGGGGTGAGGTAGAAATCTTAGTGGGTTAAGCATGAGTCTAGTCATAAAATATTATTTTTCTTTTACTTACTAATGTCCCACAAATACACATTCAGATTAATCCACTCTAAAATATGCTGAAGCTACAAATAGCATCTATGATTTGAATGAGTCCTTAGGGTCTAGGCACTCATCATTAAAAAGTTGTTCCCTTTCTGAACTGTTTGAATCCTGAAATCCTTTGGTCGGTACCTATGTTCTCTCATCCTGCTATTTTTAACTAGGGGTTTTTAATTTGAAAGTTTCAGGATGTCTCTGTAATTGTGTCATTCCCCACATGCTTGCAAATGATCTATTAAGAATTGTGTGAAGACAAGTCATTGCACGTAAGATTTTTGTTTGATTATTAGCTTTGTTTGTTTCTTAACAGATTCCCATGTACATACAGGCAGTAGACACTTGAATTTTGATACAGATGTGTTGCCTTTGAAGATTTCAATATGTGTGTGTTGTGTGTATATATGTATAGTATATATTCAATTTTATTATATATGATATATATCACATATAATCATTACACATATATATTCCATTTTTATTCCAAAATATATTTCTTCCAGCTAATTAAGTGTATGTGTTTGTCTCTGACCATTTTCAGAGTGTAATTGGAATAGAAATATGTTAAATGTGTGTGATCACCATGGTTCAGATATGACAAAACCATAGGCACACCTGAGAGAAACAGAGAGAGAGAGAGAGAAAGAGAGAGTTCAAATTACACAAAATTAGATTTTAAAAAAGAGAGATATTACAGTGAAATTTAGAAAATACTTAGGACATATTTTTAAAACTAAAGTTCCCCTAATTGGAAATTCTATAAGAAATAGGTGAATTTTTACATGCATATAGCCTAACAAGATTAAAGAAAGATTATATAAATAATTATAATGTAAAATTAGATTAAAGCAGTAATAAAAGACAGCTCCCAGCTGAAGCAAGTTTAAACCCAGACCCCTTTACTGTTGAATTCTGATGCACCTTTAAAGAATCATCACAATTTTCCTCAAACCAGTCTACAAACAGAAAGGGAAGAAAGACTGTTTAACTCCTTCTGTGATGTCCATATTTCTAGACACTAATAAGACACAACAACAAAGTGAATACCAATCTTTTTGGTGTACATACCTACAAAAAATCTTAGTAAAATATCTGCAAAGAGAGTTCATTAAAATATGAAAAACAGCATTCACCATGATCAAGTCTGACACATGTCAGAGAGGCATGGATGATTCCATATATGCTATCGGGAAATGCAATTCAAGTACCTGTAGCTTTGGCCACATATGGCAACGATGAGACAAAGGGATCTATTTTCGGTTTCTGGCCCTGTGCATTGTTGAAGGATGACCCTTATCTAGGAATCAGAAATCCTCTAAAGTTACCATAGCTTTCTAACATATACTTTCTCATCTGAAGTAATTAACAAGAACTTCACTAATATAGTATGTTGATATGTATTTTTATAGGTGATGTGTATTTTTATGTGATAAATTCTTGGTGAATTGAGGGTTACAACTAGAATACTCATATTTTTATCTGTCTTTAATATTGTGCTTATCTTTGATGATATTTTTGGAAAGCCATCATTTTCAGTCATCGTGATGCATTATAATTTCTTGGAAATAATAAATGCAATAGTTGATTATCTCTTACCTCTTGAGATTTGTTATGAAATACTAATTTCAAATATGTTACATTTATTTAAGATGTGGAATATTTGCTTAATGATGCAAAGGTATGTTGCGTTCTTTTGTGCTTCATTTGTTTAATTCTGTGAAGTTATTTTACTTTGCCTGTCTAAAACACCTAATTGGTTTTAAAAAGAGCTGAATGGCCAATAGCTAGGCATGAGAAGTATAGGTGAGGTTGCCAGGCAGAGAGAATAAATAGATAGAGGGAAAAAAGGAAGAGGAAGAGGAGAGGAGAGTATTAGGGACCAGCCACCCAGCTACATAGCAAGCCATGAAGTAAGTAAAAACAGGTATACAGGAAGGGAAAAATATCTTCTCTTTTCCTCGGCACCTCTGAAGATTATAGGTAGGTCTTTGTGCCACCTCTCTCTGTGTCTCTATCTCTATCTCCCCTCTCTATCCACCCTCCCTTTCCCTTTCCCCAGTAAAACTTCCCATGCAAAACAAAACAAAACAACAAACAAACAGGTAAATGCCCAGAGGCAAGAGTCAGACAGGATAATTTAAGTTAAGCAAAACTGTCTAGAAATAAGCCAAGGTAAAGCTGGGCATTTATAAAAGAATAAGACTCTGTGATTATTGTGAGCTGGGTGGTGAACTTCCCAAAGAGTAAAGAAAGTACAAATTTTTGCTTTGTAATTTGCATAGGCATTTCTCTGAGATGCTGACTCTAATATCACCTGTTTATTATGCAGCTGGATTAAGAATCACCATAACAAAAACAAAACAACAAAAATCATGCAGGAGGAATGACCGTTTTTAAGAGAAGGGTAGGCAAGTTTTACTCAACCCCTAAACAAGAAGTGAAACTTGCATTAAAATGTAAGCAAAGTATATTAGATAAACGATTAATGAAAACAAAATTAGAAAAGAAACAGTGAGTACAAGCACCTGGAATGCCTTGTGAAGAAAGTTGTATTCATTACAATTTTGTCTTAATACTCCAAGAGCAATACAAATTCAAGATAAGTTTGCAAAGTCTGTCTAAACTCCTTGTAGTAAAGTTACAGGTACATAATTGAATACATGGTCTACAAGCTGATCAATAACTGGTTGGACTGTTTGAAATTGCCTTCAAATGTGTGTTATAAAAGTGTGTGGGGGGTGTATTGATTTAAAGAATATCACAAGGGAGAATTCAAAGTGGAAGATGAAAGCTGTAAGAAAAGAACACAGCTCAATTTAAGACCAACACACTATGGAACTATCCAGCCATGAAATAGAAGACCTTGGGAGGCCACAGACTCCCTAGGGTGGTTGTCTGAGTCGTATGGATTTGCCCTTTTCATGAAATGATGGTGAGTGCAGCATGGATAGCAGTAGTTTTTTTTGCCTGCCCACCATTTGTTTGTCCACATATTTGCTTTGTTTTGAAAAATTAGTCTGGCTGAACTTGTCTATGAGGGCAGTTAATGCAATCTTCTCAGGACCACGTTGGAAACTTAGTTCAAATTAATTAGAATCTCATTTCCAGTAAATTGAGATGCAGAAGGTGGGAATTCATTTTATCCTAGAAGAACCAACCCAAAAGTCTGGGTTCTACAACTCTAATTCAAAGGTGCTTAATTTCTGACTTCATTAGAGTGTGGAGTTTCATGATCCTTTTTTTTCTAGTTAGTTTATCAATTTATAATACTATGTAACTAATCAGATATAATTTCTGGTATTTAAAAGATTTGGAGTGTGATTGATACTGACATATATGTCCTGGAACTCAACACCCCACTGCTTTAGCCTCTAGAGTGCCACCCCTCTATCTTGCCACTTCTATCTTATGATATCTTTCTTTTGTAGTTTGCTTGTTTTTTAGTTTGTACATGTGCAAAGCATGGTGCCATGTTATATTTGTGGAAGTTAAACCCCAACTTAAGGGAGCATGTTCTGTCCTTCCACCATGTAGGTCTTGGGAATCAAACTCAGATGAACAGGATGGATGTCAGATGCCTTTACCCATCGAGCCACTCCCTGCCTGCCCTCTTGCACTCTTGAAATGAACAGTAAAAGGCCATTATATTTTTCCCTGGCTGTAAGAGTTCATAGAATTCATTGGGCTTTACCTGCCACACAGGTGATTGAACAGCTTGAACCTCTTCCTCTTTTCACTCTGGCTTCTCTGCTTGTTCTGAATTGAGTCTGTGACACTGTGATCTACAGAAATGACCGAGTCATCTGATGGAATCTGCGTTACCAGTATCAACGTTGTTCACTTCAACGTTGTTCAACGTTGTGAATAAGCAGTCATGGTTGAACTACCAGCCATGGAAAAGTGGTTACTCAAGAAAAAGAAGTGGCATTTACATCATCACTTCTTTGGAGAGACTAGAGTGCTTTCTCAGATCATATAGTGGAGGTGAACAATTTAAAAAGCTAGAAGCTCACTCCTTTTTGAGTGACATATTTTTTCCAGTATTTAAATATTTCATCCTGGTGATTACTGGACATGTGCAAATATCATGATCTGCATAAAGAGTTATCATTTACTTTCTGTCCCCATCTCCACCAGAACCTGCTTATTCTCTCAAGTATGCTTCATGGTGGACCTTGGCAATTATTTCATACTTCATTGGTCTAACCTCACTCATCTGGATTCCTCCCATTTGTCTCAATCTTCTTGTCCCCTTCAATTCTCCATGTAACTGTTTAGCTGGCTAACTTCTCTGTGATGGTAGAAATATAACCATCTTTTTTAATTTTTCCATGTTAATTTAGAATTTCAAATTTAAATGTCAAAAGAAAGATAAATGGTATTTTTTGCAAAAATAACGGGGATGAAGAGTTGACTCAGTAGTTAAAAGTGATTGCTGCTTGTGTAGAGAACCTGGGTTCAGTACCTAAAAACCACATAGTAACTTCAAGCCACCTGCAAATCTAGTTCTTGGGATCCAAAACTCTCTGGTGATGTCAATTGGCACCAAGCATTCGTGATATATATATCAGCAACAAACATACCAACACACACACACACACACACACACACACACACACAAACACCAATATCCCCAAAAGTTTTTTTTTTTAAGCTAAGTACGCCACAGTTTCTTATTCTCTCTTCACACACATTGACACACATTGGTGGTCTCTCTATATTAACTGTTTCTATTGCAAAAAGAAATTTCTTTATTAAGGGTTGAGAAGTGCCTCACTCTATTTGTATGAAGATAAGAATTTAAGAGAAATTTTAATACTATGACCACTTAAATGAATAATAGTATCAGGATTTCCTCTAGGGTCTATGCCATAATAGTACCAGGAATGAATTCTGTCTTTAAAACCATTCAGAAAGTGGTTGGTTATTGCCACAACATTTATGCCACTATGGCACCAGTGAACATAACTTGATAGAAAAGTGATTAAGTTCACAGGATACCACAATTGAGTAAGACTATTGAAAATTATTCTACTCAGGGAAGTATGTGTCGAACCATTCAGCGTTATGAATGATAGCCAACAGGGAATAAGATGCAATATTGTCACCAGCTTGCAATCTCCTGGTCCTATGTCTCAAAAACATAGTATTTTCCACTATTGAGTCCAATCATCAAGTTCTAAAGGGTAATGAAGACCAGTAGTAACACTTTGTAGAATTTGGCATGTCTATGGGATCTCACCATCCAACCTTAAAAAGAGGTAGTCTATATCTAACACTAGACTTTTTATTTGATAGGCTATGATGTCTGGAACAGGCATTGCATACCCTCACCCATTACATTATAGAGTAGCGTCATTTAAACACTTTTTATTTATGGTATAAAAATTTTAGGAAGATTCTTCAGTAGTATTTCTACACAAGTTTTCCAAACTTGTGTAGAAATTATATATTTTTTATTTAAATCAATTTTAAATTTAAATATATTCAAAGTTCTTCAATGTTAGTTATGCCTTCCCATTATTCCTTCTCTAGCCTGCCTACCATCTTTCACCTCATTTAACATTCCTCTTCCTTTATTCAGCTTTATCCTTCTGACTACTTGCATTCTATTATCCTTCCTTAATTTCCCTTATGACACTTTCTTAGTTTTATGGCTTGTAATGATACTCCAATTTAAGTAAACTAACAATCTAAATATTCAATATCTACATATGAGAAAGGACACGTGACATTTTCCTTTCTAAGTCTGGGTCAACTCAATCAGAATGTTTATTTCTAGGCCCATTAAGATTTCATTTATTTTTCTTTTTATTTCATTTGAAGCTACATAATAATAATAATGATGATGATGATGATGATGATAAACACTCCATCATGTAAATATACTATATTTTCATTATTCTTTCATCAGTTATGGACATTTACAGTGTGTCTATTTCCTGGCTACTGTGACTAGAGTAGCAATGAACATGTGTGATGAAATTCTTTTATTCTTAGATATACAGTTCTTTGGAAATATGGCCAGAAATAGTATAGCTGTAACACATGATATATCTATTTCTAGCTTTCTGAGTAACCTCCACTCTGACTTCCATAGTAGCATGAGTTTGCACTACCACAAATAGTGAATAACCATTTCCTTTTCCTCTGCATTTATTGTCATTTCCTTTCAATCTTAGACATTGTAACTGTTGTAAAAAGAAATCTCAAAGCAGTTTTGAATTGCATTTCCCTGATGGCCAAGGATAGCATTTAAAACAAAATAAAATTAACATAAAATGAAAATTAAAAAAAAGTAAAGCAAATATTTTAGCTCTCTAGTTTCTCACCCAATTTTTAACTGAATTGTTTATTTTCTTAGCAAAGTTTAGGTTTTAGAGTTTTTCATATTTTTAATAGAGTTCCTATTACTGTGATGAAACATCCCAACCAAATGCAACTTGGGAAGAAAAGTATTTATTTTAGGTCATCTTCCATCACTGAGGGATGTTAGGAAGCTAGAAGTCAGGGAATGGAGTAGAGGCCACGGAGGAATGCTGCTTACTGGTTTTTTTTTTTTTTTCTGCATTACTTGCTCAGGCATTTGCTCAGACACTTTTATACAATCTGGAACAACTGCCCAGATTTGCATTACACAGAATGATCTTTCCCCTCTCACATAAACATTAATCAAGAAAATCAAGGGCTGGAAAGATGGTTCAGCAATTAAGAGCATGGGCTGCTCTTCCAGAGGGCCTTAGTTCAATTCTCAGCATCCACAAGGCTGCTAACAACCATATGTTAATCCAGTTCTAGGGAATCTGACATCCACCTCTTGTCTCCACAGGTACTGCATGAACCTGATTCCTAGAAATACATTCAGGAAAAATGTATATAAACATAATAATAATTAATAATTATGGTGAAATATTTAAAAAAGATAAAGGAAATTCCCTACAGACTTACATTTTCTCAATTAAGATCACCTCTTCCTAGATATGTCTAGGTTTGTGTCACATTTGCTAAAAAAAAAATAATAATAAACTAAAATAAAACAAAACAAAACAAATAAACAACAACAACAAAAAACCCCAACCAGGACAATATCTAGACAGTAAACCTCTATGAGATATACAGCTGGTAAGTTTTTTGTTTGTTTGTTTGTTTGTTTTTTGTTTTTCTTATTATGTAGGCTGCTTCTCCACGTGAATGAATGATGGTGTCCTTTGCTGTACTGAACATTTAGTTTCAAGAGCTTCTCTTTAGACAGTTATTTGGCTTAGCAGTTGTTCTTCTGGAGTCTGGTCCTGAAAACCTCCTGTACCAATATTTTAGGTTTATTCCCTGATTTCTTTTATAATAGACTTAAGTTCCTTGGTCCATTTGGAATTAATTTTTATGCAGAGTGAGAGATAAGACTCTGATCTCATTCTTCTATATGTGACTATCCAGTCTACCAGCAGCATAATTGTTTTTGTTTTTTACATATTTTTTTAATTTTACATATTGATCCCAGTTCCCTCTCCCTCCCTCACACGCCACTGACCACCCTCCCATCTCACACCCCTCCCCCCACTCCACAGGGAGGGTGATGCTTTCTAGGAGGGATCTAAAAGTCTGTCATTTACAGTATGGACTAGGCCCTTTCTCCTGCCTCTAGTCTATGAGGGTATCCCTCCATGGGGAATAAGCTCCCAAAGTCCTTTTATGCACCCAGGATACATCCTGGTTCCACTATCAGAAGTCCCTTAGACTGCCCAGGACTTCTGAGACTGACTCCTTGTTCAGGTCATCTGTCTCTGTGGGTTTCTGTAGCCTAGTCTTGACCATTTTTCTTTTCACTACTCCCTGTCTGCAACTGGATACAGGAGTTCAGCTCAGTGTTTAGCTGTGGGTGTCTGCTCAGCAGCATACTTGTTGATGTTCTTTTCTTTTCTTTACTATGTACTTTTGGGCCTCTTTTCCAAAAATCAGGTGTGTGTGTCCTGTGTATATACAATCATGCCACAGTATACCTCGGAAGTTAGAGAACAACTTGTAAAATGATTCAATTCTTCCACTATGTTGGAGTTTGGCAATGAAACTGTGGCCATAAGGCTTCTCAATGGCAATACACCATTACTCACTGAGCCGTCTTACTGGCCCTAGCTTCACATTTTAAAATTGATTTTCACCCTGATATGCTTTCAGAAGGCTTGCTTCTTCTAAGAACCCTTACAGGAATGGAATTAAAGTAGCGCATGTTCACTTCAGATACAGTCATGCTATTTCTTTATCACCTTCTAATTTCATGAGGACATTTTTTTTAAAATAACCAGGTAGAATATGGGTAGAAATGCATTCGTTTCTTTCATTAATAAGTATTCACATTTTTAGTTTATTCATATAATAATTAGATTTATACCTCCTATTATCTTGCCTTGGGGTGGGTAACTCAAATATTTCCCCTTCATCTTCTAAATACCAATAACTGAGGGAGCAACCATTTTTGGAGGCAGCTTAGGGCATTTTATTGTGCTTCTTTAAATACTTATGGATATGAACACCAGCTCTGTAACATTATAGGATAGTATTCATTGTTGCAGTCATTTATCATTTAGAAGTCTGTTATCACAGGAAGAATGCTAAACTATTCCAAAGAGGGAATGGATGATGTTTGTGAACAATTACCTATTCCAAAGGGAAACTCATTGAAAACGTTTTGGGTTTTGGTATTCGAAGTAACCTATAAATGTATTAATTCCAGATTCAATCTGGAAAGATGAGAAGCTATATGGATCAGATGGCAATGGAGATAACAACATCTGAACAAGGATGGAAATCCCAGGATGGAAGGAAATCTGGCTCTATAACCTGTTCACTACTGATGGAACACCAGGGGGTAGTTAGCATTTGTGCATCAGTAAACTTATAAATTAAGATTTCCTTAAAACTGCCTACAGGAAGCGGTATCTGTTTAAGAGACCAGCAGTTAACGAGTTCTAGATGCCCACACTTTGTTTCAAATAAGATAGACTAAGTGAGCAACCTGCCCAGTGGTGTGACGGGTGCTGTCGTTAGATCAAGTCCAAAAGGTTAATGGGTGGTGTTCCATCACAAGGTTCTGTTCATCTGTGACCTGGCTGTAAATGTATTCCTTTATTGGAATCAGTCATCATATAAATACTAAGCTTAGATCAAAATTATCAGTCAGAAGCAGGGAACAAAAAGAGAAGAAAAGTAAAATGTGAGTTTCAGCAACTAGGATGATCTCTTTTCTTTCAAGAGAGAACAAACAGGCCGGGCAGTGGTGGTGCATGCCTTTAATCTCAGCACTTAGGAGGCAGAGACAGAGGAATTTCTGTGAGTTCCAGGCTAGCCTGGTCTAAAAGAGATAGTTCTAGGACAGGCTCAAAAGGTACACAGGTAAACCCTGTCTTGAAAAGTTAAGAGAAAAAAGAAAAAATAAGAGAACAAACAAACTCCTGGTACAAAGAATAGGCCATATAAAACTAATGTCTTACAACTAATCACTTAAAACAATAAGCAAAGATGAGGATCTTGAAAAAATATAAAATGCTAGACTGTGGCCTTTATAAAATTCTTCCCCATGAATAAATGAAGAAGTATTAACAGCTTTCAGAAAAGAAGTAATTTGTTAAAGGTGCATTCCTAAGAGTTAAGTATCCTGTGCAAGGAAGAATGAAAGGATAAAACCTGAGCAGATTAAGGGGGAAAATGTCAAACCAATGAGATGATCTGAAGTGGCTTAGGAGCAGAGGGAACTGGACTACAGAGCGAGTTCCAGGACAGGTTCCAAAGCAATACAGAGAAACCATATCAAAAACAAAGAAAGAGAAGAAGAAAGAAAGGAAGGAAAGAAGGAAGGAAGGAAGGAAGGAAGGAAGGAAGGGAGGGAGGGAGGGAGGGAGGGAGGGAGGGAGGGAGGGAGGAAGGAAGGAAGGAAGGAAGGAAGGAAGGAAGGAAGGAAGGAAGGAAGGAAGGGAGAAATGACCTTTCATCTGGCAATCATTCAACCAGGAAAATACAATTTTTACATTTTTAGAGTTGGAAAAAAGTCTCTCTGAAGTTGAAATTTTCTCTCAGAGTTCTGATGCCATACATTAACATTAAGTTAAGGTTAAGATTCTAAGTCACCAATAGAGCAAATATGCCCTCATCTATTTGTGTAAACCAGAAAGACATCCGTTTTACATAGATATAGTTGCTTTATTAAGTAGTGGGTTGAGAAATAATGAGTAAAGAATTAAAAATTGTTGGGTAGTATTTTACACACACACACACACACACACACACACACACATACACACACACGTTTATAAATGTATATAGTACTTAGAAACCAAATCACATTTTCTTGAGTCTTGAGTAGACTGAACACTGCATTGCTGTTGGCAATGAATGAAAACTAGACAGCATTCTTGCCTCTGAGGACATTCACATGAATTACCTCGTTTGATTCTCAAACTACCACCTGAGGTGTATTTTATTGCTGTTCTCATTTTTCCAGTTTTGTTGAAAAGTTAGTCACATACATTATATCTAATCATATACTAGGGAGTTTGTGTTCATTCAGAAGCCAACTATCCATAAGCCAGTGTCTCTTCTAATTTTGGAAGCTGAAAACAAGTAATGTATCCGAAAAATAATTAGGCAGTTTTTTTTAATAATAGCACTTGAATTTCAATTTCCTCACAGTTAATTACACTAGCAGCAAAAATGAAAAAAAAAATGGCTGTTAGGTGAAAACTCGATTTTTTTTAGGTTTTTTACTTTTCCATCTTTTTCTGAATAGTAAAAAAAAATAAGTGGTGTTTAAACCAACAACATTTTGTTTATTTTCTTAGTCATTCTTGTGAAAAAATCACATAAGTTGTTTTAATAGAAATATTATTTTCATATAATGCTATGATATTTCTCATTTAAGATTAAATGATGAAATTATAATTATAAACAAATAACTAACATAAATTCTTTGTTTTCTAAGTTGCTCTTCAATATTTTATTACAGGGACAGAAAGAAGTGAGGACATATCTAAACATGAGATGAAACGCTGTATCTTTTATACATTGACTTATTTTGTGTATAGTGACTGAGGATGGACTACACTCATGCATAAACCTAAGACAGGTCTCTCCTACCATGTGGGTCCTGAGGTTCAAATCTATTCATCATGCATGGTAGTATGCTATGTTCCTTGTTGAGCCACCAGACAAGCACCCTGAAAATATTTTATTGTGGCCACTCTGTTAGTAACTTCATCATTAATGGAAACTTCACCAGCATTTTACTCTAGTAACTTTTTCTTACCATGGGCATTTGTAATTTGTTCATATTAATATTTATTATAAAATGTAAAGTACAGTAGTCTATAATCTCAAATCATATTGTTTTCCTGTATATATTTATTACAGCAATAAATTAAAATAATTATTATTTACCAAGGCTTCTACAGCTAGGCATTGTGCTAAGGCTTCATTTGGATTAGTTCTTTGCCATTTATTTCATTTTTATCACCATTACCTAAACTTTTTTGAAAACACCGAAATCCTATAACCACAATCTAGTTTTGAGACACAATCTTGATAAATGTTAGAAGTGGAACATCCTAACGATATCTAACCATGAGTATATTCACTGAAAAGATTATCAAAAAATATAGTTGGGGATGCAGCACAGAGAATTCGTATAGGATATACGAGGTCCAGAGTTCTACCCCCAACAATGCATGAAGGGTCGGTGCTCTCAGAGCTACAAGAATCAGGAGAAGACAAACTGCAATATGGGTTCCTGAGGAAAGGAATACATTAGGAAGTAAAGAACTGTGGAATCATATTTGATTCACAAACAGAGATATTCGGACTTTGACCTTTGGGGCTTTTATATTTCTTTCTCAAACTGCCAAGGAAATTCTGTTCTATGAATAAGAGTCAATATGCTTATCTTCCTTACATCTTAGAAGAAATAATTTTGTCTACTTCCCATCCAGTTGATGTTGACTATAATTTTATCTATACACACATCTTTATGTTTATGGGTGACTCTATTGTTTTGTAATTTGTTGAGTTTTTTTTTTCCTTTTGGCAGTAAAAGTATATTTAATTTTTCAAATGTTTTCTTTTTCTGTTGAAATAGCACACAACTCTTAAAAATTCTTCATTCTGTTGCTATAACATGTAGGTCTAGGATCCATGGGCAGAAAAATGAAATGTATACTATCTCATAGTTTGTACAGTAGTGTATTGAAAATAGACCAAAATTTAAAATGAACCTGAAATTGATAAAAAGTATAGGCAAAATTCCTTAGGCAGTGGGTGGAGAAGCATAGAATTTCAAAGGGGGCTGTTTTCCACGGTTATATTTAACGATTGCCTTTTCTCTATGCTGCAGCTTTGTACACAGAATGAACTTCTCATATGAAATGTTTCTGCAATACAGAGATTGTAGACATTCCCTTAAGGGGTCTACAAGAAAGAATCCCAAGGGCATTGTTTTCATGATTATCGGTTTAGGAAAAGCAAAGAAATTTAAATGACATTTAAGCAAAGAAATATCCTCCTATATTCCTTCCCCAGAGTCAGCACCAATTACTGGGTAACTGTGAAACTCTTTTAACAGAACAGGGCAGTCCTTCCTCCTTGGCTGCCAGGTAAAGGAAGCTTTACTGCTTCTACATCACATTCAATTTCCTGAGCAATCTAAGTGGATTTTAGTGAATGTTGATTCTTGTTAATTGAGAATATACTTCTGGTCTGTATTAATAATTTTTGCTTTTTTGTTTTATAGGTAATTTGTTTTAAAGCTTCAGCCAAACCTTTAATGAGATAAATCTTGTTTTTATTTTTTTAACTTTTTTTTTTTTTTTGGTCTTTCTTGAGTATGTAGAAAAAATATTAGTGGGAAGAGTAAGTGCTATTAAAAGCTATTGCCTTCTTCTGAGTTGTGTATGAGCGTATCATGTGAGTTTGTTTCTGATCATGAATATAAAAGTTATATCTGTCCCTAGGACTTTTCATATCAGATCCATGGGAAAGAGACACAATGGAACAGAAATCCAAACAACAAGACAATGGTGTTTGGAAAAGCCATCACAGAGCTCTAACAAGGCACTTGATGTTTGGATGTCCAGTGCATGCAGCTCATTGCATGCATTCATTATGATTTTGATACTTTCCCTATATAAAATATAGTTTTTGTTTTTCAGGGCATTGATTGATTTAGGTCAGTCATTCTACAGTCAACACTCACAAAATCTGTTTGAATGTGCGTGGTCTTCAGGAATACAGAATTTCAGATTTGAGCTGATTTGACAGTATTCTTGGTTTTATGGGGGAAAAGGAGCTATCTATCCACAGTGTGCTGCATATTCAGATTTTTTTGAATGTTTGACTTTGTTATGAAATATACCCTATAATATATACATTTATATAGTTTGTATTTACTTGCATTACATTCTTTTCAAACCTTACAGGATAAGGCTTAGACTGAAGCTGTACCTTGACTATTACCAATGAAATACATCTTTTAAACTTTGCCACTCTTTTGGAAATAAGTTTCTCTGTTCTGTTTTAATTTTTCTCACTCAGTGCATGGTCTTCTGTGCATTAGGTAGTGATTTCCAGGATACCCAGATGACTTGCCAGATAAACTTGCTTGCTGCCAAGCTTTGAGGGTTGAGTTTGAATCCTAGGGACCATGTGGTAGAAGGGGAGAACTCACATTTACAAGGTGTCTTCTGACATCTACAAGTTTGATTTTTTATGTGTGTACACACATTTATATATGTGACATACACGCAAAAAAAAAAGGTAAATGTAGTAAACTCGAAATAACTTCAGCTGTGCAATTTTAAGATTAGATTAACATCTTTTATACTTTGATTTTTGTTGTTGGTGTTTTATTTATTTATTTTTGAAGACAGAAACTGCAGTGTTGTGACTCTGGGACAGACAAGAAATATATGCACACATATTGAGAGGGGAGGCATTCTGTGTCATTCTATGAGAACACAGAGTATAAGAAAAGCGGTAGTCATTTAGGGCATAACTGCTGACTGGGGAGAAGTAATTTAAATGCATTTTCTGGTTAACAAACTACTGCATAAGGATAGCACACTTGGTTAGATAAAAAAAAATTAAAAAACGTTTTAAGTTATGTATGTTTTGTCCATGTATTCTTAGAGAGATGGGGCTTTAAATGATACAGGCCTGTTTTAAATCTTTTTAGGTTTTACTATCTTTGATATTCTTTCAGATTATTTAACTTTCAAGAGCCTAGATTTCATAGTGTATGTGGGAAACTAAACATTGAGGCTTTGTCCCTAGCACATCATTTGTGTGTGTGTGTGTGTGTGTGTGTGTGTGTGTGTGTGTGTGTGTGTAGCTACATTCTATTTAGCAATCGTAAAATAGTACTGTTACAAGTCTAGCAATTGCATAAAACTTTTCATTATATTATATATGTGAAATGGAATGATGTCATATACTTCATATTTCTAGTACTATTTGTTTTATCTGTACTTGAATATACTCATAGCTTTTCCCAAAATATTTAAGACCATTCCAGACAGCATTTCACATTATTTGTATGTTTTTTACTAGGTGTCTCTTAAGCTTGGCATACTTTGTTTGGCTCACTATGAGCATTCCATCTGAATAGCCATTGAGGTAGCTTGTGGAACCTGCTGTGTATCTCCTCAGTTTTTATCTCTAAGCCTCTTGTTTAATAACGTAATACTTTTCATGATGGTTTATTTTTTCTGATCACAAGATCACATTTGGGTTGTATACAAAACACAACAGAAGTGTTGAGAGGCTAAAACCTCCTTACCTTATCTCACCTCCTCCCTTGCCTATTGGCATTCTGTAACTACATCTTATATAAGCTAGAACCTTAGAAAACTTTAAAAATCTCCTTTAAAAAGAGGGAAAAAATCACACGCTATGAAACAAATAATTATAATTTCCTAGTGAAATAGAATATCAAAAATGTGTTGGCATTTGTACTTGTCTTAACATTTGAGTAGACTATTATTTTATTGTATATTACAAACCAGAACTTAATATTCAATGCTCCCCCAGTCTGTTGTTTGAAATGTGTTTGAAGTCCTTTAAAATAATCATATAAGGAACATGTGCATGTGCGTGTGTGTGTGTGTGTGTGTGTGTGTGTGTTCCTTTCATAACTCCTTGCATTTCCTTAACTTATTTATTATTAGCACTGTTTAAACTGGGTTGTTTTTCATGTTATTTTACTGCTTACACCTCAAGTCATAGTTTGATGAAAATTTATCCCTGATTGATCGGTATTTAGAAATAGAAATTTGATTTGAATCAGATTTTAGTTTTTATTTTCCTGGAAAAACTACTCAAAGTGTGTTTCATAGACTACATTTATCAAGAGGCATGTAATAAAAATGTCTATTTCTTAGTTTTGTGCTATTAGTAGTTGTGAATAAGGACTTGGGTCCATTAGTTACTTAGGAATTGCCAAATATTGATAATGTGGTATAATAGTTCACTCTTCTCAACTTGAAATAGTATAATGAAATATACATTTTTTCTGTATTATTCTTAAAATCCTTTAATGGTAGAGTTCATAAATAGCCAGCATAAAACTTTCCTTTACTTCCTCTAACCGCTTTCTAAAAGTAATGTGTGCTCTAGTTTCCTACATAATAGCAGTCAATTATGTTTCATAGCAAATGGTTTTAGCCAATTCTCTCTATATATGAAGTGCATTTTCCTTATCAATGGCCTAGTTGCTTGATCACATTACACTTGCAGATGTCCACATATGAGTCATTTTAACATAATTCTAGTGTTACTTTATATATAGTTGCATTGGCATCTGGTATGACAAGATGTCCTGAACTCACTTGGTACATTTCTTTGACATACCTATGATCTTCCATTAACCAGGGTAATTGGTATTCATTTAATGATGGTATTTGAAAGGGAAAGTCTTTCAATTAAGGTACAGTTTGCTACTGGTTTTGATACTGGTCTTTGTTTTTTTAATTTTTTAATTTTTAATTTGACAAGGCAAAGATATTTTGCTTTGAGAAAATAAAAGACTGAACTCTGAAATATTTTATAGGGTTTTTGTATGCAACATATGTTTCACAAGATAAACTCCTAAATAACTGCAATAGAATCACTAGAATATGTTAATTTTTTATATTTTTTAAGGAGTTGCTACTTTATATGTTTTAGTATACTGTAAAATTATAAATCCAAATTTTGTTTTAAAATTAAGGTATATTTTAATAATATTCTTGTCTTCATTTTTGCTACCACCTGCTTTTCCAATGCTGAATTTGATTCTTTAACTTTTAAAATTATTTTATACTTTTAACTGTATATATATTATCAATATATCTTATAAATTATGTGTTTATATTATCATAAATACATGTTTCATATATTTATTTCCCTTCCATACATTCTTCTGTGTCTTTATCTTTCCAAATAAATGTTTACACTGTTATGAATTTTTTTGCAGGTTTCATTACTCTTAGCTTAATCTTGGTTGTGTTCTGAATGCATGATGCTGTTTATTAATAGTTGAATGGCTGTCTATCTCCTATGACTCTATTTATCTGATTATATTATTTGAAATTTTTATTTCGAAAGGGTTACCTAAGAGGAATGAATATTTCCATAGTCTTGATTGAAAATCTAGTATTTTCTTGTTACACTACTGCTGAATTTTTGGTAACCACACGAGGCAGAAATCATCTATTAATTTTCTTTTATTTAAGAAAAGAATAATGGGTTAGGCAGTGGTGGCTCATACCTTTAGTCACAGAACTTGAGAGGCAGGCAGATCTCAGTGACTTGAAAGTCAACTTGATCTACAAAGCGAGTTCCAGGACAGCCAGGACTGTTACACAGAAAAATCCTGTCTTGAAAAAAATAATAAAAGTAATTATGGTGTCAGATTCCATTTCTGCAAATATGGAGATACCAGAGATTTGCTTTGCTCTATCAGTGTGTAAATTACAGGAGTGAATTTTCTGTTATTAAAACATGTCTGAAAAAGTGTTTATTACAGTTGTAAAAGTACTGAACATCAGTTTACTAGAGTTGAAATATATAATATATTTTTCCTTTGGTATGAACTTTGTCCAGTACTGCACCTAGTTTTGCTTATCATTTGATAGCACATCCTAGAAAGGGCTACATTTTCCTTGTATTCTGAAATACTTCCAATAAATTACTTTTCAAAGATACATGTTTTATGTGTTAGATTTTTCTTATAATCAATATATCCTTTACTTTTTGTACTATTCTTGTTTTAAATTTCTTTTTATTTCTCAGATTTTCATCTTTTTAGATATATTTTCTTATGCATTAAACACTCATGATTCTTTGTTCTTCTATATTATTTTTCAATTGAATTAAAGTTTATTCTCAGTTCTTAGACATCATTTCAAATGCATATACTTTTATCTGTGTGGGATTTATTCATCATTTTGTCATTTTGTTAGATATTGTCTTGTTTGAATAGACTAGAATTTAGTTTCATCTCTAGTATAGCCTTCTCTATTGGGATTTTAGTCCCAGATATAATTTGATGTCTTATTATACTTTTTAATTCATAAAATATTCTGATTTGAGTTTTCTCTTTTGGTGGAAAATTAGTTCAATTGAACTTTTAGAAGTAATGGGAGTGCAGAGATAATTTTAAAACAACGTGGTTCTTGTTTGGTGGAATTCTAGAAGTGGATTGCATTGTTATTCTATGAAATCTTCTGAACAAATTTTTCTAATTCACTTTAAACTGTACTCTTTCTTCTCCAAGTTCCTGTTGTAACTGCTCTATAAAACTTGAATATTTTTTTATTATTTTATTCTTTGCAGTGTTGCTTAAGTAAAAGATTCTGTCCTGAGAAGTAATTTCAACTCATTATCTATGAATAGCCAGATCTTGTAAATTATGAATCTTCACTTTCAAATCAGTTTTACTTTTCAGAGGGATTTTTAAGCTAGGTGTAGAAGTGGCCTACACTTTATATGTAAAATAAAACACTATTCTTGGTTAATGACATTGGTTATTAAAATAAAATTTAAATTCTGATTCAATTTTGAAAATACAAGAATGTAATTAATGCATTATGTTAGTTATTTATGTTGATATGATAAATTACTGAAGAAAGAGTTTACTTTGGCATATGGTGATAGAAGTTAGAGTTCATAATAGCAGTGTAGAGGCAAGCATGGCATATAGAGCAGTATGTTGAGTGCTCTCATCCTGAACTGCAAGTACTAAGCAGGGAGTGGAGGACAGAGAGATGTAGAGACAAAGACAGAGACAGACATAGTGATTACTTGTTACGTGCAGGTTTTTACCCTGCCGTTTTGGTCCCAGTCTTTGTTCCTCCCCACCGGCCGCCTGGTCCCGGCTCCACGCAAGCCCCAATAACACTCAGAGACTCTGTATTTGATACAATTCAGTTGGCCAGTTACTATTATTGTTTATGGGCTAGCTCTGTCTTAATTATTAACCCGTTTCTTCTTATCTAAGTATTTCCACGTGGTCATTTTATCCAAGAGTGGTGGGCCGGCATCTTGCTTCCTCTAGGCTCTACATGCTGACTCCTCCTTACTACTTCCTCTTTCCTCCTTGTCTTCTAGCCCCGCCTATCTTGCTTTCCCATTGGCCACAGTGCTTTATTAATTAACCAGTATGAGAAAAGTATTTACAGAATAACATCTCCCATCAATTGCTGGATATGGCACCATGTTTTAAAACTTCATCCCAATGACATGTTTCCTTCAGTAAGGCCACACACACTTCCTTAACCATTCTAAATGGTACAACCAATTGAGAAATAAGTGGCAAAATGTCAGAGCCTATGTGCATATTTCTTATTCAAATCACTACAGATATGTATTTCAGAAACTTTAAATATTTCTAATACTTCTCTAAATCAATATTAATTGATGATCAAAATTACCCCATTCCCTATTAACACCAATAAAATGACATCATTAACATGTAATACTCTTTGTCACCCACAGACATTTAAAATTCTTCCTTGAAATTTAAATTTCTTCCTTTCACTAACTAAGTAAAACTTCAACCAACTTGGTGTCATCTTCTCCTTACAAACAATGACCCTGACTTCACAATACTGTAGGCTGCACAACCCAATTTTTCTCATGCCTGTAGTATTTGAATGATATTTTGTTTTTTATGGGACTCAGTATATTTTGATGCAGAATGTAGTCATGGCTGATCATAGAACTAAAAGCTCCACCAGACTGAGCTAGGCCTTCTGGGTGTGGGAAACAATTATGTAGCTATGTCTATATGAGGGGATCCTGACTGTAGGAAGGGATCTATCCCTGGTGCATGAGTTAGCTTGTTGGAGCCCATTACCTATAATGGGATGCCTTTATTAGCCTTAATGCAGGCTAGAGGCTGTAGTCCTAACTTAACTTAATGGGACAGGTTTGTTGACTCCCCATGGGAGCATTTTACCTTTGGAAGGAGTGGAATGGGGTGAGTGAGGAGGATGAAGCGGGGAGCAGGAGGATGGGTAGGAGGGAAAACTGTGATTGAAATGTAAAATGAAATTTAAATGCATAGACAGATAGGTAGATGATAGATAGATAGATAGATAGATAGATAGATAGATAGATAGATAGATAGATAAACAGGAACAGAGGTATAAGATAAATAATTGAAAGGAACTGAAATGAACCAAGAAGATTTTTGAAAAGCGCAGATCATGCTGCAGACCCTCAGAACTTAAATAAATCTGTTATGAATTGTTTTCTCTTAGATGTCTCACAGAGACTGCTGCTGCCCCAAGAGTGAAAATGTAGCCACACAGTAGTAAACAAAATTGAGCGTATCTTGATCTGCCTTTGATGCTTGAAGCAAACCCTGGAAAAGCCTTCCAAGTATGAATAAGAGTTGTTGATTTTGGACTGTTGTAGTGTGGAAGCTATTTGGAGTAGATCAGCCTGAACAAACTGCAATATATAAACTGTTAAAAAATAAAAAAAGAAATCCAATATGAAAAGTTTCAGAGTTCTTAAAGTTATGCATTATTTTTTTAACTTTAAACAAGAAAACAAGGGTTTGTGGATGGAGAAAGTAACCTAAGTAAATAAATTTATCTTTATTTTTTCTCTATAGCTCTGAATTTTACCATTTTTATAAATCTTTACTGCATTACTGTGTGCCTACTTCATGGTTCAGCTGTCATCCATTTATAGGATGAATTTTCTTCAAACATACTGTGGAGTTGGTGCTGGTATCCAAAGATAGATTTTACTAGCGCCCCCACAGCTTCCATCTGCTTCCTTTGACTCTTTATCTTCCACTCTCAAGGTAATTCTTTCCTGGATCTTAATGACAATGACAAGAGGTATCTGCTTTGTACTTTATAAATGTGGGAAGACAAATACTTAATCATTCGTAACTCACATCTACCCAGTGACGTGTTTGTGATCTCAATCACATCATTGCATGTTGTTCGTTATTGCTACTCTTTTTGCTATACATTATTGACACAAATATGTCAGAGTATGTTTATTCATTCCAATGTTTCTTGACATTGTTAATAGTGGAGTTTCCACTCTGAACCCACTATTTAAAACAAGAAGGCCATAAACACTTTGTTGCCTGTACTTTGCTGGATCTATCTACTTGAATAACACCTAAAAGTTCAATAGATGCATGCCCATAGACATATAAAAGATTTTTTTGAGTTGTTGACCTCTGCAGTGCAATGACATTTCTCCAAGACCTCCCAACATGCCATCAGTTCACACATCACATTACTAAAGAAGAATATCAGAAATGAGATCAGGAGCGCTTAATTCTAATTTGAAGGCTTGAATATGTTTGTTATCTCAGCTCTAAACTCACCAGTTTTACCTGGCTGAAAATCCAGAAATTACTTCAATTTTGTAAAGTTAAAAATGCCATTTCACTACAACCAGAACTTAAAGGAAGCTGAAAACAGCTATAAAATGTTGACATCACAGTATGAAATGAGCCACTAAAATGATATCATATACAAAACAAAGGTCATTAGGCACTTATTAATATAATATCTGACGAGGTAGAATTGGAATATTTTTGTTGTTGCTCATCCTGGATCTATGGTGTACCTGGTTTTCCTTAATGTCTTTTCCAGTTATTATGATAAAGTACCATAAGGAAAGCTACATAAGGAAGAGTTTATTTTGGCTTACTGTGGCAGAGGCTTTAACCTCTGATGGTGGGGAAGACACAGGACAGGGTTTAGAAGGTATGTTACTATGAGTAGGAGACTGATGATGACCTTGTATCTGAAATCCTGAGAAAGAATGGAAACAGAGAAAGAATGGAAAATGGGACCAGCCTACAAAGTCTCAAAGCCTGCCTGCAATGACTCATTTCCTCTGACAAGTCTGAACCCACAAGAGGCCAAACATTGCCACCAATTGTGAACCAAGTGTTCTTAGCTCCATGAGCTCTGTGGGACATTTCAACTTTAAACTGCAGTGTATTCTAAATATGTTTTTCTTTTGCTTAAAAAAAAAAAAAAACAACATAAAGTGACAGAGTTCTTGCCACACAATTTTTATAAACACTTTAAAACATTGAAATTTTAGCATGTGTGAATTATATTTTAATGTTTTAAAGCAAAGTGTTTTTATGTTCTCAAATTATGCAAAAAGCACAACTGTCCAATTTTAGAACATATTTATCACTCTAACAAGAAACCCGTACTGATTAGAAATCATTCCCATTCTCTAACTTTAGATTGAATGATCCTTTAATTTGTTTTTTGTCTGTATGGCTTTGCCTTAAATAATCATTTAATATAAATGAAAACATACAGTACAAAGTTTTCATTCCATTTTATAGCAATTAATTTCCTTGATGTTTTCCCAGTAAGCAATGATGCCTTTGTAGAATTGTATTATCTCATGATACAATCCTAGAAAATGTAAAAAAATCAAAATTAGTTACTATAATTTGTTAACACTTCTTAGTATTTGTGTTATACATACTAACCTTTTGTACTTCCATTGTGTTAGGGTATAATTTTCTTCTGGGCTCACTCCTTAAAGAGGCAACTACTGTATAATAAAATAAATGGAATTTACTATCTTTATGGCTTTGCCTCTAACTCAACAAGTGGCAGAGTTGAAATGAAAACTTACCTCTAAAGCACATAATCTTGGACCAATAATTAATATACATAATAAAAGAAAAAAAAGAAATTTTGTTGAGGACGTTCAAACAGAATATTGCATACTGTTAGTGAGTTATTTTGAAGTAGTAGAACATTGCCAATCAATGCATTGTTGCCCTCAGATAGTTCATCCCAGAATAAGAACAGTGAGCATCAACCACAGCAGAACCGCCCTGCTATCCTGTCTTGAGATTTGTCACTGACAAATAAGTTAGTCCATTTTTATTATTATTATTATTATTATTAATCAGTCTTACTCAAGCTATGATGTTATGGGC
Source organism: Cricetiscus sungorus (assembly GCA_030556225.1). Taxonomy (NCBI): domain Eukaryota; kingdom Metazoa; phylum Chordata; class Mammalia; order Rodentia; family Cricetidae; genus Cricetiscus; species Cricetiscus sungorus. Next base: position 111,748,679 of record JANBXA010000651.1, on the reverse strand, counting down.
AGAATGCTGAAAATCTTTGTCAAAATGTAATATGAATGGCTTCTCCATCAGTTCTGGTAAAGTCCTATTCCCCTCTGAAACCTCACAAGGCAGACCTATACAGTCTGTCTCTTTCAGTGTTCTATTATTGAGACTTCCACCAGGGTGGCCTTACATTAAGCTGTTTGCAGCATCCTAAGGGTTCCTTAGCCTGAAATTCCAAATGCTTACACCTTCTGAAAACCAAAGGCCTAAGAACAGATTCTTTGCATATGTACCCAGGAGTGGTACAGGAAAGTCACCTGGCAGTTCCATTTGGTTTTTCTGAGGAACCTCCATAGTGATTGACAGCTTTCCATTCCCATTGGTAGTGTATGAGGATTGCCATTTCTCAATATACTCTCCAGTACTTACTGTCTTCTAAATAAATTTGCAATCTGACTGGTTTGAGATCATATTGCATTACACTTTTTGCTTTGCATTTTCCTGGTGACTGAGGATGTCAAACACTTATTCATATATTTGTTAGACATTCTTGCTTTATTTGATAGGTGTCTGTGAACTGGCTTTTAGGGTGTGATTTATGTTTCCTTTCTTTTAAAATTGTCCTATGATTTGGAAATGATTCTCCAGTAGGATGAAGACCTGAGAAAATATTTTTATAAGCTGCAGGTCGACTTCTCTTTGTTAAATGTCTCCTATGCCATGAGAAAGCTTTGACATTCCATGCAACCCCATTTGTCAAATCTTAATATTATTTTCAAAGCCATTTAATGTACTATATATAGATGTGGTTATTCCATGTTTGAATCTATTGGTTTCAATCTTATCTTAATTTTGTGCTGGGTAAGAATTAGAGATTCAATGTAATTCTTTTACCTGTGGGCATACAGCTTCCTTAGCACCAATTTGTTGAACAAGATTCAATGTGTGTTTTTAAAAGTTTGCCAAAATCAGATTGCTGTAACTATGTACTTGTTTTTGAGTCCCCTATCCTCTTCATATACATGTTGATTTTGATCTAGTAACATACCATTTACTACTGTGTGTCTTCAGGATGATTTGAATAAGGAATTGTAATAATTCTAGCATTGCTACTTTTGCTCACTTTCTCTAAAGCATAAATTTAACTATTTAAGGTTACCTAAGTTATACTATTGGTTTACTAACTTTCTGATTCTGTTCTATTAACTTTCCTTGTTTTCCTCCGGCAAGATAATCCTAAATTTATTCTTAAAGTTTTTAAAATTTTAAAACAATTGTCCATATCAATGCTTCTCATGTGAAGAAATTATGACTGTCAGGGAGAAAGTAGTTATTTATTTCTTTTTGCTTTTATTTATGTGTGTGCTATTTGTTTTAAATTTTTTCAGGTTTTTTATTTAAATTAAAAATAATCCCAGTTCTGGCATTTTTTCTTGACATTATTTATTGTTACAAATGTAAAACAGCTAAGGCAAAGAAAAACTCTTATACAAATAACAGGTCATCTTCTCTACATGAATCACACATATAAACAGCATCTTGTTTTAACATCAAAGGTGAATTGTAAAACCTTGACTTTTAAAAATTATTAGTCACATATATTTAAAGTATTTTGCATTACAATACCAGTTCCTTCTCCCTCCCATCCTCCCATGCTACCCGCCAACCCCACCCCCATCACCCCATCACTTCTTCCTTCCACTCCCCAGGGAGACCTTCCATGAGGAATCATCAATATCTGTCAAGTCATTTGAAGTACAACCTAGGCTCTCCCCTGTTCTTCTAGGCTAAGAGAGTATGCCTCTATGGGTAATGGACCCCAGCAGTCCATTCGTGAACTAGAGATAAATTATGGTTACGCTATCAGAGGTCCCTTAGACTGCCCTGGCCTTTTTATTGAGACCCACATTCAAGGAGTCTGGGTCAGTCCAATGCTGGTTTCCCAGCTATCAGTCTGGGGTCCATGAGCTCCCCCTTGTTCAGGACAGTTGTTTCTGTGGGTTTCTCCAGCATGATCTTGACCCATTTGCTCATCACTTCTCCCTTTTTGCAACTAGATTCCAGGAGTTTGGCTCAGTGTTTAAATGTTGGTGTCTGCTTCTGCTACTGTCAGTTACTGGATGAAAGCTCTAGGATTGCGTATAAGGTAGTCATCAATCTCATTATTGGGGAAGGGAATTTAAGGTAGCCTCTCCACTATTGCTTAGATTGTTTGCTGGGGTCATTCTTGTAGGTCTCTGAACATTTCCTAGTGCCAAATTTCTCTTTAAGCGTATAATGGCTCCCTCTATTATGGTATCTCTTTTCTTGTTCTCCTCTATTCAACTCCTGACTCAAAACTTCTTACTCCCTCATACCCTCCTCTCTCCTCCACTTGTTCACTTCTCTTTCTCCAAACTCCCTCTACATTCCCCCAATGCTTCCAGTTTGCTCAGATCTTGTCCCTTTCCCCTTTTATGGGGGACGATGTATGTCTATCTTAGGGTTCTCCTTGTTTCCTAGCTTTTCTGGCAAGGTGGATTGTAGGCTGGTGATCCTTTGCTCTATGTCTAAAATCCATATATGAGTGAGTACATACCATGTTTGTCATTTTGTGACTGGGTAACTTCACTCAGGATGGTTTCTTCTAGTTCCATCCATTTGCCTGTGAATTTCAACATTCCATTGATTATTTTTTTCCTACTGAATAATACCCTGGTGTTGTAACACCATTCTGTATTCATAAAGAAGCTGAGGGTTTCCTTTGTTTTCCTTTCTTCTTCATATTCCCATCTTCTTTCTTTTTCCCTTCCTCTTCCTTCCTCTCCTTTCCTTTTTTCTACTGTTCATGAGTGTGTGCACACTTTGTGAAGCTGTGGGTAGGTGGTGGAAAGCACTCATCTGTGTGTGTGTATGTGTGTACTTGTGGAAGTGAGAGGTCAATCCAAATGTGTTCTCATTGCTCCTCATCTGATGTTTTACACAGGGGCACACATTCAACATCAAAATTACCAATAAGCTAGAATGATGGGCTAGCAAGTTCCCAGAACCATCTTAGCACTAGCTCCTATCACTGGGATGGCATGATTACAGTGATATATCGACCTTCTTATATGTTTTATGGGGCTGTGAACTCAGGTCTTCAATTTGCATGGCAAATACTTAACACACTGAGTGATCTCCTCAGCCCAGTTTTATAGACTTGCCCAATTCTGGAAGGCAGAGATCATTACTCTCATATTTTTGCTCTAAAATTATTAGGTACTTGAATATTTTAGCTATTTTTTTCTACATACATTAAGTAGTTTATAACATGTATTTTGAGAAAATATTGCTAAAGCTGATAAACAACAATGCAAATAAAAAATTGCTTAATTTTTTCCATGACACACTGTACATAGATCAGGCTAATTAATAGAATCCATGAATTCCTGGAAAGGAAGAAGAGAAAATATTTGTTGTCAGTTCTAAAGATTGCATTTTTTTTGTTTACTAAGTTAATGCTGTTGAAAGCATAAATTAAAAAGATTCCAAAATAACTTTAAAGAATTACATGATTATTTATTTTATACAGAGAAATAAAATTGCAAATATGTAATGTATTATCAGTACTCTAAAAACATTGCAGTCTGATCAAGTTATTATTGATACAATATGCAATAGCCGCATTAAAGAGTGTTGCATGTATGTTTTCCGCCAGCCCGCCCGCTGCCGGTCTGGTGTGCTGGCCCCAAATAATACTCAGAGACTCTGTATTTGAAACAATCCTGTTGGCCAGTTACCATTATTGTTTATAGGCTAGCTCTGTCTTAATTATTAACCCATTTCTACTTATCTAAATATTTCCATGTGGTCCTCTTATTGGGGAGTCTAGGCCTGCATCTTCCTTCCTCCCAGGTCTACATCTAGATTCCTCCTTACTACTTACTCTTTCCTCCTTGTCTCCTAGCCCCGCCTATCTTGCTTTCTCATTGGCCCAATGGTGCTTTATTAATTAACCAGTATGAGAAACATATTTACAGAATAACATCTCCCATCATCTCCTCTTTTCTGTCTAAAATAGAAGAAGGGGTTTAACCTTAACATAGAAAAATATATCATACAACATTTATCAAATAAGAATCACAGTTAACAATATTTAGTCCATTAACATTTTGTAAGACTTAAAGAAAGTATCATCTATCCTATCTTTGTGAGTCTAAAGTCCTATATGTAACTTATTTTTAATCCTAACTAAGGAAAAATATAACCATAACTATCTGTCTTCAACTCCTTCAAAGACCACAGAAGGATAATATATAAACTCTAGAAATGACAGAGACAACTCACTGCCTGGTCAGTCACCCGAAGGTCTTCTGTAATGTTCCATCTTCAGCCCATAGGCCATAGTGTGCCTGGCAGATTCTTCAGCAGAGCAGAAAACTTTAAACTGCCCATCTATATTGGCAGTTTGTCAGTCACTTTTCTCTGTGTCTTGCAAATTGTCTGGCAGACTCTTCCATGAAGCAGAAACCCTGTAGCACTGTCCATCTTGTTTCAGCAGTCACTTTTTTGTGGGTCCTGCATGTCCAGTTTGTATAGCATAAAGTCAAACAGTCTAGAAGAGCAGTACCTTATTCAAATGGCTAGTCTTGCCATATTAGAAGCAAACTCCATAATGTGTTTCTTCGATGTCCATCTTCCTTTCTGATGCAGATTGTGTTACCAGGAGCAGTTGTGCCTCACTGTCAAGAAAACCCTAAACCATTTTAAATGCCATATTCTGTAGGTCTTTGAAAGGTTTAAAGAATGCCTATCCACTCAAATACATCTCTGTATATCTAGAAATCCTAACTAACTTAACCCCAAGTTTTTAACTATCTTAGGTAACTCTCTATAATCTCTACTAAATTATACATTATATTTTCCAATGAGCTATATAAACACAATACCTAAACAAGAGGAGAAATATACATATCACAAAATTGACCTTAAATTGTATCAATAAAAGAAAATACATTCCAAAGCAAAGTATTCATATCTGTACCATAATTCCCTTTTTACCTTTAAAACAATTGCTTGTGTCATTAACCAGTTATAACCAAGCCCACTTAAATAAAAACAAACATTTATAAACAATATTTGGGAATTTAGGCATTGTTCATTCCAAACTACTTCCTGCTGGTAGGGGGTGCTGTCATGGGGAATCCTAAGAAGACACAGAAATCTTGGCTGTGGTGGTCTGTAAGGTTGCAATGTCCCACTGATGTTGCTTCAGGGGGTCTTGCTTGATCAAACCACATTAGTCTGTAAGGAATCCACAGCTTTCCATTTTCTGTGGAGACAAAAATAGAAATATTTTTCCCCAGTAACTTGTCCTTAGGCTTAAATTTTGGAGTCAAAGCATTTTTAAAATATATAAATTGGATTAGTCCACCAGCATTTCTTTTATCAGTAGTTGTTATTTTCTCAGCAATCAAATAATTTAAAGACAACAGAATCGCATATAGTATCCAAAATTTCTCTGTGCTTTTCATCTTTACGTGGCTTTTTTTATTACTCTATTTCTTCTACTTCTATTTTTACATATTTTGAGACAGGGTTTCTCTGCGTAACTTTTATCAGTCCTGAAATTTCCTCTGTAAACCAGGTTTACTTTGAAATCACAGAGATCTGTTCGCCTCTGCCTCCCAAGTGCTGCGATTAATAGCATGCAGCACCACACCCATCCATTTTACTTTCTTTTTTCTTTTTTAAACCATTGTATCCTGTTTCTTTTTCTCTCCCAAGCCAGCGTATTTTTTTAAAACACTGTGTAAACCTTCATTGCAGCCCTTGTACACACCAATGAATTGTTAGCAGAGCTCTTTAAAAGCAAGGTGGTTTTTTGCCGCTTATGCTAATTTTGGAAACCTCCCTTAAAGGAGCCGTGCAAATCTTTGTCTACAGCAAAATGAATCCAACCGAGAAAAATGCTGCTACCAATAAGTCTTGCTAGTCTCTGTTCCTTTGTTTCTAAAACATTTCTTAAGCTTTTATTAGTTTTAAGTGAAAGTTCTTATAGCCATTTTGGGCGCCATCTGTTGCATGTATGTTTTCCGCCAGCCTGCCCACCACTAAGAGACTCTGTATTTGATACCATCCTGTTGGCCAGTTACCATTATTGTTTATAAGCTAGCTCTGTCTTAACTATTAACCCATTTCTACTTATCTAAGTATTTCTACGTGGTCTTCTTATCGGGGAGCTGCGGCCGGTGTCTTCCTTCCTCCCCAGTCTACATCTTGACTCCTCCTTACTACTTCCTCTTTCCTCCTTGTCTCCTAGCCCCACCTATCTTGCTTTCTTATTGGCCCAACGGTGCTTCATTAATTAACCAGTATGAGAAACATATTTACAGAATAACATCTCCCATCAAAAAAGGGCTAGAGTTTTGCCATCTTAAGTCATATAAATATGTAAACAATAAAATATTTTATTAAGATAATAAATTTTCTTATTTTGATTCAAAAAGATAGGAATCAGAGATATTTCCTATAAATCATGGATTAACACAAAGTATTTCAATTTTTTATCAACATCAACACTTTCTTGCAGTGAATGTTTACAAAAGAACAATCACCAGTTAATATTTAGTAAATGTATTTACTGAATGATATATTGAATACTGTCCACATTTATAAAAAAATATAATTTAAATAGCTTTTGTTTTTTATTTTAGATACAGAACTAAAACATATATTTAGTAAATTCAAACTTGATGTTCTAAGCAATTATTAGCAAGCAGGCAAGACCAATTTAATTTTTACATGTTCCTTTCCATCCTCTGTGTTACCATAGAACATACTTTTATGTGCTATTTCCTGGGTCTCCATTTAAAAGGTGAGATTCTGAGAACAAGAAAATTTCAATAATTATAATAGGCATGATTTGGAAATAAAAATAAAGACTAGAAAACAGACTTTCTGGCATCATTCTATAACCCATTCTAGATTAAATATTCTGTTCACAAGAATCGATATTCAGAGAACACTGGACTCTGGCAGTCTAACACAGTCAGAAATCCATTGATGAAGCACAATTTAAATACGGAGACCATAGATGTTGCTTGTAGCATATTTTCCTATGAGTAAGCAGGAACCAAGGGCATGTGGTGGCAGAAATCCACAATCTCAGTACCAGAGTAGCTCAAATAGGTGGATTGTTCCAAGCTTGAGGCCAGCCAGAGTTACCCTGTGAGCACTAGACCAGCCAGGGCTAGATTTTGAAAGAGCCTGTAACTATACCAAATTGAAGGCGAGATATTAGAGCATATTGGAATTAATTTGGGGGCAAAAGTTGTTTTGAAAGCCCAACATAAAGCATTATCAGCATCTTCAGTGTTGGAAACATTTAGCTATGGATATGGTATCAGCACTTTGGTGCTACAATTGACTTCCTGTATAGTCAAAGTGCTGTGTCAATGGATTACATTGTAGAAGCATCCTGGCAAATGTGAGAGTACAGAGGCCTACAATTACTGCAAGTGTAATAACCTCAAAGTCGGCTCACCTTTTGTTACTCAGCTGACTTACTTGTGCAGTCTGTTTTTGTTTTTGGCATTATAGGCATACATTTTCTATTTCCCAGTGGTGGCAAGATTGAAGGATGGGTGACCCTCACAAGTTAAGTGTAAATGATCTTACAACTGTCCCAAGTAAACTTGTAACAGTACATCTCACAGTTCAGTGAAGTAAAGCCAACTTACAAGCTTTGTATTTCTTTTCACAGGAACTTTTCTGGGAAGTCTGGTAGTGTGCAAACATGTCTCTTATCCATATGCTCACATCATTCAGAAATGTGTACAGAAGAAGTAATAGTTTTTGGAAGAAAATAAGTAAAATGAAATGCAATGTATTTTATTTTGACTGTATTCTAATCCTTTTCAATTTCATATATTGTAAAAGTAAATGGGGACTAGATAGGACATCTGGCAAAGACAAATAGATTAGTTTTTCTTAATCTTTCAGCTTCAGAGATTTTAATAATACAAGAAAATCCATGATTCCTTTGCAGACTAACATATCTTTATTTAGCAGAATAATTGTAGTTGACTTCTACTCTTGTTCATGCTGAGGAAGGTAGACAAGGCATTCATGTGACTGTAACGTGATAATGAATTGACAACCCATGAGATCCTGACTTGTATTTTCCCAAGCTATCTTTCTGTACCTTCTACCTTCTATTTGAAAGCCAGAGGGGAGGGGTGTTTTTCATAAAGATGATAGTAAGCAACATTTAATTTCTTTGTCTAACATTGTTAATGGTTAGAAAGCATATATGTGTCATGTAATAATGAAAAATAAAAGTGGGTGAGTTCTGACATAAATGATTAGCTGAGGAGAGCAGAGTGTGACTAGAACTTTAATTTGTTTGGTAGAAGGTACTCTCCATAAGAAAATAACACTGCCACATTTAGAAAGGAATTTAGTTTGGCGCACACGTGCTAACATCAGATTTACCAGGATTTAATTCAGCTTCACAGTGTTTTTGCCAAAAGGAAAAATATGCAGCCATCCATTTCACAGAGCTAATCAGGTTGCAACTGTTTCTCTAAGAAATGCATGATTGAACAAAACGGGTATAAAATAGTGGGGCAGAGAAGTGGGATTTACAAAATATTTGTGTGTCGCTTTTGGGGAAATATTTACAACATGAGTGAAATTCTTGTTCCATCGATGTTAACAAAAACACCCAGAAAGCAAAGCTTTCTCAGATAAAAAGAAAACACAAAAGTGTGTCCCTCTGAGCCCACTAGAGAGTCAGAGGAAATGCTCACATTTCTATAGCATTTCTAATGCTCCCTCACTTCTTCTGATGATGAAGTAAGTGTTGTCATTTCCTGTCTTTTCTATGCTTATGTGGAAATCTTCATAGAGTGTTTAGGTGATGGGCTTTCATTTGTTTATTTGAGCCTTTACCACACTGTACCCTTTAGACTTATTAAATAGTAGAATGTACTTATTATTGATTGCAAGGGTAGAGAACATGATGATAGTGTTTAATGCCACAATATCCCATGTACACCATGCAAAGAAAATTAAGCACTAGAATTTTTCATTTACTCATCAGAAATCATTAGGATATTTAATAATTAAGGCACATAATAAGAGACAGTGAATATTCCAGAAATTATCTTTCAAAGTAACATTTCTTATCAGGAGCTTTAAAAGTAAGACAAAACAATGGCTTTTGCTGAAAATATTTTCTCATTTTTATGAATTCGTCTGTTATTTAATCATAACATTTATGAATTAGCTTTGCAAGTGTCTGACAAAGTACCTCTAGGCATGTCAGAGGTAATGATCTTAGAGATTTTTGTTTGTTTTTAAAATGTAATTCTTGAGAGCAACTCAAGTGAACAAGAAATATTCTGCTGCTGAATGGTCTTGTCTCCAGACATGCTTTGAAATCTTTTTTAAAAAAAATTGACTGGCAAGGAATGAAAGAAAGAGATCACTGCTAAAAGCACAAACCCAAATTAAATCTACTGTCTTAATAACTGATATGCCTTCCTTTTTCAAACTGATTTTTTTCTAAAGGGCATATTTCAGAAGAGTAAAAATGTTTTTCTTTGATCTTCTCATTAGTTCAGGGTTCAGTCTTGTATAACAAATGGAATAACAACAAAAATAGTGTATATGTGACACAGAAAACTACATAAAGGTAATGAAGGACCTAGAGATATGGGTTAATCTCTACATTTATGCAGAATGAGGAAGTGGGCAACACTGTAATATGAACAGATAAACTGGTCTGATACAATGTGGATAAACTTGAGGAGAGATTCAGGATCTGTTTGCTCAAAGCCCTCTGTCTTTGGAGAAAAATGTCTTTTTCCTCAGAGCCTATCAGAGCACCGCTCACACAAAACAGTTATGAATTACCATAGCATAAGAGACACTGAAGCGTGGAATGGTGTTCTGAAGGAACTTCCTGCTATTGTGACATTAAAATACTCAGCACACCAAGTTTTGATGATTCAGTGATCCACTGAATACCAAACTCCAATACTACACATAAGCTTAAAAGAAACTGTTTCAGATACTAATAAACATAATTAATATTTCCATAGATTACACAGCTTCTATACCTTCCTTTATAGTTCATACCCAAAGATAATATTCTCATTAGATTTTGTGAATGCTTTTAGTTTTCTGATGTTAAGGATAGACAACTGTATATAGTTTATAAGATAGATGCTATTTTAATTTATGAAGTTTTCAGTGTGTGATCACTTTTAACTTTACTTAAGCAATGAAAGAAAATAATGATGTGATATACAATCTGTGGAGAAGTCCTTAAGCCTATCATATATGTTGTCTTCTGTAGGTTAGGTATGAATGGAAAACCATATAGAATAATAATAAGCTACACTAGGGATTTGATGTTACATTCGATTTCGAAGTAAAGACTTGAAGTGGGAAGGATAAAATAATCCAGTTGGCTACATTTGGCAAGGTCACTTTACATGCATCCAAACAGTCATGTCTCAGAGGCTCATGTCCTTCAAAGCCTGTTTTGCTTTGCCCCTGGCATTTGAGATAGAAAATGCTACTTGTTGTCTCCATGTACTTAATAATTTTCTCTTTAAATTTCTGTTTCACATGAAGGTGGAAGAGATAACCAGAAAGGCACTGAAGAAGTGTGTCTCTCCTGGGCATGCTTTCGATTCTCCTGCTTCCCTGACAGAGTCCTGTGCTTCCCCTTTCCCCACATCCTTGCCCAAACTTGTCAGTTCTGTTAATCCTAACTACTCTGACTAGCGTGAGATGAAGTCTCAAAGTAGTTTGAATTCATGTATTCTTAATTCCTAATACTTGAAAAGTGTTACAACTTCACATTTTCCAAATTTTGTAGTTTCTTTTGCTATTTGGAAATAATGTCCTTTTTTATTTTTAATATGTTTTCCTTTTTTTGGCTATTGATCCTCCCTCCAAATATTATATCCTGATTATAGTTTCTCCTTCCTCTATATCTCCCAATTCCTCTCCATTTTCCCTCCTATCTGGATCCACCCCCTTTCTGTCTCTTATTAGAAATGAACAGACTTCTAAGGTATAATAAAAGAAAGATAAAACAAAAGCTAACACATTGGAATTGAATAAAACAAACAAACAAACAAAAGAAAATAGCCCAAGAAAAGGCACTAGAAAGTGATGTGCAATCAGAGACCCACTGGATCTCACACTCAGGAAGTCCTTAAATATACTAAACTGGAATTCATTTTATACGTGTGTGTGTGTGTGTGTGTGTGTGTTTGTGTTTGTATGTATGTATGTATGTATATATATATATAAAGAGAGAGAGAGAGAAAAGAGATAAATACATATAAATATATATTTCATTTTATAGTTTGTTAGATATAACAAAAGACGATTAAAAAAAAAAACAAAGCATAATGAGATAATGAACCTCCAGAGATGCCACTGAGTTTGTTTTCTGTTCTAGGCATTCAGCCTACCCTTTAAAGAAGTTTGTTTTACCAGTGAGACTCCCTTAAAGAAATGTCCCATCTGTTGCAGATCCATGCAGGCCCCGTGTATGCTGCCTCTGTCTCTATGAGTTGATATGTGCACTGGTCATGGTTATACAGAAGGTCTTGGTTCCTTTGTGTCTTCCATCTCCTCTGGCTTTTACACTCTTTAGTCTTCCACAGGGTTCCCTGTGCTCTGAGGTGAGGTGAAGGGATATTTTGGAGACATCCTGTTCAGGTGTGTGTGTGTGTGTGTGTGTGTGTGTGTGTGTGTGTGTGTGTGTGTGTGTGTAGTATTTGGTTTTACCCTAGGTCTCTGGGCTATCTAGTCTTGTTGCTGGTCACCTAAGCAGTGTTAGGAATTGGTTCCATCTCATGAAATAGACTTAAGTCAAATCAGACATTAGCTGGTTACTCCTACAAGCTTTGTGCCATGATTGCATTAGGCAGACAAGACACCCTTGTGGATCAAAGTGTTTGTGGTTGAATTGGTATTTTCATGTCTCCTTCGGTTGCATGCAGAGTACCTCCTAAACCAATGATGCTAGAACATGGAAGTGAAAACACTATGTTCTCAAATCCTGCTCTTTGCCTTCTAACTCTGAGAAAAAGGGAAATTTTAATATTCATGAGATTTCAGGATCTGATAAATTTTTGTTCAGAAAATGGCCATCTAAACTTACACATTGCATTAAACTTATATTTTGTCACTTATTAAACATGCTTAGTACATCAAACACTAACCCAGAGTTCATTAGCTTGACTTGCTAGAGGACAAGGCATCCCATGGTAATACCAGCATGGCTATGGGAGCAAGAAAGCAAAGTTGCCATCCAAGCATCCTGTGTTATTTAAATGACACTGTTAATTTATGAGAATAAATTACTTGTGTCAACTAAGAACATGGCACTAGAAATGGCAGTATAATTTTGTTCAGTTAAAAGTCAACATTTTAAGTAGTTTTTCATCACACTCCTAGTTTGTGAAGCATAAAATGAATTTTTTTCCTAAAGTAAGTATGTCATATAACAAAATACTACAGAGAAGACCATTAAATGGTATTTCAAATTTATTGAGGGAAATGGCATATAATGTATAAAAATTGTACCTGGGTCTTTTTACTTCTTTACCTAGAATGCTCACCTTATGCTGTTTTTATTTATGAATCTTTACCTATCAGATAAAACATTTTTGTCATAGAGAGGTTTCAGAGAGGCTCTGCAATCAAAGAGGGTCTGCCTAATTTCCACTGCTAAGTATTTACATATTTTTACTAATTCTTCCTAAAGGGTTGCATTGAGACAATTATTCAAGCTTCCCTCTCCTATCAGCCTTCCTTATTTCAGTCAAGGTTAAGTAATAGAGTAGAATCTGTGGCTGTACCCTGCAGTACACCAGCGCTATAGTTGCACCTTAAAGCTATCTTATTTTAATTTTTTCCTAAAGGTACCCCTTGTACCTAACAATATAAACCCCAAACACAAATGTTTGAATTTAAAAGATCAGAATGTGTGAGACCCATTCCCAGTAGATATATGTTCTAATGAACAATCAAGTTCAAGTACATTAAAAGAATTATATTTTACTGTGGCTTTATTTTGTTAAGAAAATGTAAAGCATAGATGAAACATGTGAGTAAATTTTTGGGACTTCTCCTATGATCAAATGCTATAACTCTCTTCCAGGCTACAGACTCTATGGCTCTTGAGGGGGCGTTTTCACCCCAAATGGTGTAGCTTCACTCAAACTGTATGTACACATGTATCTGTAGATTGACAGATTGATAGATAGACATAGATAGATAAGACAGATATCAGTAAATCAATGCATCTCTAAATTTCATCAGATAATTTTCAGTTTATATTAGATAGCAATTAACAGAGTTCTTCAACTGGCCGATGTACATAGAATAAGAAACTGGGAATGCTCTGCCCTAAATGCAACATCCATGTCACACTCCTTTCTTCAAGGTTCACAGATCTTCGAGGAAGAAGGGCCAGAAAGAGTGTAAGTTTCAAAGGTAGTTTAAGTTCCAAGGAAACAGGATTTCTACGAACAGCAGTTCACCTAAACATACAACTTACAGCAGTTACAAGAGTATGCAAACCTGCAGAAGCTCAAGCCAGACAAGTTCTCTGCATTAAGTGGGGGAGAGAGGCACAAGATTATATTACTAGCTGAGATGCTATTGGCATTTGGTGACTTCTGGGAAAGGCAGAGTAGTTATCTACAATGGTGTGACATCTGATGGGTAGACAACAGTCCAGGCCAGGACTACACAGATGGACTCCATGAACTTCAACTAAGAAAAAGAAAACTCAAAATATATTGAGAAGGGAGATAGGAGCTTTGATCTAGGGGGAGTTAGGGAGTGAATTTAATCATAGCATTTATGAAATTTTTACAAAATTAATAAAAATAAATTATTAACATAATGATAATTAAAATTAAAATCCGAGAATAACCCTAAATTGAATATAGATTAACATGTTATAAAAAATTAAAATCACCAAAATTGTTTCAAAAAATATTTGAGATAGTATATTAATAATTAGATAGAATTAAACTTTTACAGTAACTAAAATAAGGCATGAATTGATCCTACGAGACATAAAATTTTTATACTTTTTAACATTGTATTAGAGACATTAAACAATAATATAAGACAAGAGTAAAATGATCTATTTTCTGAAAAAAGTTTTCAATATCCATAAATGACATTATTACTATTGATCTAAAAATTAACAAAAAAATTTAGAACCAAGAAGAAAGAAATATGTAGTGGCTATGTATTTCAATAATTAGGAATTCACTAGAAATTTCATAATAACAGTAAATATTTACAAAATAGGTTTTAAATTGCAGTAAAATATATAGATAAGGAATAAATATGATAGGACATTTTATTGGCATCTATCTAGAAATAAAATTGAAAAAAGATATCTAAATAAAAAAAATCACCATTATAGATGCTAATTTTTTCTGATTCAGGATTTTCTGTACATCCACTCCAAATAATTTTAAATTTTCCTACCTGAAAGCTGAAGTACAGATTGAGAACCAAGTGCATTATGAGGATGGGGCATGCTTCTGAGGATGTGAGGGAATTGCTACATAAAAATAGACTAGGAAACAGTGTGTGTGTGTGTGTGCAGCAAATTACAGATTACAGATCATTCAGTTATTTTTAGAGCCATGGCCATCTATTTATGAAAATACTTAGGTTCTTAACAAATGTAATAAAAATAAGTTCTCAAGAAGTCAAACAAAGAACTGACAAATGTTTTCTGCAAAGATACAGAAAATTAATACTTCAGCCTTTAGTAGTTTTTGCTTATACTTATTTTTATGTTAATATTCTTTATTTCTGTCTTATCTATGCACCTGCAGTTTTAAGGACATATGAAGTGGTTTGGAGTCATAGAATTGTGAATTTTAGGACAGTCCTGCATTTAATCTCTCTTGGCCAGAGTTTGCATACATGGGAAACTGAAGAAACCTTTGTTATAGGTTAGCAGAACTGATGGTTAAGTGTCCAGTGCTTAAGTCTGTTTAGGATGTAATTGGAATCTCATGTTTTTATCTTATTTTCCAAGGTTAGAATAATCTCCAGTTCGTAGTAGGCATTTTGTTTTTACTGTATTGAATTTAGTGACAATTTCTTGCTTCAGTTATTTTAACAGTTCTGGGAAGAAGACATTTCCTTTAAGAGAAAAGACCTTGATATTTTCATCCTTATGTTTTTGTATGACAGTTGATATATTACACATTGACCCATGGTTAGATATATTTTATATTGTGGACATATATCATTCATTTATTTAAATATTTTCATCTTCAAAATCTAGTTTTCAAAATTTAATAAATAAAAAATAAATAATTTCAAAATGCATACAGATTGTGAAGTACGAAAGTATAAAAACAATGCCAAGGTCCAGAAAAATATAAAATTGTGAAGCATTTCTGTTTATGCAAACTATGTATTTTACATGCTTAGAATTCTTGCTCTCTTGGATCTCTTTAAATTTTTTAGCACTACTGCAATAAAGTACTCTCAGCCTCTTAAAGTACTACTTACATAAATTAATTAATTTGATATCTAATGACACAAAGTCTCAATTACCTAGCACGGGTCATATTTTGCATCTTATATTTAGATCTGGGAAAAATGCAAGAGTGAGTAAAGTTTAAAGCCCTTGAAACACTTGAAACTATTTCATATGAAAAGTGAATAAAATCTTAATTTTTTTGAAGCAAAATCTATCTGAGCACTTAACCCATTTCAAGAATGGATCAAAAAGCATTCCTACATGGGCACCTTAATTCATGTTTGTTTATAACAGGTTTTGATGTGTGTAATTAGTTTGTTCATCATTTCAGGGCTTAGCAAATTTACTTTACATGTCATCATTTAACATGTCAACAGGCATCATTACATTCCTCCATAATTGAAGGAGGTATCCAAATATAAGTACAGAATACATGTTTTTTTATTGCACATCTTAAAATCCATAATAATGGAAATTTGTGTCATAAAAATTGAAAACTTAAATATCAAAACTGTTTGGAGCTTCTCTCCAGTTGGACAAATGTTTAAGCATAACATTAATGAAACGAACATGACAACACAGTCCCTAATACCACCAAGACAGTCATGTGGTTCTCTAACTCTGGAACTCAGAATAACAGAAAAGTATCCTTTAATAGCTCATTTAAAAATTTAATCAGCAAATGCAAAATGTGGGTTTGATGGTTTGGATTTTTATTTTATTACTTTCAGTTGGTGGCTTGTCAGAACTAGAAGGCACACATCAACTTCCATGAGCTACCTCCCAAAATTGTAGACATATGAAAGTCTCCATGTTGGCTCTTCTCTTCAGTAGATGGCAACCGAATTAAATACCTCTGAAGTTGGTGAAAAAGAGTATACTGTTTTGCCTTCCTCAAATTGTTCAAACAAACACTTGCCATTAGCTTGAGTCTCTGAGATTTCTCTGGCTAAAATATGTGCAATATGTACTCCCTTACCTCCACCTCTTCACTCTTCAATCTTGCTAAACCCTTTCTAGCCACTCTCTCCTTAAAGATGCCTCAACATATTCTATTCCTGCTGCCATATTTTTTTTCTAAAGGGCAGCCTGAGCTCTGATAGTTCTCCACACATTTTTGTCTTTTATTCCTTACCTTCTGTATCAAGCAAGATTTAAGACAAAGGGGCCTGCCTTATTTCTGTAAAATACAGGCATCACCAAACACCATCTTCCTTCTGTGCCATTAGGCTTACTATTTCTTTTGTATCAAATAACTTTATTTCCAAGCTATTAGCAGTTGATTATTTTTGTAATTCTAACCAATCTCTCAAAGCTCAATTCAAATGCCTTCTGTTGGCTCATTATCCCCACTTCACTTTGTGGTTCATTTACATTTCACACAGGCGCACAAATCTTACTCAGAGTCTTTATACTTCAAAGTCATTATCTTCTTGGGTGTGGTGCCCACAGAAGATTCTTTTACCATATCCGTGGATGAAAATAAATATTTTGAATGAATGAACAAATAAAGAATAGATTGACTTGATTACTTAAGAAATCAATAAAAAGTAATTCCAAATGTTTTAAACTCTCCTAAATTATAGTCTCATAAAAATATAATGGGAATATTGACCTTTATGTCAAAATACATGAATTGTAAACCCATACTTTTAGAGAAACTCAACTTTGAACATGTTTCATACTGTTTTAATTTCACAGAACATCAAAATATTAATTATTGTGAAACTGTTACTTACATATTTTTAACAGCTAATGTTGGTTTTCTTTGGATACACAGACGCTCCAATTCCCAGGTGATATAAAAATGCAACAGATAGATTCCCCTGACATTCAAGAATGTTCTCTCTCAGACAGAAGTACTCATGTTCTCTGAAACAGCTCCATGATTAAACTGTCTTCTTCATGCCTTCTGTTCCTTGCATAGGAAATCTTTAATGAGGAGCCCGAGCAAAGATGCCACTCACTGTCAGATCATATTTGTTAATTTATGAAATTTAGTCTTCAGGTTGGAAGTAAAGGTTATTTACATTTTTCTTTGTACTTTTGTGAACTTAAATTTCAAAGGCATTGTTTTCATAGTAGACAATATCAAGGAATTATCAATCTAACAGCATAGTAAATATCTTGCTATAGAAGGGAAAATAATTCCATATTTTAGATTTGTGTATACACTGGAGTGCTTAATACTCTCTGGAGTTACCCTTCTTTCCAATGAAATGGGTTTAAAGCAAGGACTTCTCAGTTGGGTTTAAAGGATCTAAAATATGTTTGATTGGGTGCTACCTAACTTTTCTGTCACTATGACCATTATCAAGTAAACCTATAGAAGAGAATATATTGGGGATTTACAGTTTCCTAAGATGAAGCTATGATCATCATGGTGTGTAGCATGCCAACAGACAGGCCACACACAGTGCTGGAGCAGTAGCTAAAAGCTTACATATTGATCCACATATAAGGTGGAGAAAGCTAACTGGGAATGGGTGTCCGATTTTTAAACCTTGAAGACTCAGCCCCAGTGATGTACCTCTATGAACAAGCCAAGACCTCTTAATCCTTCCCAAATAGTTCTACAAACTGGGGACCAAGTATTCAAATATATGAACCAATGGGGGACAATCTCATTCAAATGGCCACAGGTGAGAGGGGAGGTGGGAGGATCTGGAAGGAGCTGAGGAGAGGGGATGGGCACATTTTATGAAGTTCTCAAAGAACATACAAAAACACTAATTTTTTTCTTAAAATTGAACTTGAAAACAGTACCTCATCTCTACCAAAAATCAAAGAATCACACAATTTTTAATTTTTTTTTTTTCTGGGCCGAATGTTGCCAATACTCTCTACTGTGTCATTACTGTGACAGAGGACCTCAGACCCAAATACATTGAGGAATGTTCATGTTCTGGGGGTTGAGAATTATGACCATGCTTTATTTACTTTTGATTCTCCCCACATTCTCATCAATTAAAAATATGGATATAAGTTCTTTAAGACTGCTTGGTTTTAAGTACTGTAAATACCTGTGAAGAAAAACAAAGCTAGTTCTTAAACAATTCTGCTCCACAGAAGCAGATGGTATACTTCGGTCTGATATTTTGAAAGTACATGGATTAAAATGAAATATTACATTATTTTATAACACTAAAAGTTTCAAAAATACAATTCTTCTCATTGTTCAAAATAAAACATCAGCATTAATGGAAAGCTATCCTTAAATATTTCAAAGCAATATATTTAAAAAATTTGACTTCAGAGCCTTTAAGAAATATGTTGAGAACGTGAAACATTTATAAGTGGGTAAAGTTACATGAAGTTAAAAAGAAAATGAGACGGATAAGGAATCTTTTGCTTGAGAAATTCAATTGAAGAGAGAGAGGAGAGATTATATAAACAAGGGGGGCTAGGTCAATATCAAGATTGGGAAAAACCATAGAGACATCTGACTCAAGCTAGTGGTAGCTCGTGGATTATGGACTGACAGCTGGGGAACCTGCATGAGACTGATCTAGGCCCTCTGAAAGTGGGTGACAGTTATGTGGCTTGATCTGTTTGCGGAAGTGGGTGCTGGCAGTGGGACCAGGACCTAACCCAGGTGCATGAACAGGCTTGTTGGAGCCCATTTACTATGGTGGCATAGCTTGCTCAGCTTTAATACAGAGGGAAGATGCTTAGTCCTGCCTCAACTTGATTTGCTAGACTTTGTTAACTCCCCAAGGAAGGCCTTACCCATTCTAAGGAGTGGATGGGGGGGGTAAGGGGGAAGTGGGAGAGTGAGAGAAGGAGAAGTAGGAGGAAATGTGGTTGGTATGTATAATTAAAAACATTTTTTAAAAAGAAGAATCATTATAGTATTAAGACTTGATAATTATGTTATAAAATGCTTTTATATAATAATTTTAATATATGTAGTATTTAAACAAGTTATTGATAATTCAAATACTTTAAAAATTGGAACTATATATTATATTAAATTAATAATTATATCCCTAAAGTTTTATAATATGTTTTCTTAAATTATGCTTACTGCTTGAACTGATTTTTCAATGATACATGTCTTTTGTTTTCTTCTTTCTAACAGCTTTGTCAGGTTGGAAGGAATACTTTTATTTAAGGGCATGTGGATTCACTTTTCTTACTTCAAATTGATCCTTGACCTTTTGAGGCCAGATCTAATTTCAATGTAACCAGGAGCCTGACCCTGTCATAGAAGCTAACCCTTCTTTGGAGCACAAGTGACCAATGAGATGATCTCCTTAAAATCATCTGCCTCCAGCTTGACAGCCATGCACAGAGCCAAGGCGGCAGAAAATGCCACAGCCTTAAAGTATCTTCACTCATGAATTACCAAGAAGATACAACACAGAGATGAAAAGGACTAAGTTTTTAAGGAGCCAACAGGCAAACAAAATCAATCTTATTTCACAATGGAAAATCAATATTCTTGGATGTCTGCCTTCCCAGAAAAAAATACAATTAATCAATAAAGTTATTAAATTATGGATTGATTTATTATTTTAAAATCTGGAAATTTAGGAATAGGAGGTGTCTCAAGACAGAATTAATCCTCATTTCAACATACTTAGACAAAACCAAAACTGAACCAGCCAGAACATTTCATGAATGAGATTAGGAGGATGTTGCTGTTTGCAGACATGGACATGTCTGCTGTATGTACACCCTCAAAGCCATAATGGATAGCAGCATTGCACCAATTGTTTGAAAAGTTCCAGTGTTACATCCTCGACCTCATATTGGTTGAGAGAGGAAGTTGGTTTGCACTGATTACATCTCCATGCACTTCTGGTATTTGCACAGTTGCTTCCATTCAGGGTAATGAAGCGTTTTGTTATTTGCACAGATGATGCCACCAGTGTTGTGACTGCAAGAAGCAGCTTCTTGCAGACATCCAAATGAATTCTCAAGACAATGAGATCTCTTTTTTTTCTGGTTAACAAAAACTTAATTAAAGAAATGAATTTGCTTCTAAACCAAACTGTAGAGTTATAAAGAAAACATCATTGTGGTCAAATGAATGAGAAAGATATCAAAAAGTTTTTTATATCATTAATATTTAAGAAGTTGAACACGTTAAACTGTGTACTAAACAGTGATGCTTAATTCTATTTGTTCTGTTAATTCAAAAAGTCATTTGTAATTTGTATTTGACATGTAACAATTTTATAATCATTTCTCTCTATGTCTCCTGAGAAAATGTATCAGACAAACAAACAGCACTTTTTTTTTCAGTTTATTTTTCTAAATAAATGTGTTATTTGTAGAAGCTGTGGTTGTTTTTTTAATTTAGTTTTTGTTTCATGGAAGTTCCTCCTTTTTTTGGCTAAGAGTGTTTTTGCATAATTCAGAATTAAAGATAGGCTGAGATTTTAAATCATTTTATTGTATAAAATTATGCTGTTTCCTAAAACCTAAGAAGATGATACACTTTTTTACACCATGACTTTCTTGTAAAGGGCTATTTGACATCATTGTAGCATGATCAAGGATTACTATTCATATAACAACGTTTCTGGAAAACAAAGTTCACATCTTATAACAGGAAAGATTTTTTTCTTGTCCTCTTCCTGTAGAATTAAATTACATTTAAATACTTAGGTCATTAATCATAGTTAATGAGCCCTCATTATCTTCCCCCACCCCAGAGGTCTGTTTACAACATCCATAATTATACTTAAAACTGACTAAGCAATTAGATTGGAGAAAATGTGAACCTCTCAATCAACAATGGTATATTAAATACTCACAAAATGCTCATCTACAGGTATGGGTATAGGCTGACAAGGGTTGGTAAATGCTGCTACCAGCAGTAAGAAGTGTGATCTGATATTCAAATATACTATTTTTAATAATTAAAAGAATGATTCTTGAATTTATTCTTGAACATTAGTCTGAAAACAAAGTCCTACATTATTATTATGCATATAAAACTGCATGATAGTCTATGGTCTATCTTGGTTATTACAGTAACCAGTAACATAATAAAAAAAATTGTTTGCAATGCAACACTTGAGCCCCTGAAAATTAAGACACCATACCTGAAAAATAATGCAACTGGAAATCAAATTGTCATCCGTTTGAGTTGTTGAACACTAAAGTACAAGTGTTTGGATTCATTCAGATTCTTTAAAATCACAGTGATTGCTTCAAACTGAAAATTAATTTGAAATTACATATGGGAGGTCAGCTTTCCTCATCTAATAGTAAATTTCATCAGAAATGAGGAGTTGAACATAGCTCTTCATTTTGTAAACAAGCTCTGCCATTATCAGCACTATGTATAATATACTCTCTAGAAACTCCTAAAAGATTTGCAAAGATATGAAATGATCATTTTGCTCTTCAACAAAGTTATTCTCATATTGTTCTCACAGGAATTTATAATGTATGTTAGAGTGAGGTAGGATGTGGGTGGCCAAACAGGGGAGAAATGTGTGTGAGAGAGTGTGTGTGTGTGTTGTTTGTGTGTAAATACACACAAACACACACAACACACACACACACACACACACACACACACACACGATGGAGATTCACAGGATTCCACCAAATGTTCTCCAGAATTGCATGCACATTTCTAACTATGCCTTCTTTAGCGCTATACCTGTAGGCAAATCTAAATGAATTTGGACTTACCTGAGATTTAGAGATGAGAAGTGATAGATTGTATGCCAAAGAATTCAAGACATTATCCCACTACATAAAACAAAAGTATGCTTGAATGCATAGCCCATTGTTTATGGTGGAAGCAAGCTTCCAAAGCATGGGAACACATACCGTGAATCCCCACTTCAGAGGATCCTGGTTCTGTCTAACACATATAATAAGATGTTTAAACATTCCTGAAATATTTG
This sequence comes from Cricetiscus sungorus, assembly GCA_030556225.1. Classification (NCBI taxonomy): domain Eukaryota; kingdom Metazoa; phylum Chordata; class Mammalia; order Rodentia; family Cricetidae; genus Cricetiscus; species Cricetiscus sungorus. The sequence continues at coordinate 111,726,323 of JANBXA010000651.1, read as the reverse complement.
TTCTTATATATTCCAATATGCGAATTAAAACCACAATTTGATGAGATAGCATATTTTTCTAAATTATGTCTGTTTGGGTCATTGGCTACAAATAAAATATAAGCTTCTGAAACCAAACTCAGAAAGCAAAAATCCATAACAATATTAACAATTCATCAGATTCACTTCCTTTAACACAGTGGCTTTCAACCTTCCTAATGTTATGACCCTTTAACAGGGTTTCTCCTGTTGTGGTAGCCAAAGTCATAAAATTATTTTGTTGCTACTTTATGCCTGTAATTTTGCTAAGGTTATGAATTGTAATGTAAGTATCCAATATGTGAATCCTGAAGGGGTTGTGACCCACAGGTTGAGAACTACTGCTTTACATGATGAGTAATAGGGAATTGTGCAATATTTTACTATGGGCAAAAAGCCCCATAGAGGGATACTCTCTCAGCCTAGACACACAGGGGAGGGCCTAGGGCCTGCCCCAAATGATGTGACAGACTGACTATTCCCACTGTGGAAGGCCTCATACTTTCTATGGAGCAGAAGAGGGATAGCATGGGGGTTGGTGGAGGGCATGGGAGGATAGAAGGGAGAGGTAACTGGGATTGATATGTAAAATAAGATTGTTTCTATATAAATGAAAAAGAATATAATAAAAATAAAAGAAAAACTCAAATGCCTTCAATGGAAAAATGGAAATATATAGAAATTTCTGGAAGGGGACTTGGGATAGGAGAGATAACTCAACAGCTAAACACACTTGTTCATGAAGAGTAATACATTAGATTTCTATGGTAGCTCATAATCATCCATAATTCCAGTTCTAAGGAGCCCAGAACCCTTTTATTTTGACTTCTGCCATCACCAGGCACAAATGCAGTGCAACAAAACACTCACAGATACAAGTTAAAATAAATTAGTAAAATAAAAAATAACAGTTGTCTTCTTACTTTACATTAATATTTGCATTTTGTTTTGAAAATATTTTTAAGATTTATTTTAATATTAAGTATATATGATGGAGAGTATGTGCATGCGAGTTCACTTGCCTTCAGGAGCCAGAGTTGTCAGATCTGCCTGGACCTTGGAGTTATAGGCAGTTGGAAGCCATCTGCCACATGTACACCAGTCCTATGGAAAAGCAGAAAGTGCACTTAGTAGCCAGAACATCATTCCATCCCTGTTTAAAAACAGTAATCATTTGAAAATACAGCTAACACATACAAGATCAAAGCCTTCATTTATTACTCAATAGATCATCCTACCTTTATATAAAAACCAATGAGAACAGTACTAACATTCATGTGTACTTGGCTATATAACATACATTGCTTTACAATTACCTCCTTAACTTAAAGACTGTATCAAACATAAGAAAGCACCTCTGTAATTAAGTGTTTGTCTAGTTTGCACAAGTTCCTGGGCCCTGAGACTCATATGCACATATGAGACCTTATTATCCTATGTTCTCTTTAAGGGAAACCAATTAAAGACTTAAGCTACATGTTTTCTGCTTGCTTTTATGGTTGCAAAAATCACATTGCAATAATTTTAGTCTGACTTTTGCCTGGTTTGTCTTCTGACCATGTTACAAATTTTACAAATAACATTGCAAAATTGTCTCTGCTTTTGTCTTTTTATTCATCATATCGACTTAATTTTCTATTTTACCTGTAATATTGTGAAGTATAATATGCTGTGTTGATTCATTGCACATTGTGTTATGATTGTAACAGGGTAATTAGCAGGCCCAGCACTGAAAAATCATAATTTTATTGTGGTATGTATAATACCTGTTACTGAAATATACAATAGGATATTGTCAATTATAGTCACCCAACTGTATCACAGGGCACCGGACTTATTGCTATGGCAACCCATAATATAGACTGAATGGACCTGGTTCTGCCTTGCCACTCTGTCTTCTTTCTAATGGAAATTACATTTGACTCAAAATTTTCACAATGAACACTTTTGTGTTTTACATGAGTGTGTTTGTACATGTCTTGTGTGTGGGGGGGTTCATATGATATTCTTACCACAGGAGTTTGAAAGGAGATAATTTTACATTCATCTACTTACCTATTACAGGTCTGTCTATGATCTATCAATATAGCTATTATCTTTTCTGTTATCTATCAATCAATAACCTATCTTACTCTAGAATTGATTCCTAAAGATATTGCTTTTATTTGTATTTTTTCTCTAAAAATACTGAGCAGACGTAAGTGTAGAAATATATGCTTTTCTCACTGTCTTTCTTATTGTCATCTCAACTTCTAAGAGTCTAATAACTCAAACATCAGCTAGGAATTGAGGTACTTTTCTTCCTTCTGAAGTTGATTCCATATGGCCCACTGGTGTAGATTTCCCACACACAACATGCATTCTATAGGGAAGCTGAGGCCAGCTACTCCTTCAAAATTACATGTGGCTATTAATACAGCATTTACAAATGCTCCAGATTTAAAATATTTTTTTTGTTATTTGGTAGTAATGAAATTCTGTATGAAAAATATTTATTATGAGAACATTCTAATTAGAACTTGGAAACAAAATTTAAAAACCAAGAAGGTCTGTGTTAGAGACTAGCATAAGACTTCCCCAATAAACAGGGATACATAAATCATGATTTGCTCAAAGCTCAGACTTAGGCATTAGTCTAGGAAACATAAGGAATAAAGATAATTATGTTAATAGTTTAATAACAAGATATGCTCTTTAAATATGCTTATTGGCCTTTAGAAATTACCATGTTTTCAAATAACACTTGCTTGTAATTTCAGCTGATGGTGAACCTTGTTTTTATAGAAGCTATTAAAATTCTCTGTCCCTGGGATGAGATCATGCTTTGAGAGCAAACAGTTGTTCAATTAGGGTCTAAAATGTGAGGTCTCTTTTTCCATGTGACAGTTTATAGCTGCTGTGGCTTGACCACAAAATTGTCTCCCTTAGAAAGTAACATAATTATTAATAGAGCACAGATAGGAATTCCTGCTCAAGGAGCCTGGCAATCACGATAAGGAAAACACTATCTAAATTGATTTCCAAATATCAGAAGACTCAGATTACGTCTTTCCAATATAAATAGCCTCACAAGTAGTAACTACATATGTATGCATTAAATTTATATTATCACAATTAAATAACACATGCAAAGAAATTAAAACCCTTTCTCTCAGACATAAATCTACGCTAGCCTTATCCAGAATGAAAAGAGTCTACACAGATCCTATTAGCAGAATGTTACTTATCAGCAACCCAAGAGGGATGCTTATAGTTCATAGATTTTTTTCTCTTAGGATTTGAGTTGTAAATTGTCACTCATGTGCTTCCTGAAAAAGCTGACATTAAAAAAAATTAAGAGAGATATATTTTAGGTGATTTTGTTGTTGTTGTTAGTGGTGGTGGTGGCTTGTTTTGTTTTTAGAAAACTCTACACTTATTTCTACAGAAGCTGTACCAGTTTATAATCCAGCAGTGAATAGAGATTTCTTCCTTCCCTATATTCTCACCAGCATTTATTGTCATTTTTTTACTTGATAGTAGCTATTTAGACCTGGGTACTATAGAAACTCATAGCAGCACTAATTTCACATGCTTGTTTCATCCTAGGCACATAACCAGGCAACTCCAAATTTTACCACAGAGATCTTTATTTATTTCCACTTTATTCACAATAATAAGAAAATAGAGTCAACACAGATATCCACCAAATTATGAATGATTAAGGATATATGCACAATGGAAATTCATTCAGCCATAGGTAAATAAAATTATGAAAATTTCAGGAAAATGGGTAAGTAAGGGAGCTATTTATTAAATGAGGTAATGCAGATTCAAAGAGTCAAATACCTCATGTTCTCTCATGTCATGTCTGGATAGCATGACATTTCATGTCATGTCATGTCTGGATTTCAATTTAGATATATACTTTGTGTGTGTTTGTGTGTGTGTGTGTGTGTGTGTGTGTGTGTGTGTGTGTGTAGCTGTAGATCGTAAATCTTCATAGAAGACTGTGAAAAGAGAAATGACTTTGAGGGACATACAACATGAAAGTGAAAGGGTAAACAGAAGGAATAGAGGGGGGCAAATGGGCTAGGAGCATGAGGAAGAATGTGAGGGGATGGAAATGAAACAAATGTTATGAATAAAAATATCATAATGAAGCATTTTACATTACATACTAATTTAAAAATAAATAAAAACAGAAAGAAGATTTGGGTTACTGTATCAAAAAATTGGCAAGAAGGAAAACAAATAATTGCTTCTCTTAGATTGTGTATGTGTGCTTGTGTGGTGCTAAAGGCTGAATCAGGGTCATGGTCGTGTTGGGCATGAACCACAACCATTGAACTATAACCCCATTCAGCCCCTTCTATGGACATTTTATGGAAAAAGAGCCTCCCTTTTAGGTCAGTAAGCACTTTTAGGCCTATGGTTTTCAAATCAAAAAGATCTGTCAGTGTTACCTGCTCAGATCCCTGGCTGAGACAGTTGGGATATTAACTCACTGGAGTAAGAACAGAGACATGTTCTTCTCAGCAACTTTGGGAAGCATCTGGTTCCAAACTAAAGAAACTTCAACTTTTGAAAGCATCTTCATTCAATCTAACCTTCATGTAGGCAGCCATATTCTTGGAAACTCACAACCCAATGCTTAGGACAGATGTTTGATACTGTTCCTCTTGACTCTTCTCATTGGACAGATATTAACAAAGTATTGTGTTCTAAGCTTTGACTATTGAATAGAGATTCCACGAAGAACAACATAAATGTTTTGCAATTCTAGAGTGTATTTGGGACTACAATGAAGCTGGCAATAAAATTTAGTAAGGCAACCAGTGCAGACCTCGCAATGCCCTCTCACACTAATGCTAAACTTGGGGAAAGTTTGCATCTAACTGCAAATACATATATTTTCTTAAAGTCTGATGAGCTGAATTTAATCTCTGGGGCCCACATGGGGACAGGAGAGAATCAACACCCCAAAGTTGTCCTCTATCAACTCTGTGCCATCCATAGCTCGTATGTACCCTAGTTGCACACACTCACACATGTTTGAATTTAATACATTTTTAAAATTTGGGGTTTCTTAACATTTCCATATCACTTGTGGCATACAACCAAAGAAAATCTCTCCTGCTAATTCTCCTCCAACTGAACTATTTATGTTTAGATTTACTTTAATATTGTACCTCAAGCAATATGTTTCCTACCCAAGTGACACAGAAATTATTTTATGTATTTTATGATATTTTATTCTAGAAAGGATTTGCGAACATTTATAAAAAAGGCATGATATGCAATCAGAAAAAAGTGGGTAACAAGTAGGGCTGGAAGGAGGCATTCACTGTCAGAGGTCATATTTTCTTACTTGTTAAATACAAAATTTAATTCAGGTCCCCTTGTAAGTCAGGGCAGGACTGAAAAATATTGAGCTGTATATATAGCTCAATAGAAAGTGGATAGTAAAGCAGAGACAGATTAAATAAGAGCCAGGAACATGATAACAGAGCGTGTGTGGGGAGTTGTGAGGGTTGGTGAACTAAAGCAGGCTGATTGTCTCTTCATATTTTGGTAACACCAATATGTGAAACAGCAAAATGAGTGATTATTAATCTCTGCTGCCTATAAGATGATTTTTTTCTATTTTGGGGTTTCAAATGTCTATTCATTTGTTTTTTCGCCCTAAATGAACTCACTTGCGTTCTCATCCATATTGCAGGATAAATCAGTCCCTCCCAAGTATCTCTGAAATAACTATCTTTCTGCCTATTCACAATTGCATCTCCTCTCAACTTTGCATCTCCCCCACTGTCCCAATGTCCTCTTCCATGATGACATTCTCTACACTGGATACCACACCTATTCTCTCCTCTCCAAAGCACAAATAACACAAGACTGCCCTGGCACAAGTGTCCACACTAATTTTAATTATGACATTCAATGACGTTAAAGAAGATCTCACATTTTGTATTACCTAAGATAGAACTTTTATTTATTCACTTGCTACTTCTCCTATCCAGTCCTTTTCCAAATCACAGGGTGGTGTTGTCTATTCAGCCAGCTCTACCTCACAGTGGCTCTCTTTCTGAAGTCAGCTCCTGACCACCTTCATTCTCTAACACAGGGCAGTTTAGCATTACAGTCCACCCCCCAATAATGCTATTATAATACTCCTTGAAGAATGCCTGGAAAAAATCGAGTTTGTATTATTCTCCTCATTAAACCTTTGAAAGTAAGAGACTCTTTATCAAGTCAATGAAATCTTTAAGTAGCTTGTTGAGTGCCAGTAAGAATATTTGTTTCTATCTGTACAAAGATACTCATGAGGAAATATCAGTGAATTTATGATGGTTCAGGAGTTGATGCTTTGCTCTATGTTTCTGTTATGTCCAGTTGCATCAGCAGCATCCTATACATTTATGAATAAACATATGCTCTCCTCTCAAATGATTGATTTGGCTATTAGCTTGATTTTTAATATGTCTTATGAGAAAGTAAATCAATACATTTAGAGACCTGTCTTCTATTATGTTAATGGTCAAAGTTACAATATTTTCAGAAACCAGACAAAATATATAATCAAGTATTTATACAGTCCTATTAATTAGAAATGGCAGAATAAATACAATATGTTAAAGAGTATTTAGCATATGAAAAACTTACAATTATGAGTATTGATGCTAACATTCTCATACATTTAATTAATGGTTTCTAAAAACACTACATCATTTTTTCTGAGACACTACATCATTTTTTCTCAGATAGACAGAGCATATCACAACACTCCAATAAGCATAGGCAGGTAATAAGACATAAATTTAGCAAAAGTGCAGGGCTTACAAGAATCTAGTAAGAAATTTAAAGGAAACATAACAGTGTCAGTGAAGTGGAAATGATAGGGACCAAAATATTGAAGACTTTTTTAAAATGCTGGCTTATGGAAACCAGTTTTGCAAGAGACCTTTGAAAAGGCGACATATGAAGAAAGAGCCAGAGGATCTTTAGCTTGAGACCTTGTAATCGGTTAGAAGAGAATTCAAGAAGAAGGAACAAGGAGTTGTGGCCTGGGTCAGGAGGATGCTTATGCACCTGGAGGTATCATGTCAATTAGATTGTAGGGAGTGAACTGAGGGACTGAGGATATGAAGTAGACTGGGTATGGGAGGCAGTGGAAAGTTTGTAAAATACTATGATGATAGTTACCTTTGGATTTCATTATGACTAAATGAGTCACTATTATTATATGGATTATGTTCGAGATACAATGAAATCTAAGTTAATTTACCTGTTAAAAGTATCAGTCTAGGACCTAATGAGGTGCCACAGTGTATAAATGTTCATCCCACTAGGCCTCCTGACCTGAGCTAGACCTCTAGAAACAACATGGGAGAAAAAAAGAAAGAAAGAAAAACTCCTGAAAGTTGTCCTCTGATCTCCACACATACACCTTAGCACACACAGACACATCCAGGTATGCACACTGCAATTTTTTTAAAGTATCAGTCTAGACAAATCTTAGGACAAAACTGGAAGTTAAAAGAAAATTTATAATAGTATTTCAATAATCCCCAAGAGATAGGAGACCTTCTTACCAACATGGTTACAGTGGAGGTATTGAAAAATTCTATGTTTTGAAAGGTTCCCATTAGCATTTTCTTTTACATCAATGGATTATAGGCTACAAAAGGCACAGAGGTATGTATTGCAAGACTGGTGTACAAAAAAAGCAGTTTTGAGAAAAGGTATCAAGGTCTAGTTTGGGACATGCTAAGGCTGATACACATATTGAATATGCAGGTGAATTGTGTCAGGGAGATATATACTGGTCAAGTTTAATCCATGATCCAGAAATACATCAGCTACTTATCAGCAGATAAATGCAGAGTAGACATATAGTACTTGGCAAAATTATCTGGGAGGAATGTAGAGATAATCTCTTTAGATACTCTTTAATTACATATTAGTCATGCGATGAGAAACAGAAGTGAAGGCTGGGGCAGTCAAGAAGAAGAAAATTAAAAAGAAGTAAAAATAATTTAAGATATCAAACTAATTAACAATAGCTCACATTTTGTCATCAGTGTATGGAAGATACTGTGGAAAATCAAGTTCAAGCTTCCTAGCCTCTCCAACTGTATTGTTTACTTTTCTGTAGCTGTAATAAAATATGATGACAAAGACCAGGACAAAGAGTTTGTGTGAGTTTATGGTTGCAAATGGGTAAGTGGCTATCATGACAGTAAGTTTGACAGCAAGAGGCAGGCACAGTGGCCAGAGCTGGAAGCTGGAAGTTTCCATTCTAAACCTCAAGCATGAAGTAGAGAGAGAAAACTAGAAATGATACAGTAATACTAGGCCCTTCAATTCAAAGGCTTCCCCTAGTGATGTACATGCTCGAGGAAGACTGTACCACCCAATTCTGTCACCAACTGGAGGCCAAGTCTTCAAATATGCAAGATGATGCAGGGTATTTATCTTTCAAGCCTCCACACGATCTAGCCATGTACTTAATCTAACTGATGTTTACTTTTCCTGCTTTGAGAGGGAGAAAATATAGACATCTAGGAGTCTAGAATGATGTTAAAACTGAAGCAGAAGTTGTGTTTGCTATGTTTCAAAGAACCATCCAAAATCAACTTATTACAAAAGTCAAAGTAGAAAAGAGCAATGGCATAAAGTGATTGCAATGATAATATGGTGATGGTAATCTAAAAAATGTGTTAACAACTTAAGGAACACTTGAGTTGGTATGCTAGGTTTGCTAATTAGATTTCCAAATGAAAGACACTCTGATTGATTTGGGATAACATTTACAAACATTCCATGAATGAGGTAGGTGATTACTACTTTGTCAGGCTGACACCAATGGCAAACATCCAGGAGGGTCTTTGGTGGTGTTGAACAAATGAACAGTACTGCTATAGTGCCCTTTCCCCTTCTAGACTCTTTATACAGAACCTCACTACCTTAGTCTTACACTGAGTTCCAGTTCCACATTTCTGTATAAAATTCCCTTGTGTGAGATTGTCTTCTTTCATGCTCAGATGACTCAGATGTGTTATGTCTTCCTCCAGTGCCTGTTCCTGTAGCGAATATACATGGGACTAATAATCAGTGAACAAGCAGCAGAACATCATGTATAAATCTGAAGATGAAGAGACATTTCAGCATGGAAGAAAACACGGTCTCAATGATTTTCCAGCTCTCTGAGCAATGTTCACTAGATACACACACACACACTCACACACACACACACACACACACACACACACACACACAAATAAATAAGTAAATAAACCCCAGCAAGCCAAAATATTACTGAATTTAACTCTCTCATAAATGCTGGTAAACAATAGAACAAATACTGAATTCTAAGTAGCTTATAAACTAAAGCCATATAGAATGTGCATCTGGCATTGAGTGTAATTTAAGAATTGGGTGATTGTCCTGAGTCTATCAGTAGGATGGTAAATAATAGCAGAGATTCTTTTGTTTTGTTTTGTTTTTTCACATTATAAGTTTTCAAACTGAGGATATCAAAGATCTTGCTAATTATATAGAAAAAAACCTGGCAGAAATAATAATGCTAACACAAAAAGAATTGGCCATGATATAATCTTTGTTGGGAGCACAGAAGTCCTTGTACTAACAGAAAAGCATTAAGGAAAACCAGGGATGTTAAACACATAGGAACCTATCCTCAATGAAGGAGATAACTTTTGTTTTTTTTTTTTGCTGTCTATGGTGGGAGACTTCATCCATCTTTTGTTATAGTGGCAGACCTAACCCAAACCCCCAGAATGATTATGGCAGACCCATCCATTCTTAGACAATTACCCATCCTTAGGTAAGGATTTCACAAGTACTTTATGGCCTACTGACCTCTATACTATCAGTTGGAGACCATACTAGATTCTATGCATTTTAGCTATGGAACCCACCTTTATGGTCATATGTTCTATATAAAGGAGTTCTATATAAAGGAGTTACACCTTTAGCTTTATTGTGCACCTGGAATTAGAATAATTCTTGCATTGTGTTTTATAGATGCTGACAATGAATTAGACTCCCCAAAGTCAGATCCAGGTCTATGAAGTCAATCTATATTGAGTTAAATTCTCAATTGTTTGTGGGTTTACTTCCCTGCCTGAACCCCTACCGGCCTCAAATCCTAAAATGGAACATGTTGGAGAAATTGGGAATTATTTTCAATATGCAAATAATTCTTCAAAAAGGACTATGGAATAATTAGTTTCCAGAAAAAATAAATAAAGTTAATAAAAATTTGGCATTATTAAGGATTTCTAAATTATCCCATTGATATATAAACATTGGTGTATTAGTTATTTTCTGTTGTTATAAAACACTACAACTAAAAGCAACTTGTGGATAAAAGAGCTTGTTATGGCTTACAGTTCCAGAAGAATCCACAACTGTTGGGGGAACAAGGAAGCAGGGTCATAGAACTTCAACCTCAAGTGTAAAACAGAGAGCACCAACTCCCAACCCAGTGATTTCCTTACTCCAGAAGGGTACCCATCTATCCAAGAAGTACCACCTACTGGGTACCAGTATTCAAATACCTTAGCCTTTGGGGAATATTTCTCATTAAAACTACCACAATTAGCTTATTGGTTTTCTTTATTATGACATTATTTTTTCAGTCTAGTTTCTTCCATCCAAAAGCCACAAAAAGGATTTTGAATATTGGAAATCTGTTCCTGATCAGAGTGATAAAATTAGTAATAAGACACAGCAAGGAAATGAGAAATGTGAATAAAACAGAGCAGCAGAAATGATTGTCCCCATTTTTATCAGCCCAAATTAACAGGACAAGTTTCACATTTATAAAATTAGAGTTTTATTTCTATTATAATCACTAAAATTTGCAAAACAGGATTTAATTTATAGAAAAATATTGATTAATGATAATGTTATGTTTGGCTTGATGACCACTGATTGGTTGTTTATAATTTTGAGTTTGATAGATGGGACCGAGAGGCACCTGCTAAGTTCAGGGACTCTTACATAACCAACTGCTTCGAGCCAAATGTATGATGTGAGCATCTGTCTGGCTGCTGTGTAAAATGTTACAGCATATTCATCTCCCTAAATCTGAAACACAGAAGTAAGGAATCCACATGCCAAGACAGAGGAGTGATAAGAAAATGGGGACAAGACCTGGCTACAGAAACACACAGCTGACCGATCAAGGGGGAGCTAATGGACCCCCACACTGATAGCTGGGAAACCAGCATTGGACTGACTCAGAGCCCCTGAACATGGATCTGACAGTGGAACCAGGTGCACAAAAGGACTTTGGGAGCACATTTCCCATGAAGGGATGGATTCCCTTAACCTAGAGGCAGGAGGAAGGGCCTAGTCCCTACTCCAAATGATTGGACAGATTTTGTTGATCCCTCCTGGAAGGCACCACCCTCCCTGTGGAGTGGGGATTGGGGAGAATGGGACAGGAGGGTGGGCATGGGATGGAGGGAGGAAGAGGGGGAGAGAGGGAAAGAGAGGGAACTAGGATCGATATGTGAAATAAGAAAATAAATAAAAAACAAAACAAAACAAGGGAAGCTCCTCTTGTTTAATAATGTCATGCCAAATAATGACTGCTCTATTGCCTTGTTTCTTAAACAACTATTAGATACTTCTGTCTACAGAGATGGCTAATTCTACATATGTTTTTCTGGTGATTGTGCTATAATTAAAAGGAAGACATGGTTTGAGAAAAATGTCACAAAAATAGGTCTTATATGCTTGTTCTTAGGGTAGAAAGAATCTCTATTTGTGTTTAATAGCTACAGTTAAAAGATTAAAAACATATGATTTTAAGTTTGATAGCTGGAATCCACAAAGAAGAAATAATCCAATTCCTTAGACACACAGGTTTTTATAATAAAATGTGATAAATGTGTTAACAGCTGAGAATTGAAATAGATTAAACATTGTTTTCTCATTTCAATGTCTTGGTTTCAAAATTTTCCCAGTGAGCTTCTAATGTGTGAAAATTGAGCTGTAGGAAGACTATTGTATATTTTCTGCTTTGTGTAGGGAAGGTATAAAGTAAATGCAGGGCTCATGGAGCCTTGAGAAGAAATCCTGGCTTTAAATGCTATTAATTTTGAGTTTGTCACTTCATGTGTATAAACAATTCTTCTTTACAGACTATAAAAATAAGATTTATGGTGGATCAAATTTGATGATAATTTATCACTTTATCTAGTAAGATCTTCATTGAGTTCCCAGCTGTCTTTTCCTCTATCAGTACGGGTCATGACATCAAAACAGACCATCCTGGGCCTCTAAACATTTACAAAAGCATTTGTTAATATGGATTCAGCTTTATATAATAGCATGATTATCAACTCTCAAAGAAGCTTTACATCGTTTAATACTGTCTGATTGCATTGCAGTGTGCAAAGTTTATCAAATGTGTCGGTTGTCAGCATTTTCCTAGTCCAGAGCCCAGTGTGGTTTGGTGTGTTGCATTTGTGTGTGATCATATTTTTTTCATCAACTTGAACCTAAAACTGTCACTGTTTTTACTCATGTGATTAACGATTTCAAAGAGCAGGTGACAGTTATGGTGTGGAAGGATAGCTAATTTGGGTTCTGCTATTTCCTGGTAACAGGTATCTGGGACTTACACATCTCTGTCAGAGACATGACAGAAATAATGATGTCAATGTTTAGCAATTTTACGGAGAGACCAATGAGCTATTTGGTATAAATAATAGTAAAATTAACTCTGGCTATTTAAAGTGGTAATGGATATGCTTTTTCATTGTCCTATTGATTTTAGTTATTGTGTGAGTTAATCAGTTGGGCCCATTTTCACTCAATGTATGTGAATCAAGTAAAATGTTTGCTTACTAGTTTTAGCATCCACTAACATTCTTCTATCTCAGCCATATGCTATATCTACCACTGGATAATTTATAAAATGTTTCCTTATATTTTTTACTGTATTACATGGATTATATTTTCTTCAATTTACTGTTAAGAGAAATATTTTGTTTTGTTTCATTTTTTTCTTATCAGAGATGGTGCATTCACCAAGGGCCAACATTCTAAAAGTCTCGCCTATCTTGTCAAATTCTTGTGTCTGTCCCTGTTTGCCTAAGTCCTAGATGCTCCTAAAACTTGACCTCTTTACATACCTTTCGCCTCTGGGTCAATTACAAACTATCCAACCACATGAGACTATAAGGTCACGCCTTAGAATAAAGTAAACTTTCCCAAGTCTGTGCTTGTCTTCCTACGTTTGAACTATTAATCAAGGGTCTTGCTATTGCACTTTTACTTTGCTACTGTGTCACTTTTGGCAACACTGGGATATTATTTTTCAGCATTATAATTCGATAATAATTTATTTTGAATATTTATAAACACAAAGATTTGGGGATAGAAGGCCCCTTTAAGCTGGATAGTTAGTGTGATATGCCATGTTAACAAATGTCCAAGTGTTTTATGCTACCATGCCCGAGACCTGAAACCAGTCTTCTCTAAGAAAATCTACTTCTTTTCCTGTGAATAATGCAGTTACTAACCAAACTGTGCCGAGCTTTGAGTGCTGTAATTATTATTATGTATCTACTACTGCTTCAAGGCAAGCTAGAGAACACGCACAAACATTATACTTAAAAAATATATGTAGACATATTTGTATTACGTATCCACCTGAATTATTTTTCTGTGTCTTTATTTATATATCTGTATTTGAAAGGTCTTTAGTTTGTACTAACTGTTAAGGTGGAAGCTTCACCCCAGTCACTGGCATCCATATACCAAAAGAGTCTGGGATGTTTTGGTTCCACCCAAGCATTCTCCCCCTTCTCCTTCCACTCCCTGCTGTGTCTCAGAAAGACCACCAAATGATGACCCCCCCATCAATGCTCAAGACCACTCCCATAGGGTATTTAAACTGCGCCCTCCCAAACTAGACTGGTGCTTTTTCTGATCTCCCCTTCCCCCCCCGGGGGTGGGGGTGGGGGGCCTCTGGAAGGCCATCCTGAGCGCTGTATCCATTAAACGTGGGCTTTTTCTAATTTGGTTTGATTTGGTCTGATTTGGATTGCTGCATCGGTGAAGAGGCTTATTGGCTGTAGAAATTTTGCACTGATGTCTTCCTTTCAAAGTCAACAACCCAATGCACATTGAAATCATTGAACAAATGCAGAAGAAAACTCAGCTTAAGAAAATCTGCTTTGAAGAGAGGAAGTACTCTGGGGCTAAGAGGAAGTTTAGTAGCTCGAATAGCAATGCTGTACAAAAAGTGTGTGTGTGTGGGGGGGTTAATATCCCATAGTGTTAGAATACCACTAAAAGCCCATATTTGGAAGAAAAAAAGAAAGAAAAAAAATTCCTTTTGGTCAAGATAACTGAATCTCTGGCTTATGAGGAGATCTAACAATCTAGTTGGTGAAGTCATTCACCTAGATAATGGATCATTCCTTAGAAAGCAGGCTCTCTTTAAGCCAGGCTAAAAATGGAATAATTAATTGCTTTAATGTGCTACTCTTCCTTACCTTACTTAATTCATAGCCCTTCAAAATCATGAGGTTAGCTGTGTCAGCCTACCTTCCAGAGACTTCTTTTTCATTTTCAAACTTCTTTCTTTCAGATATTGACCAGGACCTATGTATGTTTAAACCCTTGTGCAAGTAGTCGTCTCTGGATTCCCTACAGCATTTCACTGCATATTTCATCAGCATCTTAAATCTGCAACCTGGGGTGTGCAGTTAAGCGTTATTATGAGCTATAGGTTCTAGCCAGGATCCCCACCACTTTGTAAAACTCCTCTCTCCTTTGAGCTGTGATAATTCCAGCAACTACAATAATTTGGTCTAGAAGTAAAGTAACTTGTTTCTGCAGATTCTTGACCAACCTGCCCCAGAGACACCATATACTGACCAGCTTTGAGAGATGCTTATCAATCAAATAGCATTTTTGTCCAATTATTAACTATCCTGAGCAACGCCAACTGCAGACAAAAGAAGGAAGAAAACTTTTTAATTTCATTCTGTATCTTGGTCCTGTTCTGTCCTATAACTACTCAAGTTTGGCTCTGATCTTGCCTTGGCTCTGATCTTGCCTTCCTTCCTTCCTTTCTTTCAGTTTCTTTTTTATTTGTTCTTTCTATCTTTCATGTCATCCATCTTTATCCCATTCATCTCCCCATCACTTCACTTCCTTCCTCTGCCCTTGCAATCCCCCCTTTGAATAAAATAAAATTTAAGAGCAAAAAAAAAAAAAAAAAAAAGAAGAAAAATAAAGAAAAATCTGTCTCATCATGGAAACTGTAATGTGACAGAATAAGTCACATATTAAACCCTTTAATCCAATGACCCTACATTGAACACTTGCAAGTAAGGATATATGGACAAAATGGTTGGCTCTAGCTTTTAAGGAAATCCCTTCTGCAGGTTGTCCACCCAAATAAAGGTCGGCAGTGTCCTAAGTCTAGTGGTCTTCAGTTTTATTGTCCTTCTTATTGACCTCTCAAGAGACCAACTTGGGACACCAAAGAGTGCCTTTGCCCTTGTGCTAGCAGCCAGATTTGGAGAGCTTCAGCTTGGGTCTTTCACCAGGTTTTTCTCTCTGCCAATCAGTTCCTTTCATATGTTAATTTCCTAAGGTCTCACATAAAGCCTTTGAGACCTCAATCTCCTGTTTTCTTACTTCAATGACATATTCTGTTTTTTTTGTTTTTTTTTTTTTTTGGACTCAAATCATATTTAAATATTCCCTTGTTTATATAATTTACTTCTTGCTTGGCTCTGTTAACTTTTGATGCAATAGTTAGAATCATAGAATCATAGTTCAAACTGGGAACGGTTCACTTTGCAAGTACTGTTTTTAATGCCATGTTATTTGTCTCTTTTTGGACAAACAAATCTAAGTATTATATAATATATAATATGTATATATTATATAATATATATATATATATATACACACACACAAAAGGATCTTACATCACACTACATCCTGTTACAGTTTCAGCAAGCTGTGTTTCAAACAATTTCTCTGTTCTTTCTATACTGTTAAGTTTATTAGGATAATGTTGGTCATGATTATCCTCTTAGATACTGTAAGCATATATGATTTTGTAAAATCATATTACTTTTTAAAAACGTGTGTGTGTGTGTGTGTGTGTGTGTGTGTGTGTGTGCTGCATGTATGTATTTGGTACATGTGTGCATATGTAGAAACCTGCATGTCCTCTGCTATGGTTCTGTCTTATATTTTTGAGAGCAGGTCTCTCTATTTTTGTTAGACTGGCTGGTCAGCAAGTTATGGGGATTTTCTGATAGGTTTGGTCTCTGATTCTCCCAGTGCCAGGATTGCAGATGCATGCAGCTGCACATAGCTTCCCACTGCTGGATGAAAGGAAGTTTATTTGGCTTACACTTCTACGTTACTGTTCATCATTGCAGGTCAGGACAGGAACTCAAACACAGCATGAGCCTGGAGACAGGAGCTGATACAGAAGCCATAGAAGAATGCTGCTTGCCAGCTTGCTCCTCCTGGCTTGCTCAGCATGCTTTCTCATAGACCCTAGGACCACCAGCTCAGGGAGGGCCCTATCCACAGTGGACTGGGCCCTCCTACATCAATTCCTAAGTTAAAAACTACTCAGTAGGCTTTCCTGAAGCCTACCCTTATGATATTTTCTCAGTTGAAGTTCCTTTCTTCTCAGATGACTACAGCTTGTGTCAAGTTGACATAAGATTAGCCAACACAGGATCCACACACATGTTCTCATATTTACAGAGCAAGAAATTACATCCTTACAATTTTCCTAAAACCAGTGTTCTAAATACTGGTAGTTTGTATTTTCACTCACATTTATGGATTACTTGTACTAGGGTTATATCACTTTCATTAAAGTTGCTTAGCTCATTCAGATAAAGCAATATCTATAGAATATCAGATTATATTATTAGGTGATAATATTTAAATAATACATTTACTGTCCTGGAACTAACTCTGTACACCAGGTTGGCCTTGAACTCACAGAGATCTGCCTGCCTCTGCCTCATGAGTGCTGGGAATAAAGGCATGTGCCACCAATGCCCAACATGGTGTTTCAAATTACACTTAATTACAAAGAAATTCATTGACAATTAATTACAATTATTTATTTAGGTGTTTCTATTATGCATGGTCTTCATGTTATATTAGTAAAACAATGAGTCCTATCTAGAGTTCAAGTTAAATTAAGTTATATATACAATCATTGATAGACATATTTATATGTCATATATATTATAATTGTACATTATAAATTATCTTTCCAGATTTTGTAACAATACACAAGCATTTACTAATTACTCATCAGTATCTAATGAAAATACAAGTTTATGAAGGAGATAAAAAATTAAGTCAGAGTCTTATAGATATGCAAAAGATATATATTACTCAGTGGTTTTAAAAGTCAAGTTGTCAATTCATTTAAACTCCACGTTTGAAAATAATTTTAAGGCACTGCCTAGGAAAAAATGCCTACAAGAAATAAATGATTAATTGTGTGATTGTATTTATGCTGTAACACTTAAACTGAAAAAGATATTTGAGCAAGAAGGTTATAAGTCTTAAACTGTAGAAAGCTCTGTGGGCTGGGTGCCATTACATAGAAATTAAAATCTGCCATACATTACAAGGACAAACAAAGGAAATTTCAAGATGTTCATAGAATACATCTGAATTCCTTCAAAATATGGTCCATAGTAGTATCAACTGCAGTTAATATGAAGGACATTCCCTATTTCTCATTTCTTTATATGTACCAATTTTGGGACTATATTTTTTATGATCAATGAACAATTTTTTCTAAAAATACTTAAAGGTTACAACTCAACTGGCTCCGAGTAATGAGGATTTACTGGAATGTGAGTCATCCCATTTAAATTACTATGGAGCCATTAATTTTCAAAGGCCTTGATGTGCTGCCTCTATTTATCACTGTCTCTGACTAATAGAAACTTGGGTTCATATCATAGTTTAAGCCAAACATCAATTTTAATTTGTAAGCCCCATTTCTTCCACCAAGTATCTTTTCACTCTAACTAATATTACAGTGTCAGTCATCACCAGTGGAAGGGGAGATTCTCATTACTACTAAGAAAGCCAATATTCATTTACATTAAAAAATGTTATATCAGGGTATGGTGGCATACACCTTTAATTCCAATGCTTGGGAGGCAAAGACAGGCAGATCTCTGAGAGTTTATGGCAATCCTTGTGTACATAGTGACTTCTAGAAGCCAGAGCTATATAGAGAGACCCTGTCTCTAAACAAAATGAACAAAAACGTTGCATATTTATTTGCCACTTATTAGTACAATAATTTATAAATAAATACACATTATATAATATAGTAATACATAATATTACAGAACATTTTTACATTCAAAGTGTATGTCACATAAAACATAACAGAGAACATTCATAAAAGTGACCATGAGTACTGCTTATGGACCATTATTTGCATCCAGTTATCAGTGAATGAGCAATTCAGAAATACATTTCTCCAAAGCATTTGGCCTGAAATTTTCCTCACAGGGCTTTATCATTTGTTTTTAGTCTGAACCAGGTAGTCATGTGTTATAGAAAATTATCACCATATTCAATTTCTCCTTTACTTTCATATCAGTGTGATGAATTGCTCAGAGCAGAAGACAAGCTCTATCATTTGGAAGTAAAATAAGAAATACTAAGATATTCACCATTCATCTAATTCATTATATTTTTTGTAATGTTCTACTAAATCTAAGCAGAGTTTTCTACATGTGAAGAATACAGTCCCAGTCCTTAGCAAAACTAGTTAATCATTACCACAGTTATGTTTCTTGAAAGTCACCAATATCCTATCAAGATTTATGATTGGAGTGTTAGTATTCAGGCATCTGTACTGGCTTGACCTTGGGGTTCTGATAGGATACACCCTCAGCTACAGTGGCTAAGAGAACCACCTGTGCACATTCAGTGTGTTTCATTTAAAAAGAAACACCTCCCATTCTCTGTCTCTTTCTTTTTCTCCCTCTCTCTGTTCTCCTCTCTCTCCTCCCCCTCTTTCTTGTCTCTCAACCTCTTTGCTTTCCCCTGTCTCCTGCTGCTCCTGTCTCTGGAGGCTAATTTTCCCCCTTCCCTTTCCCTAATTAAAACAAACAAACAAACAAAACCTCTACTCAAACCTTGTCCTATGACATCTTTTCTCCTGCATGCTGCTTTTTTACATTAGAACATCTAGACCTTAACTTGCCATTTCATATAAATGGGAAAAATGAACCATACAAATTCATTCATACTTTGTCTCTATGTTAGTCACTGGATAGGAAACAAGATTATACCATCATTAAAGAAGCTCATGATTGACAGACTAGTGACTGATATTGTATACACTGAAAGTTGTAAAGTGTATGTTTCCGCCAGCCCGCCAACCCACCAGTCTGGGCCCACAGCCACGCCAGCCCCAAATAACACTCAGAGACTCTGTATTTGATACAATCCTGTTGGCCAGTTAACATTATTGTTTATGGGCTAGCTCTGCCTTAATTATTAACCCATTTCTACTTATCTAAGTATTTCCACGTGGTCATCTTATCAGGGAGCCAGGCAGGCGTCCTGCTTCTTCCCTGGGCTACATCTCGACTACTCCCTACTACTTCCTCTTTCCTCCTCCTTGTCTCCTAGCCCCGCCTATCTTGTTTCCTATTGGCCACAGGGCTTTATTAACCACTATGAGAAACATATATACAGAATAACATCTCCCATCATCTCCTCTTTTCTGTCTAAAGTAAAAGAAGGGGTTTAACCTTAACATAGCAAAATATATCATATAACAGTTATCAAATAAGAATCATAGTAAACAATATTTAGTCCATTAACATTTTGTAAGACTTTAAGAAAATATCATCTATCCTATCTTTGAGTCTAAAGTCCTGTATGTAACTTATCTTTAAACCTAACTAAGGAAAACTATAACCATAACTATCTGTCTTCAACTCCTTCAAAGACCACAGAAGGATAACACATAAACTCTAGAAATGACAGAGACAATTCATTGCCTGGTCAGTCACCCGAAGTTCTTCTGTAATGTTCCATCTTCAGCCCATAGGCCATAGTGTGTGTCCAGACTCCTCAACAAGGCAGGAAACTTTTCTATGTCCTGTAGACTGTCTGGCTGTCAGGCAGCCTCTTCCATGAAGCAGGAATCCTGTAGCAATGTTCATCTTGCATCAGCAGTCACCTTTTTGTGGGTCCTGCATGTCCAGTTTCTACAACATAAAGTCAAACAGTCCAGAAGAGCAGTACCTTGCCCAAGTGGCTAGTCTTGCCATATTAGAAGCAAACTTCATAATGTGTTTCTTTGATGTCCATCTTCCTTTCTTCTGTAGGTAGTGTTACCAGGAGCAGTTGTGTCTCACTGTCAAGAAAAACCCTAAACTATTTTAAATGCCATATTCTGTAGGTCTTTGAAAGGTTTGAAGATTGCCTATTCATCTCAAATATATCTCTGCATATCTAGAAATCCTAATTAACTTAACTGTAAAGTTTTCATTATCATAGGCTACTCTCTAATCTGTACTAAATTATACATTACATTTTCCAATGAGCTATATAAACATAATACCTAAACAAGAGGAGAAATATACATATCACAAAATTGACCTTAAATTGTATCAATAAAAGAAAATCCATTCCAAAGCAAAGTATTCATATCTATACCTTAATTCCCTTTTTTACCTTTACAAGGATTGCTTGTGTCATTAACCATTTATAACCAAGCCCATATAAATGAAAACAAACATTTATAAACAATATTTGGGAATTTGGGTGTCGTTCTTTCCAAACTACTTCCTGCTGGTAGGGGGCGCTGTCATGGGGGATCCTAAGAAGATGCAGAAATCTTGGCAGTAGTCTGCAAGGCTTTGTCTCAACTGCTTTGAATGTTGGATCATCTGGGGCATTGTTTCAGGGGGTCTGGCTTGATCAAACCACATAAGTCTGGAAGAAATCCATAGCTTTTCATTTTCTGTGGAAACAAAAATAGAAATCCTTTTCCCCAGTAACTTGTCCTTAGGCTTAAATTTTTGAGTCAAAGCATTTTTAAAATATATAAATTGAATTAATCCAGCAGCATTTCTTTTATCAGTAGTTATTTTCTCAGCAATCAAATAATTTAAAGACAACAGAAGCACATATAGTATCCAAAATTTCTCTGTGTTTTCCATCTTCAGGTGGCTTTTTTATTACTCTATTTATTCTACTTCTATTTTTATGTATTTTGAGACAGGGTTTCCCTGTGTAACTTTTATCTGTCCTGGAATTCACTGCATACCAGGTTTACTTTGAAATCACAGAGATCTGCTTGCCTCTGTCTGCCGAGTGCTGGGATTAATGGCGTGCGCCACCATAACCATCCATTTAATTTTTTTTTTAAACTATTGTATCCTGTTTCTTTTTCTCTCCCAAGCCAGCGTATTTTTTAAAACACAGTGTAAACCTTCATTGCAGCTTTCATACACACCAGTGAATTGTTAGCAGAGCTCTTTAAAAGCAAGGCGGCTTTTTTGCCGCTTATGCTAATTTTGGAAACCTCCCTTAAAGGAGCTGCTCAAATCTCTGTCTGCAGCAAAACAAATCCAACCGAGAAAATGCTGCTACCAAGAAGTCTTGCTAGTCTCTGTTCCTTTGTTTCTAAAATCCCTTTTTAAGCTTTTATCAAGTTTTAAGTGAAAGTTCTTATAGCCAAGTTGGGCGCCATTTGCAGCTTGTTGTTTTCTGGCCAGCCTGCCTGCCGCTGGTCTGGCGTGCCGGCCCCCAATAACACGCAGGAGACTCTATATTTGACACAATCCTGTTGGCCAATTACCATTACTGTTTATGGGCTAGTTCTGCCTTAAATATTAACCCATTTCTACTTATCTAAGTATTTCCACGTGGTCATCTTATTGGGGAGCTGCGGCTGGCGTCCTGCTTCTTCCCCCGGGCTACATCTCGACCCCTCCCTACTGCTCCCTCTTTCCTCCTTGTCTCCTAGCCCCCCCCCTATCTTGCTATCTCATTGGCCATAGAGCTTTATTAACCAGTATGAGAAACATATATACAGAATAACATCTCCCATCAGAAAGTATGTGGTAAGTCTTCTTGTAAATAATGCTTACCACATAATAAATTACATTTCCACAAAATTTTGTTGTTGGCTCACAATTTATAATGTTTCAGTAATTTGGAGATTACTACCTTTGAGAGGTAATTAGGCTAGAGGAGATCAGGTCATGAGAGTGATGCCCTATAAGCAGGGTTAGTGCCTTGGTAAGAAGGCCCTGAGCCCTGGAACTTCCATTTATAATGTTTGCTGAGTAGGTACAGATCAGGAAGATGCTGTCTACAGAACAAGAAAGGAGTTGTCACCAGGAGCTCTCCATACTGGTACCCTGATCTCAGACATGCTGTCTCCAGAACTTTGAAAGCAGGCTTTGTCCTTCCTTTAGGCCACCTGGGCTCTAACATTTTGTTGTGATGCATGGAGCTAATTTAATTGAATAAACAAACCATATTAGTGGCTCCCCATTTGGCTGATTTCAAATAAGAAGGTTTCAAAATGGAAGCAATTTTTCACTTCATTTTTGAAAACTAGATAGAATTCCATTATGGATAGGGTGAAAGGCCATGCTGAATAGAGAAATACTAAGAGCAAAGATATCAAGAAAGGAACTAAAAATGAGTTCTAAAGTTTGTGTTATGTAGATGTTAAGAATACGATGAACTCCCATGTGAAAAAAGAAAAATTTTTACAAAAATAAGCATGAAATAACACAATACTAAATTTAAAAAACCTTGTAATGTAACATTATTCAATTCCAAATGTGTTGCACAGCAATCTAGAAAGGAACCGAGGAAGGAAGGAAAGAGGGAAGAGGAAGGTGCAGTGGCATCTTGCTTTGCCAGTGAACTTGCAATAGAGGCCACATCCTGGTGTGCCTTCAGGTGTTCAGACCTGAACCCTTATAAGAAAGAGGAGGGGCTGACTCATTTTCTTGGGTTGTGGTGAGACCACTGGAAGGGCAGAGACTACATCTTCAGGAGTAGAGAGACCATTGCGTTGTTTACTATTATTTGTGTAAATGCTTCTCTAATAATACTTATTATTTATCTTGGGTCTTGTGGACTCATTTAAACCTCTTTTTTTTGTGGAAGCAGGAGGGGAGGGAGGAGGAAAGAAGAAGGGAAGGAAGGAAGTAGGTATCAGGTTTTCCTCCCTAGTCACTTTTTCTAAAGCCATGTATCCCTTGCCCACTGCTGATGGAATAGAAAAAAGTTAACTTCTTTTGGGGATATTCATTCAGCAAAAAGTTGGTTTTTTGTTTCTTTGTTTGGTTGGCTGGTTGGTTTTTCTTTTTCAAAGCAAATATTTTTGGGCAGGGGGCCAAAAAGAATGGCACTTATGAACGATACCTAAGAGAACAAGCTCCAGAATTCCTTTGGCATTAGCTGAAGCTTCTTTTGCCTTGTGAATGCACTATGGACCCACCTCTCCATGTGCTAACCCTGCCTTTCTCAGATTATTACAGACATGTCTCTTACCATCCCATGAACCCTCTTCCTAGATACCCATTTCCAAGGATCCCAGTCAAAAAGTGTGCCAGCCCTCATCTCTACCATGCATATGGAGTGGTGTCAGTTTTGCTGAGGAGTGAATAAAGCTGTATACTAAGTTTTTTAGATCTGGCTAAGAAGTACCTATATGGCATTAGCAGAGAGCAGCAGATGCTTGAGATCAGATCCTGAGCACTGAACTATATGGGGGTGGGCAGATCAGAAAAATAGGGCAGATGGAGTTTAACAATTCCAGACTATAATCTTATGGGAAAAAATAATCTTATCTCTTCTGACAGATCCCAGAAATAACAAAAAATACTATGCAAAATAAATTAAGATGAAATATCAGAGTTGTCAGAAGATGCAAAGGAAAAACAAAACAAAAAAACACGGAAGCAACAGAACAGCAAGATCAAGCTCAGAGGAGAGGACATATTAACTGAGGTCTACTGCATTACACTGGGTTTTTTCTGGAAGACCCAGAAGTCATATTCCATTCAGCACTGCAGCAATGGAAGAGCTAATGAAAAGAGAATGAAAAATAAAAATTAAGCACAGGTATGGATGCTTGTGGAGGGTAAAGAATAACAGGGGAGTTTGTCAGAGATCTTGGCATCCTTAGAGTCACTACAATGATGGGACCTCAAACTATCATAAGGACAAGGGCATTAGTGCTTATCCATTAGAGACAACTGTCACAAATAGTGCAATAGTGAACCCTTTAATGTGGAAACTGTCAAGAGCTGTCATATTTGACTGAAGGCTCACTCAGTGTGAGGGAATTCATGCCCTGTACTGCAAAGCTAGGTAACTCCTTGTGGCTAGAGAGGTCCCAGGCATGTCAGGAGAACCTATGATTACTATTTTCCCAAACAAAAATCATTTCTAATTATACTCTAAACATATATCATTATACCTAAAATTAAGAGCAACTCTCACCAAAGAAACCTCTTTTCTTTGGCAGGCAACAGAGATCATTACAGAGGTCCACAACTTGTCAAACTGTAGATAAGTCACTTGATCATTGTACCTACAAACAAGCCTTTTACCTAAGGTTTATGGACCATCACAGAAAAGGGCATGAAAAGACAATCCAGAGAACCAGGATAAGGGGTTCTGAATGGTGCCCTTTATATGTGACAGGGATTCTGTACCTGTGGAATCTGGTCCCTTAAATAAGACTCATATAATATAAACAAAATATCAACTGTGGTATTATTATTGAAACCTATAGGACAATTCACCTAGCAACAAAACACACCATTTTCCAAAGTATCCATCAACATATGACCCATTGAATAAAATAATTTTGTGTATAATACTTTTTATCTGATTTTACACTGAATGGAGGCACACTGTGAAATGATTCCAAGTGGTTTTCAATACTCAGAGCTTCTCATATCAATAATGAAGTTTGCAGGAGTAATTTCAGTCCTAAAGCCAGGGCTCCTTGCTCATCCAGTGTTCTATCTGCATGGAAAACATTGCCTGGGTTATCCTGTGACCAGTACTCCACTTCTTTTTCTGAGTAGAAGGCAATTTTCTGCAACACTGAAGTGTTGGTTTGTTGGTCGTGTTATGTAAAGATTTTAAATTACTCAAGAATTTGATCTCATTTCTCCTGTAAATTCCTGGTGTACAACTATCCTTGATTGTTGGAGTTTAACAATTCCAGACTATAATCTCTGACCCACAATATTCTCTCACTAACTGTGCTTGTGCTTACTGAGCCCCACTGCTTCCTCAAGTTTGCGTGTACATATTCACTTAATCAGTGGTTATTTTTGCTATAGGTCAGTGCTTTTATTTTGTAAAAGAGAAGTTAAAAGTATTTTATGTTAAAACTCTTCATATTCTACATCACCTGACTCTTAGAAATCAAGAGAGAATTGTGTTGCTGTCTAGGTAGAAGAGAAAAAGCCAGACATATGCAAAGTTTCCAGGCAAAAAGGAGGTTTGGCACTGCTGTTAATATATAGTCAGATCTAGTCAATATCTAGAAAACTATATCAAGGCAGGATAGCACCCTTAAACCAGGATTATCTGATATTATACAGGTAATCCTCAAGTCAGTGTAATAAGACAAGACAAGAAAGGCAACGGGGTAGGAGAAAGTGAAATTTCACAAACAATATGATTCTTTTATAAAATATATGTTTTAAATTCTTAGGTATGCATATGTTGTGGGGTGATCAGGGGACTGTGCCTGTGAATGTAGTTTTCTAGAAAGCCCAAGGCATGAGATGCCTCTGGGACTGGAATTATAGGCAGTTGAAAGTAACTTTATGTGGATTCTTGGAAGTCTACCCTGACTTTCTACAAAAGCAGTACCTATTCTTTACCACTGAGACATAGTTTCAGCCTCAAATATAATTCCTATAATATATATATATATATATATATATATATATGTACATATATATATATATATGTGTGTGTGTGTGCATGTATTTACACAAAAGAAATTACCAAAGCTATTGAACAAATGAAACCAATAATATTTTATATTAATGAATACATGAAGGCAATTTAAAGTTTACCATGTATATAAGAAGTAAACAGAACATTTTAAGGATTATCTGAACAAAATGAAGACATTTTACACAGAAAACTACAAAGTAAGACAGAAATAAAAGGTCTAAAAAATACTTGGAGTCCATGGAGTAGATGTTTTTAAGATTCAATTTTGCTCCTTAATTTGTCAGTTTAAGCAAGACTATAGCATACTTTTCAGTATTTTTTTATCCATTTAGTCTTTTAGAAACAGATAAAAATATATGTCAAAGGAAAAAATTGAATTTACATTTTAAAAGACTTAGAAATGTAATAAGCCTAAAGCCCAGAAATCAAAGCTTACCTTAAGTTTACTAATCAAGGCAATTTGATACTTGATGGAGAGAGATCAGTATATCAAAAAGTCAGAATAAAGATGTGGCACATCTACACAATGGAATACTACTCTGCAGAAAAAAAACAATGGAATCTTGAAATTTGTAGGCAAGTGGATGGAACTTGAAGAAACCATCCTGAATGAGGTAACCCAGTCACAAAAAAGAGGAACATGGTATGTGCTAGCTCATATATGGATTTTAGACCAGAGCAATTAGGATACAAGGTGGATTCTAAGAGATTCATATAAGGTCCCTCACAGAAGGAAGAAGGTACAAGTTCTCCAGATTACATGGGGGGGTGTAGAGAGGGAACTAGGAGAAAGAGAAGGGGAGGAGAGGAGAACATGGGATTAGGAAGAATGAGTCAAGGGAGGAATAGACAGAAAAGAGAGGGGGGGAGGGAGTGTGAGAAAGAGAACATAAAGGAAGGACCCATTATAGGATTGAAGAGAAAACTGAACCTAAAGAAATGTCCAGAGACCTACAAGACTGACTCCAACTAACAATTTGAGCAACAGTGGAAAGGATACCATAAATGCCCTTCCCTGATAATGAAATCAATGACTAACTTATCCACCATCATGGAGCCCTCATCTAGTACCTGATGGAAAGAGAAACAAACACCCACAACTAAACACGGAGCTTTATTGGAATCCAGATGCAGAGAGGGAGGACAAGACCAGGCTACAGAAACCCACAGAGACAGCTGACCTGAACAAGGAGGAGTTAATTGGCCCCCAGACTAATAGCTGGGAATCCAGCATGAGACTGACTCAGACCCCCTGAACACAGGTCTCAGCTAGAAGGCCTGAGAAGTCTAAGGGACCCCAGACAGTGGAACCAGGATATATTCCTGGTGCACAAAAGACCTTGAGGGCACTTCCCCCATGGAAGGATACTTCCTTAACCTAAAGACAGGAGAGAAGTCTTAGTCCCTACTCCAAATGACTTGACAGATTTAGATGACCCTTCCTGGATGGTATCATCCTACAAGTGGAGTGGGGGAAGGGGGAGGGGCGGGTGGTTAGGGTGCATGTGAGGGGGAGAGAGAGCTAAAAAGGGAGAGAGGGAGGCATAGAGGGAGAGTAAACTGGGATCAATATGTTAAAAAAAAAAGTCAAAATAAAAGCCAAGAAATGCACCCACCCATGTGAAGCCATTTGTTTCTGAAGTACATATCAAAGTAATTCAATGGGAGAAAGAAAGCTCTTATTTATGTATTTATTTATGTATGTATTTATTTATTTATTCCAATACCTAATGCCAGTTTCTCAATTTAGGAAAAGCATAAAACTAAAACCAAACCAAACAAACAAAAATCATTTAGCCTCATTTCTCATATCTTAAACAAACAGTAACATAAGGAAGATTTAGTATGACCTTCAATCTGACCCATTTCCTTAAAGACCTGAAGAATCACACAGCTTTAAGATAGGCATGGTCATGCCATTCCTGTGGTTCCTAAGGGTGAGGAAGCTAAACGTAGGTTATGAGGACAAAAGTGTGACTAGGCTGTTTTAGGAAGAAAAGTAAGTGTGCTGAAAGTTTCAAAACCCTACTTAAGAGGAGTGCCCACTTAGAAAACTATTTTGTGATCTTGGTGATATTTTTTCCCTAGGAGCTGCAGAGATGGTGGAATGCCGAAGAGCATGTAATACTTTTGCTTAGAATAAGGGCACAGTTCCCAGCACCCACATGGTAGCTCACTACAGATCCAGGGTATCTGGCACCCTCTTCTGGCCTCCAAAGACATCTAGGTAAGCATGTGCCCAGACATACAAACACAAGCAAAACATTCATGTACATTAGAGGGAATTAAATAAAATTTGAAAACAAAAGATTTATTGCAGTGAAAGCCCAATTGGAGCAAATTGTGAAGGATATATCAAGGCTCTTCAGAGTTGCTGAGGGGATTGCAATCAATAGTAAAGACAGACACTGGCAATTGGAAGGATTAAGGGGGACTTTATTTCTCTTATTTTAAAGGGAAAATAGTTCTGATAAGCTGTTACAGCAGGTTTTTCCTCCCTGCCGGCCTCCTGGTCCTGCCTCCATGGTCCCGCCACCACGTGAGCCCCAAATAACACTCAGAGACTCTGTATTTGATACAATCCTGTTGTCCAGTTACCATTATTGTTTATGGGCTAGCTCTGTCTAATGATTAACCCATTTCTACTTATCTAAGTATTTCCACGTGGCTCGGGGAGCGGCGGGCCCTGGCATCTTGCTTCCTCTAGTTCTACATCCTGACTCCTCCCAACTACTTCCTCCTTCCTCCTAGTTTCTTAGTCCCTCCTATCTTCCTTTTTTTATTAGCCAACAGGGCTTTATTAATTAACTAGTATGAAAAACATAATTACAGAACAACATCTCCCATCAATAAGCTGGTGATGATCTCTGATAAAAATTGACTGTGGAATTGTCTGAGAAAGAACAGAATTTGAAGAAATTGAAATGCCATAGAATCCAAAACCCAAGTAAAGGAATTGGCATCAAATGATATGCATCATTTTAGCAACTATGTTAACAAGCGGGGGAGGGGAGTGCATTGATGTCATTGCTCTCTAAGAGTAATTAAGAACTAAAATAGAAAACCCAGACCAGTATCATTTGAGTCAAGTTTTGATTAGGTTAGAATTTTCTGATTACTGTTCTTTAAAAAAATGTAACACATTACTTTTCTCAGTTTTGTTTACCATTCTGGATTACCTGGCTTTTATTAGACAAATTCTTCAATAGTAAATAAAAAAATAATGTGTCTCATAAATAAAATAATTTGATGGAGTTTCAATTGGAGGAGTAAATATTTAAACTATTTAATCCTAGTGCAAAGAGGTTTCAAGGGGGCCACTCCTGAGACGGTGGGAGCCAAAGGCTTCCTTTAAGAAAACAGTAGAGGAGTTTTCTAATCCAAAGAATAGAGTCATTCAAGAGTCCACAAAATAAAATCTGCAGTCCTTTGATTTGAAGACAACAGGGCCCTGTTGGATGTCACAAAATTGCACAGGAGCCATAACAAGGGGCTAAATTTCTCTCAATTCTTTAACCAGCTAGTAACCACCATTAAGGAATAAAGCATCCTTCATTTACTACAGTAAGAGGAGCCAGAGAAACATAGAAGGGTGCTTTAGGCAATGGCTAAGGAACTGAAACATCAAAACAGATCTTACACGTGACAAGGAAACCTGAGGTCCTGAAAGCCGGAGTTCAGGTCTTATGCTATGAAACTATAAAAGGAAGCCACTTATTTTTCAAATATTTGGGATGTTCTTGGTATAACTTTGCTGACATTTAAGGTTTTAATTTGAGCACTGTCATGACTTCTTCATCAGCAAGATGAACTTAGACTCTCCCTGGGATATTTGGAGTTCTCTGGGCTCTTCCCTTACTCCTATCTCATTCACTTACAGATAATTAAAAACTTTGAGCAGAATCTACTAAAATAAATACATACCCATACAAGAAACAACACTGTAAGAAGCTTTTGCTAAATTAAAAGGTACTGGGCCAGGTGAGGTAGTTCAGGAGTTAACAGCACTTGCTGTCTTAAGAGGCCTCCAAGACCCAGTTCAATGGCTCACAAACACCTCTGAGTAGCTTAAAGGGATCTAAACCTTCTTCCAGCCTTGGTGTGCCCCCCCCACACACCATCCTTAAAATACTTAAAATAAAAGGTACAGAGAATACAATGCTAAATTTTGTAGATGCTGCTATGGACTAAGTATTTTGTATTTTGGTTATGTTAACATTTCTATGTGAAAACCCAGTCTCTAGTCTAACATGATTTTGAGATAGGGTCCTTAGAAGGGGATTAAGCCATGAAAATAGCATCCTCATGAACTGTATTAGTGAATTCACAAAAGAGGTCTCAGAATCCTCTGCATTCTCTCTGTTTTCTTTATAATCTCAGAACAAGGAAGCAAGCTATCTCCAGACACTCAGTCTACTGACACCTTGAAACTAGACTTTTCAGATTCCAGAGCTGGAAAAAATAATCCCCAAGGCTCAGAGTCACTGTTACCATAGTCATCTAAAAGGAGAAACCTTTGTTCAGCATCTCCCAGGTCCACAGAATTCTGAAGTAAAAAGGTTCCTAACATGTAAGGAAGGCCCCCCAATGATGGGAGATGTTATTCTGTATGTATGTTATTCATACTGGTTAATAAAGCTCTGTGGCCAATGAGATAGCAAGATAGGCAGGGCTAGGAGACAAGGAGGAAAGAGGAAGTGGGAAGGAGGGGTCGAGATGTAGCCCAGGGAGGAAGGAGGACGCCCCTCGGTGGCTCCCCGATAAGACGACCATGTGGAAATACTTAGATAAGTAGAAATGGGTTAATAATTAAGACAGAGCTAGCCCATTAACAATAATGGTAACTGGCCAACAGGATTGTATCAAATACAGAGTCTCTGAATGTTATTTGGGGCTGGCGCAGCTGTGGGCCCAGACTGGCGGGCTGGCGGGCTGGCAGAAACATACATGCTACAGATGGCGCCCAACGTGGCTATAAGAACTTTCACTTAAAACTAATAAGAGCTTAAGAAATGTTTTAGAAACAAGGGAACAGAGACTAGCAAGACTTCTTGGTAGCAGCATTTTCTCGGTTGGATTTGTTTTGTTGTAGACAGAGATTTGCGCAGCTACTTTAAGGGAGGTTTCCAAAATTAGCATAAGCGGCAAAAAAGCCGCCTTGCTTTTAAAGAGCTCTGCTAACAATTCATTGGTGTGTACAAGAGCTGCAATGAAGGTTTACACTGTGTTTTAAAAAATACGCTGGCTTGGGAGAGAAAAAGAAACAGGATACTATGGTTTAAAAAAGAAAAAAGGAATTAAATGGATGGCTATGGTGGCGCACACCATTAATCCCAGCACTCGGCAGACAGAGGCAAGCAGATCTCTGTGATTTCAGGGCAAACCTGGTATGCGATGAATTCCAGGGCAGATAAAAGTTACACAGAGAAACCCTGTCTCAAAATACATAAAAATAGAAGTAGAATAAATAGAATAATAAAAAAGCCACGTAAAGATGGAAAACACAGAGAGATTTTGGATATTATGCGTGCTTCTGTTGTCTTTAAATTATTTGATTGCTGAGAAAATAACTACTGATAAAAGAAATGCTACTGGATTAATTCAATTTATATATTTTAAAATGCGTTGATTCCAAAATTTAAGCCTAAGGACAAGTTACTGGGAAAAAGGATTTCTATTTTTGTTTCCACAAAAAATGAAAAGCTATGGATTTCTTCCAGACTTATGTGGTTTGATCAAGCCAGACCCCCTGAAACAATGCCCCAGATGATCCAACATTCAAAGCAGTTGAGACAAAGCCTTGCAGACTACTGCCAAGATTTCTGCATCTTCTTAGGATCCCCCATGACAGCGTCCCCTAGCAGCAGGAAGTAGTTTGGAAAGAACGACACCCAAATTCCCAAATATTGTTTATAAATGTTTGTTTTCATTTAAATGGGCTTGGTTATAACTGGTTAATGACACAAGCAACCTTTTTAAAGGTAAAAAGGGAATTATGGTATAGATATGAATACTTTGCTTTAAAATGGATTTTCTTTTATTGATGCAATTTAAGGTCAATTTTGTGATGTGTATATTTCTCCTCTTGTTTAGGTATTATGTTTATATAGCTCATTGGAAAATGTAATGTATAATTTAGTACAGATTATAGAGAGTTACCTATGGGAGTTAAGTTAGTTAGGATTTCTAGATATGCAGAGATGCATTGGAGATGAATAGGCATTCTTCAAACCTTTCAAAGACTTACAGAATATGGCATTAAAAATGGTTTTTCTTGACAGTGAGGCACAACTGCTCCTGGTAACACCACCTGCATCAAAAAGGAAGATGGACATTGAAGAAACTCGTTATGAAGTTTGCTTCTAATATGGCAAGAGTAGCCATTTGAGCAAGGTACTTCTCTCCTCTAGACTGTTTGACTTTATGTTGTAGAAACTGGACATGCAGGACCCACAAAAGGGTGACTTCTGATTCAAGGTGGACATTGCTACAGGATTCCTGCTTCATGGAAGAGGCTGCTAGACAGCCAGACAGTCTACAGGACACAGAGAAAAGTTTCCTGCCTTGTTGAGGAGTCTGGACACACACTATGGCCTATGGGCTGAAGATGGAACATTACAGAAGAACTTCGGGTGACTGACCAGGCAATGAGTTGTCTCTGTCATTTCTAGAGTTTATATATTATCCTTCTGTGGTCTTTGAAGGAGTTGAAGACAGATAGTTATGCTTATAGTTTTCCTTAGTTAGGATTAAAGATAAGTTACATGTAGGATTTTAGACTCACAAAGATAGGATAGATGATATTTTCTTTAAGTTTTACGAAATGTTAATGGACTAAATATTGTTAATTGTGATTCTTATTTGATAACTGTTGTATGATATATCTTGCGATGTTAAGGTTAAACCCTTTTTATTTTAGACAGAAAAGAGGAGATGATGGTAGATGTTATTCTGTATATATGTTTCTCATACTAATTAATAAAGCACCGTTGGACCAATGAGATAGCAAGATAGGCGGGGCTAGGAGACTAGGAGGAGGAAAGAGGAAGTAGTAGGGAGGAGTCGAGATGTAGCCCAGGGAAGAAGCAGGACGCCTGCCGCAGCTCCCCGATAAGACAACCACGTGGAAATACTTACATAAGTGGAAATGGGTTAATAATTAAGGTAGAGCTAGCCCATAAACAATAATGATAATTGGACAACAGGATTGTATCAAATACAGAGTCTCTGAGTGTTATTTGGGGCTGGTGCAGCTATGGGCCCAGACTGGCGGGCTGGCGGGCTGGCGGAAACATACATGCTATACCCTAAAACACACACATTACAGTGACATTAAAAGTGACCATTTCTGTCATAATTGCTGGCTCATGACATGCATGGATGTTGAATCATTATTTCTCTTTGAGAGCAGCAGAAATTATGGTATTAGCAGTATCACTGCATCTTAATATACATAAACATCTTCGATTTTTCTATTTGCATATTTGGGGGGCCTCAGGGTAGAAGTTGGTAAAATTTTCAAAATTCACCACCTGCTCCTACTGAGTCTCATTCATGTAAGGCACAGGGTTGGCCTTATCTTTCTGGCCATTCGCATGATAGATGTTCGTGTTTTTTTTCTAGTTATTTTGAAACTTCAGCCTAAAATGACTCTAGTCTGTTATCTTCCCTTATCTAGCAAAACACACCCTGCCAAGGGCTACTGTTTTCCTGTTTCTCTTGAAGTACATGGTGCCTACTGACAATACGCATTTTCTTCTGAATAGATGAGAGGAGACAGATTTTTAAAAAATGAAACTGAAATTGATTTACTGATTTCAAGCCAAGGGACAAGAGGCAGTTTGCACTTTAACAATCACAGTCAGAGTCTGTTCCTGCAAACACATTTTTGGAATGTGATGAGCAGCTGGCCCAAATTACAACTGTACCAGAGCAGAGTTTGTACCCTGAGGGTCCCATAAAACTTACCAGCCAGCAGCATTAAGTTGTCCATAAATTTCTTTTATGGAGGGAGACTCTGCTCAATAGGTGTTTAATAAATAAATAAATAAATAAATAAATAAATAAATAAATATTTCATTGTTATCTAACATCAAGGAACTGTTTCATTTAAAAATAACTATGACTGAAGTTAATAATCCAACCCACATCTTTACCCACAGGTACTTCCAAGGGTTTTATAATCTGAGTAATGAATAAAAAGTATAAAAATAATAAACTAATCTGCAAAATAAGTGAAGTGAGACATTGTAACATCTCCTAAGAAACAGTATTTTACTAAAATCCAGAAAATATAATTGCCTCGTTAATTATTGTATCAAATGACCTGACACTCCTTAACAACAGTGAGGTCATTGACTCAACTGAGTGAAAAAATACTTATCAGCACTTTTTTGCTTAATTATAGCTGTATGCTTTGAATAAAACAATCACACCTACTTAGCATGACACAATATATTGTACAAATATATTCTCTTTCTGTATAATTGCTGGCAAATATAAAAATATAAAGCATGGCATTAGATCCCCCTCATTTTGTGTAGTATGCTGCACAACAGGTATACCTAATTAATGTTTATGACTATGGAAATTTGATTTTTTGCCATAATTGAATATTATTTATTAAATTCACTTAATTTTTAGTGGGGCTGTAGATGCTAGCAATTTTTAATGTCAAAGTCAGGCACCATTTCCTTGCTGTGATAGCCTGTTCATTTCCCTCTCCAATGCTCTTCAGGTTTTAAAGATCAAAAGCCACAGTAGGCTTGTTAGGATGGAAAAATTTAGCCTAATTCCCCAGAAAACCCAGGAAGCCGGGAGTCTTAAATCCCAAGCTGATGGTCACCTACTTTAATGTTTACGGTAGTGAATGAACACCCAGAAGCCTGGGCAAAAGCAGATTTCCTCGGCTAAGGGCAAGGTTGGATACTTTAAAGTAATTGGTTTGCACTGGATGCTACCAGGTGATTGGTTCACGATGCAAGGGCTTTGCTGTAACACTATAAAAGCTGTCTCAATTCTGTGCTAGGGCTGCTGAGCCCTCTACCCTGCATGGTGTATGGCTTACGGCCCCAGTATACTGGAATATAAAGAACCTTATGTGTTTGCATCAAGACCGCTTCTCCTGAGTGATTTTGGGGGGCCGCCTTTCCTGAGTGGGAGTGTGAGGAACCATGCTCTTGCGGGTCTTACTGGCTGATCCTTCCCTCCTACTTTTTTCTTCTTCTGTAACTCTCCCTTTCTCCCTCCCTTTACATTGTTCCTTCTTTCTCTCCTCTTACAGCCTTTTTACCACCCCTCTCATCTTTCTGTAGTATAGTTATTCTTCTAAGTCTCCTTGCCTCAAACTAGAATCAAAATCTGCCATGATGTATGAGCTGGGGCTGAATACCACACTGTAATATGCTCTCTGAATTTTGGTTGTAGTTGTCTGTAATAGTCTCTGTCTGGTGCAAGGAAATGTTTCCTTGATGAGGGTTAAGACATATACTTACCTGTGGGTATAAGGATAAATATTTATAATGTAGTTAGAGATTATTCTGGTTTAGTAAAGTAATGGTTGTAGGTTATCCTCCAAGACACATGGCTTCACTAGCACTGGGGAAGTGGGGCAGGTTTCTAATAACAGGCATAATTTCCTTCTTATTGAATAAGCCCTAACGCCAATTGGATGGCTATCAGTTATCATAAGGGATGCATAACAACATTATTGTACCCTTATGGATAGTATGCCAAGCTGGTTATTATTTCAGTCCATAGTATCAAAGCTGGGTCAGATGGTAGAGGCTTCTCTCCCTAGATGCTTGCATGACAAAATAGCAAAAATGAAAGAAATAGAGACTGCGAATTTGAGAGAGAGAACAAAGGAGGAGAGTGTTCACAGGATGGATTAGAAGGAGGAAAGGAAAGGGAAAAAGTGTTGTAATTATATTTTAATTTCAAAAAAACAAAAAAATAAAAATAAAAAGCCAGGATTCAGAAATATACTGAAAGTTAAAGCATAGAAGGTGTTTGGGGCTTGTTTCACTTTGGACTCACATTTTCTTTTAAATTCCCTGTTGAATTTACTATACCTTCCAATCTATTTATTTTTCACTTTTATTGATTTTTTATTCAGAGTACAGGAATCCTACAAATGCTAACGCAAGTCTACCATTAATTATAGCTTTGCCCATGCTCTCAAATAAAAAGCAAATATTTGCTTCCCTTGTACCATTTAGTCATATACTAATTTGCATTAGTAGTTATGAGCTGCAAAACTTATGATATACCACACAAATGAATATTCAGATTCTTTTGTGCTGAGTCAAATGTTTACCACCAAAGGAAGTATCAAGTGCAGAAATCTATGCTCTTTAGTAAAATAATAAAAGATATTGGTAAGAATTTAAGGCTACAGAAAACCTCACATGGGTCTCTAGCAAGCACAGTGGGGAGATATGTCACAGTAACAGTAAAGGCCCCTTAAGGAGGATTTCACTCTCTTCTTGTCAAGAGATAAAGGGATAAAAGTATTGCAATACTTTTTTATTAAAAATGACATTTTAAAAATACTTTTATTAAAAATGGCATTTAAAAAGTCAATAAGACCATTACATGTGGTGTTACAGGCCTATAATATCGTAACTTCAGAGGTTGAAGCAGGAAGATCGAGAGCAAATAAAGATTAAGTATAAAGAATGTTTCAGAAAACAATAAAAAAAAAGAATAGTTGTTAAACTATTTATACTTAAAAGTCTTATTAATTAAGAACCAGAGTTTTAGTATCTATAGACATTATTGGCAGGAGTTGGTCCTTCTTATCTCTTTACTAATGTATTTGGCTAAATAGCAGTGAGAGTGCTTGACCTGGCTGATTGCTCTTGAAGGATTCAATCAAGAACACACCTTCCAATTTCATATTTTCATGTAATATAACTGGGAACCTGACAGATTGACTGTACTGTTTGCTCTGTGAACATTTACAAATCAATAATACTTTGAGTTTGCCTAGAGATGAAAACTGTGCAATCATCATCAGTATGCAGAGGCTGAACAGAGCCAGGCAAAGACTGAGACTTAAGCCTCTTTCCTGGATTCCCAGTAACTGAATGATATGGAGAAGATCTAGAGTTTCTGCTTCCTGAAGGGCATGAACCTTTGGAATCCATCTTCACTCTTTGACAGAAGAAGCCTGAATGTCTCTTCAGCTTCATGGATTTTTGGACAGTTTTCTCTCTTACTGTAAGCCACACCCAACCTTTTTTAAGCTTTTACTTCAGGAAACCTGCCCTAGATGCCTCCTCTGCCTCTGTGACAAGTGACCTCCCAAGCTCTGGAGATTCTTCCAGTACAGAAAAGTCTCCTGTAATTTAGCTAATTCTCAGAAAATCAATCATCACAAAGGGTCTGCCTTTATGTCCAGCTCTCAGAAGAAGGCTGAAATCCCAACTTCCACAGGCAGCAATTGATGCTGGCTTTACCACCTAGACCAACCCTTGTACCCTGTCATACTTCCTATAACAAGATAAATAAAAGACCCAGAGACAGATATTGGGGGTCAAACTTCAAGCTCAAGATCAGAAAGGCAAAGCAGCTGGTCACTAGCTCTTACTCTACCTCAAACTGAAAGGTGATCCTGGCTCCAGGAAGCCTTGTACTGCTGCCTCTGCTCTCAGTGGCTTGAGAATCCTGAGACTTCAATGTTTTCCTGTCCTCAGTGTGGATGGAGAATGAAAGCCTGATACTGACTAGTGAAGACCCTGCTCCTATCTTTTACACCCTTCTAGTTCTGGAATTAAAGGGATGTGATCCCAGGTGCTGAAATAATCTTTGTGTGAGCTATTTCTCTTTAGGACAGAATCAACCTTGTGTAGATCTGGGTGGTCTTAAGTCACAGAGATCCCTTTATCTCTTAATCCTAAATCCTAGAATTAAAGATATGGACAAGCACCTCCTGGTTTCTGGCTGCCAAGATTAAAGGTGTGTATCACCACTGCTCAATCTCTACAGCTTGAGGCTGGCTTTGCTTTCTGAATCCTCAGGCAAGCTTTAATAAATCATAAATAATATATCATCACACAGCTGACTCCAGCAATGTGAAAATTCCTCTGTGGTCACTGTATTAAGTGGAAGTGGGTGTGATCTCTTCCTCTTGCTAAAAAGCTATTGAACCAAGTCTTGCTCCTTTAACTCTCTACTCATCCTAAGGTGGGTTTCAAACACAATTCCTAACATGAGGCTTCGGAAGTCTTACCATTTTCTATACATTTTGCTTGGCCAGCCATGTCTCTGTGACAGAGAAGACAAGATATCTAATATTTTGAGAAATTTGTGTTAGTTTTTGTCTTTTTAAAGATGCACTTAGTCATTTGAATTCCTGTGAAATATAAAAAGCACTACAGTAATTTGAATTCCTGTGAAATATAAAAAGCACTTATCTACCATCAATGCCAAAAATTAAAAGGAAAACTGCAGAATCAAGCTCTTCAGTAGTTTCTTCTACACTACAGTAGTTTCTTCCCCATGTCCCCTTGCTATAAGCCATCCAGTTAACTAAGACATCCACCATGGAAGCATTTCCTACCTGCTCAGTAGGCACTTGCTTCCCAGATGTATCAGACAGATGGTGGCAGCAGTTACTTACAACTCTATTTGGTGTTGTCCCCAACTGTGCTATAATGTATGGTGCTCTAATATGTATGCCTGCTACTCTGTTTAGTCTCAGGGCTCCATCCCAAGCAGGTAAGGGAGGATTACTATGTTAGTAAACTACTGACTGAAGAAGACAAACTTGTTACTTTTCAGTTCCCCAAACTTCTATTAGGTCAAGAGGGTCAAGTCACACAGCTGTGCTTTATGAGAGGCAACGAACCATATTTATTCTACATCTTCCCCAGAGCAGTGAACTCAGTGCTTGGGCTGATAATTAGCATAAGTAAAGCCAGCTCATTCCTGGTTGGCAGGCACATTTACACCTCCATATCACCCTCCAGGGAAGCATAACACAGACCTGCCTCGTAGGGCTTCCCAGAATTTCAGCTGTGTGCTTCTTCTGGAGCCTTTCCATTAACATGCAAATGTCCTTTTTAATGTGGGAAGATGCAGGCCCGTGTCTCAGTCTCCCATTCCATTAAGTTTCCTCCACATCCATACCAAGGTGGGAGTCTCCATTGCAGACCTGTTGCCAGGCAGCTTGCTAGGAGCTGCAGATGGCTTATTTTCGTCCTTACTTTTACTTCCGTTTTACTGTGGCCTACTTTGCAAACTCATTCTGGACAGTGACTGGAGAGCCTGTGTGTGACTCCCTTTCCTTAACATTAGGAACAGCAGACTCTTAGAGCAGGATCTCCCACTCTCTGCACCTGCTTTACAATGTAATTAGATACAGATTTAGTTATCTCTAAGCACTTTTATAACCATGACCTAATCCTTGGGGGTTTCAAGTGCCCCTCAACTTCTCAGCCCTTGGAGCAGGTTCCACCAGCCATCTTTTTCAGTAAACTATAGGTACTGTCTACTCAAAAATCATAGCTCTCATTTTAAAGGGAATAAAAACTAGTTATTCTGAAGTCATTTAGAGTGACCATGGCCTGGGAGCACAGATTGAGGTTATCCCAAATTCCGTGTTCTGGAAGCAGTTTAATGATGTTTTTGTAGCTTTTCCGAACAGAGAAAGCCACAAATCAAGGCAAGTTTAAAGTCAGTTGATGAAGTGGTACACTGGAGAGGCAGGTGTTTCAAATGGAGGAAGCTTCACTAAAGGCTGGAGATGCTATCCGATGGTTGTTTTAGTTTAGGATTGGTAGAAGCTAGTTTCCTGCTAAGTTAATAGATTCTAAAAGGTTTTTATCTATTGCTGTGTTAATTCTGACACACAGAGGGGTAAGGAATGGCTGCTCCTGAGGCAGAATTAGCAGAAGATAAAGTAATTAGCTTCTGGACTTGCAGCATTCCAATCTCTCCACAATACTGAAATTTTAACCAGCCAACGAGTCTGTACAGACACAGATTCTTTTCTGGAGCCTTTTTGTTCAGAGCCAGGTGCAGCTTCCTTCCACCCTGTAGATCGTAGTTCAACTGTGCACTGTCCCCTGGACTTTCTATCACATGCTATATCAAATCCTTGCCTTCTAGGGCTGATGGCAGGATTTCTCAAATCTGTTCAGGTTCTCCACTGATTATCTTAGGATAAAGGAAACACATTACTTTTCTCTATTATGGGGACAAAATCATTTTGTCCCTAAAGCAATAAACAGCTCAGGTTTTAAATGCGAGGAAGACTAAAATCTTAAAGGAAAATTAAAGAAACGGTCAGCTTACATTTAAAAACACTGTATCACCAATGCATATTGACACAAACATTTTGTCTACTGGATAGTCTTAGTGTTGATCACACTGCGTCCATTTTTATTTTTTCTAAATCCAAAATTGGAAGAAACTTGTGAGTTGAAGTTAAAACCAGGAACTTTTTATTAACCACAGATGAGTTCAATTTGAAATATGTTTTACAAGAGTCCTTTGATATTGTGAATGTAAATTTAAGCAAGCACTCTTTAAAGTTAATCACAAATAGGATGCATGTAGAATAAATCTAAGGAAATTTCCATCTCCCACAGCACTCCTCAAAATTGTGTGGAAGTATTGGATAACTGTTTGCTAATCAAGACCTTAACATTAATATTCCCTTTGTAAAATTGAATATTGCCCTACTAGTGGGAACAGGAGGCAGAAGTCAGCCGAGCATTTAGGCACAGGGACCCTAAAAGCAGCAGTTTCATTCTTTTACTTGTCTATAACTGAAGGTGTCCTTGGAACTTTTTGAAAAAAAAAAAAGAAATAAAATAAAAAGAAATAAAGAGGAAAAGAAAAGACAGTCTGACTGCTCCTAGGTATGGTGGAGGAGAAAATTTACTATAGATATGCAGAAGAGTACAATCAGAGGTAAAGATATGTGGGAGAGTCCACAATGGACATGAACAGATGGAGCAGGGCCTTATGGGACATGGGGAGGGAAACGGAGAGGTGAGAGAGGGGAACCAGGTGCAGTGGTTAAGATGCCAAAGGTCCAAAAAACAAACAAATAAACAAACAAACAAACTCCAAAACTGGAGGGATATCCAAAATGTCTGGATTATATAGGAAAGAACCTCTGCGAGAAGGGCAGTTCAGCCCCTGGGTTGGAGAGTTCAGGGTAGAGGGTGGGGTATGCCAGCCATACCTTGTAATAGTAGGAACTTAGGGATGCTGGAGGAACCTGACAGACAGGTCTACTTTAATATGTTAAAAAGTTATGTCAGCCATTTGTCCTAGGTTTGAACCTTAACACTTGGGTTTCTGATCTCTTTTCTGAAAAAGAGAAACCCTTGGGGGAAAGCTACTGTGAGGGTGGAGTTGAAGCTCCAATCTGTAAATAAGGACAACTACTAAACTAGACCGTTCCATGGTAGAAAGAAAGGTTGACTGGGGATCAAACTGCTACACAGGGACTCAGAGACAAGCAGAATGGCAGAAAAAATAGCAGTATGTATGTCAGGAGGATGTGTTGAGATGATACTGACTCGTCATGATTGACAAGGAACTAAGGAACTAGAAGACCTTGCCCAAGATACTTGACCTTTGAAGAGGGGAGAAGCTTTGGATCTAACATTTCAGCCTTTTGTTTATGACAAGGGGTGCTATAGTCCTCTGGCTACTTCCATTACAAAGAAAGTACAAATTCGTGGGAGCCCAGGAAGCCTGCAATGTGGCTTAAGGTGGGGAAAGAGATCAGACAGGCATGCTGTGGCAGCATACCTGGAGAAATTCCATCAGATGCATCTGCTTTACTGCCCATTGGGTAATTCCATTTGAAAGAACTTGAAGAGACAGGGAGAAATCACACTATTATGAGAAGGTTAGAGACTAGTGAGCTGAAAGGGAGAAGGAATGAGGGGCTCAAGGGAAACCACAGGAGGGTCTTGGAGCCAGCTGGAAGCTGTAATTTGTGAACCAACATAAATCATCAGCAAATTGACTGCTAGCTGGGTTTCTAGGACTACCAAGGCAAGAGGAGTGATCTGGTTTTTGAGCGGCTGAAGGGCCAAAGTTGGTTCTTGGATGATATCAGTCAGCTGAGTAGAAATCTGCTGCGACAGATACAGACTTTGAAAGGAATGTAAAGTAAAAGTGCTTACTTGAAACTTCCAAGCCTGGATTGGAACATGGTTGGCCAAGAAGACAGAGAGAACACACTCAAGAGAAAGGACAGGGAGGAGTCCATCCTCTCTAAGGGTACATGATTTTTTTTAAGTTGATAAAGAAATAAAGTTTTAGCTATATTAGCAGGAACACTGTGTTTAATCTGCACTGAAACTCTCATTGTAAAGAAAGCAGTTAATACGTGTCTGTAACCAGCTCCTGTAGATTCGTGACTTTGCCCAATAGTAAAAATAAAGTTGATAACTTTTGAAAAAGTCAACAACATGAGCACTCATCTGTAATGAGACAAAAATGTCCTGGCAGGAAAGAGAACAAAGGAGAAAAAGAACTCGATGACCCAAAAGATGGTTCTGGAATTAAAAAGTAAACACATTTAACCAGTGCTTCTAACATATAGAAAACTTGAGCAGCTAGTGTTTATAACTTCTGTAAAGACTAAATAGACAACTTTTGACAACTCTACTGATTTAAACATGTGTTTAACATTGGTTTTGAACTTTGAAGTTTTAATACCACAATATCACACACTGTAAGTACTTTCTCAGATCCTTGTCACTTGTCACCTTCTTTTCATTCTCATTACTACAATTTGCATAATGATTCTCAGTAAAAAAAAAATTAAGTCCTTTCAAAATAAAAACTTAAACATAAAGAAAGGTGAAAAGTAATTTTTTGTTTATTTTTTTTTTCTCTCTCCCTCTGTCTGTGGTTTTAGAGGCTTTCCTGGATCTAGCTCTTGTAGACCAGGGTGTCCTCAAACTCACCAGAGATAGAGCTGCCTCTGCCTCCCCAGTGCTGGGACTAAAGGCATGGGCCACCAATGCCAGGCTGTAAAAAGCAATTTTTAAGTCACTAACAGCATCTTGGTAGCTTTGAGTTTGCTTTTACATCGAAACCTGTCCTGTTAGCTCTAGGAAAAGGCCAGGCCTGACTTTTATAATTGAAACCTGGCAGTTGATTTCAAACATCATATCTAAAGTCTTTTTATTTAAGAAACTTGGATAATTTAAACTTTCCTTTAATGCTATCAAATTTGTATCATAAACAGGCTGAAGAGACCAGACCCACACCCAGCTCCCTGCTTTAGCAGCCATGTCAGGCTGCAGAAAAGACCTAGCAGGACAAACAACCAAAGGACACTAAACATGTAGGTACCTACAGAAGAGAAGACAGCTCTCCAGAAAGAATCACTTAATGAAGAGGAATATGATTTATGGTAAAAATATTTAAGTCTAGTAAACTGTTTCTATACTGAAATCTAGTTTTCTTTACTATCTAATATTTCTGTAGTCCCGATTCCTGGTCCTTCCGCCATTGTCCTGCAACCACGTGTGCCCCAAATAACACTCAGAGACTCTGTATTTGATACAATCCTGTTGGCCAGTTACCATTATTGTTAATGGGCTAGCTCTGCCTTAATCATTAACCCATTTCTATTTATCTAAGTATTTCCACGTGGTCGTCTTATCGGGGAGCAGCGCAGCAGGCTTCCTGCTTCTTCCCGGGCTACATCTTGACTCCCCCTTCCTACTTCCTATTTCCTTCTCCTAGTCTCCTAGCCCCGCCTATCTTGCTATCTCATTGGCCACAGAGCTTTATTAACCAGTATGAGAAACATATATACAGAATAACATCTCCCATCAGTCCCTGACTCAGCTCATGTGCTTAGTGCTGGAAAGGAGCTGGCTTAGGTCTGCTTGCTGCTGTAGCAACAAGTGTCAGGGCTGCTAAATCAGTCAATGAAGAAAGCACCTGTCGTTGGGACTGGGAGTGGGTAGGAGTTAAGATTGAAGGAGCCAGAAGGAATGAGGGTGGGGTATTGGCTGACTGCTTTAGCAGTCCTTTCATCGGAAGCATTTCTCAAAGCTGTAGG
This sequence comes from Cricetiscus sungorus, assembly GCA_030556225.1. Lineage (NCBI taxonomy): Eukaryota > Metazoa > Chordata > Mammalia > Rodentia > Cricetidae > Cricetiscus > Cricetiscus sungorus. The sequence continues at coordinate 111,682,228 of JANBXA010000651.1, read as the reverse complement.
GGCCTGGTGGCAAAGAGTTAGACTCTATAACCTGGTCAGATGAAATTACAACACAATCTACTAGGCACCAGCCAGTGGAGCTGAGAGATAAGCTTCGAGCTATGAACCAAGTGTAGTCAGGGTGTGACAGAGGGGAAATATAAAGTTGTGCATTTTCGTAGACAAGGGTTTCAAGTGGTTCTACAGAAAAGTGGGTGAGGGTAGTGGCCCTGTGAAAGAGTATAGCAGAGTGGAGAGGAAGGCAGAAGTCAAGTGAGGTATTAGGATTTTCTAGGGAGGTAATATGAATGATGTTGAAGCTTAGAAGGGAGCTAAGTAGAGAAGCTCTTGTGTGATAGGAGGTGCTTGAGCTGGTGTGGTCAGAGGACAGACAGAGGGTGATGACCAAAGGTGAATTTAGAGGCCTTTGGGGGTTAACAGGGAGGCTTCTGTTAGTGGTTGTAAGCAAAGTTGCAATCCCCTAGCAGTTTATCTAGCTATTTGGGAAAATAGGCAACAGGGTCAAAGGCATGTCCTCTCATTTGTCCCCAAAGCTCCAGGGAAACATCTTTAGTTGTACATGGAATAAAGGATTGCTGAAGTTTTGGGAAAGTCAGAGCCAGGTCCTATAAGAGTGCCTCTTGGAGGTTATAGAGATAGAGAAAAAGCATGTGTGACAGGGTTAGTAGGATCTAAAGCCTTAGTTAGGGGGCCCTCAGAGTGAATTTTGTTGAATAATCTTCAGAAGAGACAGACTCCAGTGAGCCAATGAAAGAGACAGGCAGAGAAAGACAGACAGAGACATAGCAGGCAACTCTAAGGTAACAATCATCAGGTGGATTGGAGGGAAAATTGGATAGAGTAGGTGAAGGAGAGAAATGGCTTTGGATGAAAACTCTAAAAGTTTTGAGTGGAATGTGGTGGGTGACAGAAGCCAACAGAAGAAAATGACACACAACCAGGAATGTTGAAAATCTGTAGTTTGTTTTGGTTAGGAGAGGCAGTTTATGTGTACGCAGAGTAGGGGTCTTCTAGATGATACAGTATGTTGGAATTGAACTGGAACTAGATGTCCTTGGCCAAAGTAGTTGACTTTTGAAATGGATTACCAGAGGCTCCTGGTAAACAGAAACCACCTTAAGAGATTTGCTCTTCTAGTGCTGTTGAAGCTGAGTCAAGATTAGAGTTTCTATTCCTCAGACAATTGTCAGTGTTTCCTTAAATTTCTCTTAAATCTCATTAAGACACATTTCTGTTTTGTTTATGGATGATTGCACTAATTTAAAGCATTGGCCTATTTCTTTTCCTGAAATGACCTCAATGGTATAAATACAAACTTCTATTGCTTTTTTTTTCAGTATAGAATGTGTATATCTTGATGTATTTAATGAAAGGGAGTATTTCAAAAATAGGCAGTCCTCATTTGGAGAAGTTAAATCTAAATACATTAATTTCTTGTTATCTTGGAAACTATGTTTGCTATAATTTTAATCAAAATATAGGTCACAGACATGTTTAAAATTTATTTTTGTGAAGACCTTATAGGAAGGCTAGTCACCCTGCAGCTTAGGCAAAGTGAGTTGTAAACAGATTTATATAACTGATAATTATGTTTGACACTGTATATACACTAAGGCACCATAGACATAAAATTAAGTTCTCATCAAGTCTCAAATAAAAAGATATAAAGACAGACATACTAATTTGAATTATGCTGCAGCATTTCCTGGTGACCAGAAGCAAAACTAATTCATTTATCAATGGTTGACACTTTTCTTGTGCAGCCATCAGTAGACTTTGTATTGACTTAAACAAAAATGTTCTATTAGTTTAAGGTACTTCAGTAAATACTGAAGTCCCTTTAGCCTGAATTTACTGAGCCTGTAACTGTATCTATAGTATGGTTCTGCCTCTGATAAGCAATGATAAGCAATTTCTTAACAAATGAACAAGCATTATTACTAAATAGATAGATATTAAGAGAATGTAAAATGCTAGGATTTAATCATGTACTTGCCAAATGTTTGTTCCTTATGCAATTTTCATGAAGTGTTTTTACATTGCTTATTTTATATTTGCTATATATTTTATGGTTATTTATGAATTATATATAATTAACATATATGTCAACACACACACACATATATACATATATATATATAAACACTACACACACACATATATATATGTATATATATATAAACACTTTCATTTAAAACTTAAACATAGATTCAGAGAAATTAAAAGGTTTATCAAAAGCTATATAGACAAGTATCTGAACCTAGAATAAAACCCTTACCTTCAGAGTCTGTTTCAGGGTTGGAAATCCTGCCACAACTTCAGGAGACTAATTTTCTCCTCCGTTAGGTGAAGGATTTGGGGTTATTGGGCTCAATGTCAGCTAACTTAAGTTCACAAAGCAATACTTGTACGTGTCTACCACATGGTCTTAGTTATACATTGCTATGGGATAACCCTTGTGTATGCTGTGAATATATGTTGTTCTCTTGGTTGAAAAAAAAGTTGCTTTGGCCTATAACAAGGAAGAATATGGCTAGTGGGGAAAGCCAAACAGATAATACAGTGAAAAGAAGAGCAGAGTCAGAGAGTTGCAAGCAGTTGGCTAAGAAATAACATGCTGGCAGACCAGTAAAAACCATGGCCACATGGCAATACATAGATGAATAGAAATTTAAATGTAAGTTTCTGTGTGATTAGTTGGGGCTGTATATTCAGGAAAAAAAGCTCCACCTCCTTTTACAGTACATCCATCTAGCTGCCCAACCTTCAGGTCATCTGAGTGATAGATCTCATCCAGGTGAGGTTTTTTGTTTGTTTGTTTGGTTGGTTTTGAGGAGGGCTTTACAGGCATAGTCTCATAATGTGAGATGTGAAAGGCAGTAAGGATAATAACAAAATAAGCTTCTGAAGCCTTGCTCCTATCATTCCTATTAACATGCCATTACCAAAGCAGAATAGTATAAAACTAGGAGTGTAATAATTTTGGTTTCCTTTATGGGGAAGGAATTGCCAAGTCACACAGCAAAGGATGTGGATTCCGTGAGAAGCTGAGGACATTAAGTAAGTAAGTAAGAGGCTAAGATTCCTTTTTAGCTCCCCAACATAGTTGTGGTTTTCTTCCAATTTACATCCCTAGCTGAGTCTCTTTTCCTCATTTTATTTCTTAATGCTTTTCAAATTGCCCAGGGCAAAAGGGGCTTTAGTGAGGAACAGAAAGCTCAGGTCAATTTGCCTTTTTATTATGTGTGTGTTAATCTTTTTTACCCTTGAACATACTGTTCTAAAAGGCAGTGTTAGAGTGAAATCTCCTGTGAGGTTGGTATATGACATTCTCTTCAGTGTAAATATAATTTCAGGATTCAGATTGACACAATTTTGTTTGAACAGAAGAGGAGAGAATGCAGGAAACTATACATATAGTATTGGGATGCGTGTGCCACCAAGAATACGAAAAGGCTACAGTCGGTGGAAAGCCAATTGCTGGGGAAAAGCACAGGGGCATTCTGTCAGTTGACCATGAATCTCTGTGAAAACCACACATGAATCTCTGTTCTCTTTCAGCTCTCTGCAGCCTTTCATTTTCTCTCAGTAGCAGTCATCAAACAGCTATCTTTTGAAGAGTCTTTCATTCTCTATGTCTAGCTATTTCATCTTTTCACTTTTATTTATTTTTCATACATTTTTCTAAACTGCGAAAAATAAGAAGTGCTCTTTAATAACTTGAAGCAATGCAGAAAATACACATGGGGAAATTCTTGAAGTCATTATTTTTAACTGATGCTTTAAAAAATTTACCACTAGAGCCTTCTTACTTTTAAGAATTTTTGCTGACCATAAATGTGGAGAATCAGATTAAAGTAACAAATACTGGGAAAAAACAGAGATTCTTCCTTATTATTGTGCTGGGAGGAGGGGAGGTTGAGGTCATCAGCAGGAGTCTGCAGGGTGTTCATCCTAGTGTTAAAATGTGCTTGGAAATGGATAATTTATGGCAGAGATGTCTCTGTCAGTATAAAAGAATTGGGAAGTTTCTTATAAGAATTAGAATTAACTAGGTACTAAATTAATTGAAACAACTAGGACATTTGGTACAGAGAAAGTATATCATAGTCTCAGCAAAATGTGCCCGACTCTATCTTCCTGGTCAATATGACAAAACTCTTAAAATCTGGCAGTTTCAGTGTGACAAAGAGAAATAAAAATGGGTAGAACTTATTTCAGTGAAAGAATTTGTTAGATTTGCCTAGAAACAAGCAGCACACAGAGTCCCTGGTCTTTACAGAAATTAAGTCCTGAAATGTGACTGTTGTAGCCTTAACATGGGTGGCCATAATTCTCTGCTGCAGTTTGAACAGGTTTTATCCCCTCAAAGATTCATCCTTTGAAAGCTTAAACCTTAGTGTAACAAGATTGAACCCTTGTTAAAGAGGTTGGGACCATAAGAGAGTGAACTTAAACATGAGGTTACTACCCTGCCCCAGAAGAGATTAATGACTGCCCCTGGAGTAGATTTGTCTTATGGGACTGGTCTGTTTAGTAGGAGAGTGAGCTGTTAGAAAGTGAGTTTGCCTTTCTTGTCTTCCTTTTTGGGTTTGATCCTTGCATATATATTTCACTTGACATTTTTGCATATGTTATCTACCATGTCATACATACAGCTAGAAAGCCACTCCCAGTTATAAGAACCATCCCATTCATTGGCAAAGCAAAAATATTTTACTTATATTTCACCAAGTTCCAGTTATTCTGCTATAATAATATAAACTGACTAAGATAGCATCTATAGTAGAGCTGGGTAATATCATTTAGCACCAACAGTGTCTTTGGGGGAAAGAAAGCATAGTCATTATTTTGTTCATCACAGCCAACATAGTCATGCATGTTTCACACTACCAGTCCTCACATGATCTCAAAGAGCATCTCTGCATCATCAAATGTGATTTCTGAGGTCATCAGTATTGTTACATCGAGATTAGTATACTGAAGTGATGGTGTACTGGTGGTTCTGAACCCCTTTGTCGTTGTAAGTTCCAAGGTACTTGAAATTCTTTAAGGGATGGGGGAAACACAAAAACAAAAAATAAAACAAAAACAAAAACAGTAAATCTTGGCTTGATCTTACAAGGAAAATGGTAGATTGGGTTTGGATAGGTCAAAACAGTATATTTTGAAAGACAGAAAAAGAAAGAAAAAAAGGGACTTGGTGGAGGGGTGGAGAAGAAGCAAAATTATATTTGAAGAAGAATTTGAAAATGATTATTTGTTACTGCTTTGTATTAGCTAGAAAATACATCAGCTCAGTTATACTCAGGGTTTTGTGTTTGTTTTTTGTTTTCATGTATGTATGTGCCTATGTGCAATGACTATTTCTAATCCAGATTCCATTGAATCAGTGGTCTCTACTTAGTAAATGGAAACTTCCTTTAGGTCCCAGCAGCTTCCCTTGGTCAGCAGCTGCCAATCTCATTATGTGTTTTAATTGGTCTCCAAATCAGTTGTCTACTACAGAATCAGTGCCATTTGTACCTGTTAGGTATGCGAATGAAAAGTAAGTAGTGAATTCAGGAACTCCGCCATTGAGAGAGAGCTGAAATGTGTCAGCCTCAGCCTACCTCATTGTGGAAGGATCACAATAGGGAGAACACTCACCATCTTTTCACCTAAAAACTGACAGCTTTGCAAGTTCCTGTTTTCTTTTTCTCTCCTAAAGTCATTTCTCAATTCATATCAAAAGAGTTTACGAATTTGCCCAATACACTAGTATAAGACAAACATTCACTGAAATCAGCTCCTGCTTTCTAAATATTGAGGAAAAGCTCCTTTGTTAGCCATTGCTGCTGTCTAGTCAAAACCCGTGTTCCATCTCCACATGTTTTCAGTCCTTTTGGTATGTTTGAGTGGCAATACACTCCTTTTCAGGGAGTAAATTATATAGGACTGTGGTAACACTAGCAATTGCATTCATATTTCTTGACAACCAGTAATTCCTTATTATTCAGTGTTGCTCTAGAAATTAAAAAAAAAGACAATCCAGTTTAAACTGGTGGGTACAAAAACCAGGTAAAACATATTTTAGAATATGGCCCAATTCCTTCTTGTCTAAGGTGCTGTTGTTTAATAATATGATTAGTGTAATAATGACAATATAGTATAAGAACAAAGCCAAGAGCTAGCAGAAAGAAACTTGGTGTCTTAATGTTCCATTGCTATGAAGAGATGTCATAACCATAATAACTCTTATAAAAGAAAGAGTTGTAGATGGTTGCTTTACACTTTGCTCTCTGGATCTTTTGGGGGAGCAGTCACCCAGCTCCCAAATAAATATATAAGGAGGCTTATTCTTGATAGGAGATGTCATTCTGTAAATATGTTTCTTGTATTTGTAGATGGTTGCTTTACACTTTGCTCTCAGGATCTTTTGGGGGGACAGTCATCTAGTTCTCAAATAAATATATAAGGAAGCTTATTCTTTCTTACGAATTCCAGGCCTTAGCTTGTGTTGTTTCTAGCCAGATTTTCTTAGTTTAAATTGACTTTTGCCTGTCTTTTGCCTCTGGGCTTTTATCTTTCTGTATTTTATATACTTTTCTTTATTTTTTACTCCACAGCTTGCTGTATAGCTGGATGGCTGGCCTATGGCACTCTCCTCTCCTCCTTTGGCTTTCCAAACTTCACTTCCCAGATTTCTCCTTCTATTTTTCTTTTTGCCTGACAGCCCCGCCTATCCTTTCTCCTGTCTTACTATTGGTCATTCACCTCTTTATTAGAGCAATCGGGTGTTTTAGGCAGGCAAAGTAACATAGCTTCACAGAGTTAAACAAATGCAACATAAAAGAATGTAACACATCTTTATACCATTAATCAAATGTTGCACAGTAAAACAAATGTAACACATCTTAAAATAATATTCCACAACATCATTTAGCTTGGACTTGCTTACAGTTTAGAGATTCAGTCGGTTATCATGGTGGGGAGCACGGTGGCACACAGGCAGACATGGTGGTGGAAGGATAGCTGAATGTTTTACCTCCAGATCATCAGGCAACAGGAAGAACAAAACAGACACTGGCCCTGACTTAACCATCTGAAACCCCAAAGCCAGCCCTTAAGTGACACACTCCCTCCAACAAGGCCACACTTCTTAATATCTATCAAGTGGCCCCACTCTTTAATCACCAATCTATGAGCCTATGAGCCTATGAGCCTACGGGTGCCATTCCTATTCAAACCACGACACTTGGGGAAAATATAGGTTCTGTATTTTCTATATTTTCTGATAGATCAGAATGGGCTAACTGGGAGAAGGGTAGCAGCCGCATCAGTCCTGTAGTTTGGAGGTTTTAGAGTTTTTAATGGGTTTTGATGAGGTGTATGTCATCATATTCTTAAGAGTGATAATACCAACTCCTTTCATAAATTGTGGCGGGTGAATCTGTCACTTATGGTATTTAGTCTCATTTCTTTTCCTTAAAAAAATTCACAAAAGGGGTGAGAAATGTCAAAACTATAGTGTAAGTGACTACAATGAAAGTCTTTTGACATTGTAGAGCCTTCACTAGAGTGCCTGTGTGGCAGCTGGGTAAGTTCCCTGGTGTTGGATTTTCAATGCAGTGGGAAGAATGTAGCTGACACTGTAAAGATGCTTTGTCACATTCTGCTCATACAAGTAAAAACTACAGAGATAAAACTGCAGTTTCCTTGGTTACCTCATATCTAATCTCTTGCCTACACTTGCTCACAAATGTTGCAGAGATTGATACTTTGAACTTTATTTTTATGTGGAATATATAGCATATTCATTGTTTATGATACCAAGAATTAATATTAAGTCAAATATTATCTTACTTGTATCTAAGATATAGCAACTGAAATAGTTATAAGCATTAGAAAATCCATCTGGTGACTGTTTGTTTGTTTTTTGAGACAGGGTTTCTTTGTATTGCTTTAGAGACTGTCATGGAACTCATTCTGTAGACCAGGCTGGCCTCAAACTCACAGAGATCCACCCGCCTCTGTTTCCTGAGTGCTGGAACTGAAGGCGTGTACCACCAATGCCCAGCTCTGGTGACTAGTTTTAAAAATTTTCTGTACCTAAGAATTTTCTAATGCTAACAACTAAAACTTGGAATACAAACTCTACCAAAAGAAGCAAGTGACTAGAATGATAATCTATTGATTTATTTGCTCTCCCACATACTTTTAAAAACAGCAAAAACAACAGTAGGTGAAATGGGACCTCATCCTTTTCTCCTAACTTCTGTTAGGAAAGTTCTAAAGTAGCTAATGGTTTGAGATATGGGTTTTCATTCCAGTACTGTGATGGACCCAAATAAATGATACAAGGATCAATGGGGATAGAATATAAGTCACCTGTTCCTGTGCATTTTGTCTTACAGACTCAGCCAAGTATCAAAGGAGTTTCTAACCAAAGTAGAAAATGTGGTTTCAATTCTAACAGACCTGGAGGACCGAACAAATGCAGAAGGAAACTCAGTCTTGCAGGCACACTCACTTTTTCTTGGGCTATGTTTTCTGCTGCACCCACTTGAGAAGACTGGTCCAGATTCTTAGGCTTTGAATGTAGTCCACATTAGCAACTTCCCAAGGAATTTCCCGGCCTTGTATACTGGACTAGGGTTACAGAGCTCTTTCAATCTTGGCTTAAAGGGACTGAAGAGGGACTAACTTTTTCCAGGTGAGGAAGGATGGAGAATCGGGGATCCTGTTTTGAGAAATTAGCTGGAAAAAACTGAATTCTGTCCAGAGCCTTCAGTTTTCACAGGAAAGCATCATCTGTAAAATAATGTTGTAGGGATCTAACCTTGTGGAAGTTTATCAATATTTTGTTTAATTCTTCTCAGATCAAGACTGTAGCCTAATCGAGAAAAGACCAGTATAAACATCTGTTATAGTTTTTATATCTAGAATATATAAACCAGCAAAACCTCCCAAAATCAAGAAGTCAAAAATACAATTAAAAAATGAGCTACTGAACTAACAGAGTTTTTAAAAGATGAAACACCAATGGTAAGAAACACTTAAGGAGACATTCGCCATCTCTAGCCATGATGGAAATGAAAATTAAAAGTACTTTGAAGTTATATCTAACTCCGGTGAAAATGGCCAAAATCAATAAAATAAATGACAGTACTTGCTGGTTGGGATGGAGTGAAAGAGGAACTTTGATTTATTGCTGGGAATGAAAACTGGCTCAGCCACCATGAAAATCAGTATAGAACTTTTTTAGTAAAGTGAGAATTGATCTACCTCAGGATCCAGTATTGCCACTATTGGTAATAGTAAAAAGAATTCTATATCTTATTACAAAGATACTTCTTTATCTAAGTTCATTGTTGCTGCTTTATCCTTAATAGTCAGATATTGTTAAGAGCCTAAATGCCCATTTACTGATAACTAGATTACAAAAATATGGTACATTTATACAATCATTCAGCTTTTAAGAAAAATTAAATTGTAAAACTTGAAGATAAATGGATGAAGCAAGAGACAGTTTTGTTGAGTGATATAACACAAAGCCACAAAGACAAATACATGTTTTCTGTTATATATGGAATGTGGGCTTTTAAGCCTTCAATATGTGTGTTATTTTCCAAATAAGTAGAAGTTAAGTAATTAGTAAGGGACTGGGAGTGAGTAGGGGTGATCACCAATGAGAGGGAAGTAGAAGATGGTATAACAGAGAAAAAAGAGGAAACTAAAAATGGAGGATTGAATAAGGAAGAACACCTGAAAGCAGGAAAAATGAAGGAATACAGAGAAGGGCAACTGACACTAAATGTCTTTTGAGAAAACACATCTGGGTTTTCCCAGATCTGATCCCCTGTCTCATAATCAGCTCAGTAGCGTGACATATGTAGAGGTCTTCAAGGCCCCCTACTTCCATCTTATGCAAATCCCACAGATCTTCTAACCACCCCTAACTTACTGTTTTGTTCCAGCCCCCAGCCCCAGCAGATATACCCTGCATCATCAAGGACCTCTTCTGGCAGGGCAAAAATTAGGCTGACAGCAGATCCATACATTCCTTCTTTTCCTTCTACAGATCCAATCTCCCTAGTCTCATCCTCCACTCTGTAGCAGAAAACCTGCAGTGATCTCCTTTTCTTTCTGACCCCATCCTCATGGAATCACAAAATTCCTTTTTTCCAACCTTCCATCAACAGTACAAAGAATCAATGAAATGAAGAGTTGGTTCTTTGATAAAATAAATAAGATCAACAAATACTTATCCAAATTAACAAAAATACAGATAGTAATTATCCAAATTAACAAAATCAGAAATGAAAATAAGGACATAACAACAGCCACTGAGAAAAATCTATCTAAATATTTTAAAAACCTGTACTCTACTGTATTAGAAATTGTGAAAGAAATGGATAGTTTTCTTGATAGATAACCTTACCAAAATTAAATCAAGATCAGATAAACAAGTTTAGTAGACCTATAACCCCTAGTTAAATATAAGCAGTCATTAAAAGTCTCTAAACAACAACAAGCCCAGGGCCAGATGGGCTTAGCACAGAATTCTACCAGACTGTCAAAGAACAGTCAAGTTATTCCACAAAATAGAAACAGAAGGAAGCAGAAGGATCATTGCTCATTTCATTCTATGAGGCCACATTTACCCTGAAAACCAAACCACACAAAGACCCAACAAGAAAATAAGGTGACATACAATTTTCATTATAAACATAAGTATAAAAATTCTCAATACAGTTCTTACACACCTAATCCAAGAACATATTCCAAAATTCCATGATCAGATAAGCTTCATCCAAAACAGGCAGGGAGAGTTCAATATAAAAAAATCAATAATGAAATCTATTTCACTATGTAAACAAAGTGAAAGAAAACACATGATCATCTCATTAGATGCAGAAGTGGCCTTTGACAAGATTCAACACCTCTTCATGATAAAGTCCTAGAGAGATTTGGTATATAAGGATGTATCAAAGAATAATAAAGGCAGTTTACAGCAAGTCCATAGTCAACACCAACATAAATGGAGAGAAATTCAAAGAAATTCCACTAAATCCAGAATCAAGACAAGGTTGTCCACTCTCTTCCTATCTATTCAACACAGTACTTGCTAGCATACACAAGAAAATGGTTATACTTGGGAGCAGAGGTTAGCCTGGAGGTTCAGGCCATTTCAGTCTCCATTGGTGACACCAAGGCTAAGGACAGAAAAGCCTGCTGCACTTCTGCAATCCATCCACAAAACCTCAGAGAGTAGACACTTTTATAAAGGGTAAACTTCAGAAAAAAAATAAAATAATTTCCCAAGAAATGCCTGAGTTGCAAAGAAAAAAAATTCCTTTTTCTATTTTTAGATTGAAACCACAGGCAGAGGTTCACAATAGCTATTATTTTATCCTCTGTTGAACAGAAGGACAATAATCTAGCTGCTGATTTCTCTGGATGAGCCAAGTCCCTATCTCCCTTCTCACTTTCACCTTATAGCCACTCATTAGAATTCTGCACCTGGATTCTAGCAGTTTCCATGATAGTCCTTTGAGTATAACTATGTTCTCTGCTTTGAGTTTCTCTTCTGTCTTTAGAAACTAAAAAAGGTGTTTTAATCTTACATTTAATCTTACCCTTAATCTCTCCATCTCTCCCTCCTTTTCTCCCTTCCTCTCTCCATCCCCTCTGTCTGTTGATGTGTGAACAAGAGACTTACTGAGGGATGTCTTTGTCATTTTTTCCACCTTACTTTTTAGACAGAGTCTTTCACTGAACATGCAACTTACCCGTTGTCTACATTGGCTGGTCATTTTGCATTCCAAGATTAAACCATCTGTTTCCCAGCACTGGCATTACAGATGTATGGAACTTCACCCATTGTTAACATAAGTGTTAGAGATCTAAACTCAGGGACCCATGCTTTCCTGGCAAATATTCTAACCATTCAATTATCTCTAGCCCCAATCCTACCTCTGTGCTTTTGGTTTTCTCTTCTATATGCTATTTAAAATATCTGTGCCTTCTGAACACATAATGTAATCTATTGAGAATGGGAAGAATAGATGGTAGCTTCTAATTCAGAAGTCCAATATAGCTCCTACTCAACTTTAAACTTACTCTGCCTCAAATCCTGGAGTATGGGCCACTACATCTGCTTGCCATTCTCAGGAAGATGGGAACACCTCAAACAAATTGCATACTTGAAAATCTGGCACTGTTATCTATTTAAAATGTGTTATTTCTACTATGCTTTTTCTCTCTAGTAAAATATTGTTTCAAGAATTAAGCTTAACTCCTTTAATGTAATTTTTCTTAACCAGAGGTTATTTGTCTTTTATTCTGGGGACTTTTGGCAATGTTTAGAGATATTCTTATTGCCTTGACTTGCAGGTGCTCCTGTTTACTAGTGGGCAGTAATTTCAGTGAAGTACAAGGCAGTATCCACAAGAATTCTATTCTACTTTAAAAGTGACTACAATCTATAATTCCCAAACTGAGGAATATTTTTAAGATTGTAAGACAGTATTAAAAATTTTCAAACCCAAAGCCAAGCAGGCTTAGTTTTCAACTGTGTGTGTGTGTGTGTGTGTGTGTGTGTGTGTGTGTGTGTGTGTGTGTGTGTGTATGCACATATGTGTGTATAAATGTATAAACATGTATATGTGAAGATGTACACTCATGTATCAGCCCAAAGGGTCTCATAGAAAAGGGGATCCTTTGGTGCTGGAGTTACAGGTATTTAGGGGACTCTAGTAGGTACTGGAATCGAAATCTTGTCCTAATGCTTCCTTAGTTTAGTCACTGAGCTATCTCACCAACCCCAGATTTGTAATTTCCAATGTAGCATAAATTAGTGAGTCTCATTCTTCTCCACAGACATCAGATGAATACATAAATATATAGTATGAATCTCAAATGATTATTAACAAGCAGTTGTAATGAAAGGGTTTTACTCCCTGCCATCTGAACGAAGTAAACCAAATGAAATACAGATCAAATCCAGGATTGTGTCTTATGCTATTTTGTTCTGATAAATGGCTATAGGGAGAATGAATGTTATTTAGAAATGTTGACAATGCATTGAAACAGTCCACTTTCCTTTATACAGTCCCTCTGTGATGCTACAGTAAATTCAGGTGATTGATTTAGGGCAGAGTATTCTAAAGAGCACTTGAAGCATATATCCTGAGTCTCTGCAAACTTCTTAGCTTTTATCTTACCATTTCATCCTCTATAAACCCATATTCCCAACTTAAAATCAGCAAAGGTTCCCTCATATACTTTACTCTTAAATTATTAGAGTATTTTTTAGGATTTATCCAATATTTCAGTGAGATAACAGGAAGAAATATAGTCATTAATGAAATGCCATGTAGACGTAAAGCATCACACACACTCCCGAAAGTCTCATTTCCTTTTTTTAGCTGTTTCCCCATTCTGATCCCAGCTAATTATCCGAGCTCAGATCTTTCCTTAGTGCCTGTCCTGCCCCCTCTCCTCTTCATTCTTGTCCCATTTCTGTCTTCCAAGCATCATAACCAAACAGTATTCGTATTCTTTCTTCTTTCTTCCTTTGCAAGAGATATATTAGTTTTCTTATTCTAGTTTATTTAATCAAACACACTTTTGTTATTGAATATATATTATTATATTTATTTGTCTGGTTTTTCCTGGTGGCATGTGTGCATGTGTGTTGATAAAAGGACAACTTGTAGGAGCCAATCTCTCCTTCCACTCTGTTAATACAGTATGTTAGACTCAACTCATCTGGCTGGATGGCAAACACTTTTACCTGTTAAGCCATCTTCCAGCCCCCAATCACTTACACTTTGAATGAGATAATTTCATGTCCACCCTAAGACACTGTCATCTATAATAACATATTTTTAGAGCTTTTATTAAAGACAAATGGACTAAAATGAAGAAAAATCTCCTAGGCATTTGTAGAGTTCCTATAAATCATGTTAGCTATCATAAATGTCAAGTCACTATTCTCATTGACTACAGGAACGAGATCAACAAAGCCACATTTGAAAGAAATGTGCTTCCAGGAAGCAAATTGTCAAACATAAAGTCATCAGACATATATGCCTAAATTTAAGGCTACATTTGATAGGAAGGGGTAGAAAAACTTATACCTACATATTACTAATACATTTTCACGTTAGAATAGATAATTCACAGAAAACATGCCTGACACATAAACCAAGCACACATTCATACAGACCTAAATACTTATCAGCATAGACCACTTCCCAGCCACAAAGGCACTACATTTGAGTTGTATTCCATTCTCTCTGTGCAGTATCTTCGGATATCATCTTCACTTTCAGCGGAAAAATCTCTGCAGTTCTCTGTAATATTTTCATCTTGCAGCATTCTGTGTAGCATCAACTGCAGTGTCCTATTTCTGGTTCCATTCTCTTCCTAGAATAGGCAGGTTAACTCTAGTGGTGTCAACCACCTGCCTGTCACACAATCTCTTCATGGTGTAAGCGCATCTTTTATAGTATATACATTGGACTTCCTCAGGGGCAGAAGCTCATGAAGGAGGCCTACTCTGGTATTTGTAGGTGATTTTTCTCCATATTTTTTCTGTTACATCAACAGCAAGTAAAAACATTTTTTTGTCATTTAAACACTCATATATTATTTTCCCAAATATACAAGCGTGGTCTTTATGTTTTTAAAGAAAGCTATGTAAGACAGAAACAACAGCAAACAGAAAATTCAAACCATCTGTTATTCCTTTAACGAAACCACACAAAGATGTAACAGATAGCCAATAATTTGTGAGTATATGAATGAACTGATGACAGAACACACCCTGTCTGTGTACCTTCACACAAGTACAGCACCCAATTTGCTTCAGCCTTTAGAAAACTTCTGTGGGAGAAGGTATAAATGTTTCCAAATGTTAAAAACTAAACTGCATTGTCAATTCCTCATGAAGCGTGAGCTTACATTGGAGTTCCTGTGTTCATTGTTTCAGATAGGATATATCTAGAGGTGTGGCTGTCCTCACTCAGCACGTTCCATTTGCCGTATGTAATTATTAACTAGTTGCTTTCATTTTGTCTACTTTGATGTATTATGGGAAGGCAAGATCTCCCAAAGTGGGTGTCCATTTTTTCAATTTTCATACTGTCTTAGACCATGAGCTACAGAGACAAAGCTGTAAATATCCAAAGAGAAATTAGTTGCTTGGCGTGTCACCTGGGATGAAAGCTGTTGCCCTTATGTGATTCCTAGGTACCATGGTTAGACAGTGACTAGTGTTCCCTTCCCAATTTTTCTAAAGTATTTTTTAAAGAGAGACAGTTCAAATTGTAAAGTAGCTGACAAAACTTGTCATCCAGTTATCTCCAAAACTCTAAAGTAGCATCTGCTTTCCACAAATGACTCTGTGATTTTTCACAGCCATTAGTTGGTGTGTATTTATCGTGGCACTAATTCTGAAGTCAATTATTATCTCCTCAGTAAGTGTATGTGAAAAGAGGCCAAAGGTGTTTCTCCATCACTTCTAGTGGTAGCTACAGGTTACTCAGGCCAGTGTGAATTTACTTTCTCTCTAATTGTGACTTTAGAAGTATCTGAAGATTAATATTGTTGACCATATATCATTCTTCCTTCACATCTTTCAATATTTTCTGGGGATGAGATGAGTACTCATCTGAAAGTTGTTTCATATGAAAGTTACACCAGCAAAGTCTGATATCTTAGAGAATCAAGCAGTTTATAGTGAGGATAACAGTTTTATACATTCTTTGGGAAAGATGCATAATCTGTGATTAAAGCAGTATATTCTGGACCATGTTTTATTCTGAGTTCAAAGAAGAGAAATATCTACAACTTTATTTTCTACAACTTTATTTTCATAGGTGCATTTAATTAAATATGGCCAAAATTATGCCTTTTTATTGAGAGCTCTTTGAAGTTTTAAGTATGTCTTCAGCATCTAAAACTTTTGCTAATACAATTATAATTAAATCTTTCCAATTTTGTAACTGCTTCTTTCAAACACTGTATTTAGAATTGATATTGTTTGATGATTGATACATATCATTAAATTTTTATTTTTCTAATCTATATTGTATTTGTCAGTGATATGTTTACATCATATACATTACCTGTTGATTAAAATTATCTCTAAATTAAAAAATTCATCCACAATCATAAGTGTAGAATACCCATCAATATGAATTCTAAAAATAGAAATTTAAGTGAAAATAGAAATAAAATGTTCAAAAGTAGTTTGTCCTTTAGGTTATCTTTTACTCATTTTGTTTTCTAATTTGTTGTGTTTTGATAATGGTGAGCAGTGGCTAATACAACTTGTTACTTCAGTTAAAATATAGCTTGAGAAGAACCCCAAATATATGGGGGTAGGCATGTTAAAAGTAGATTGATTCTGGGCTTTACTTTATAAATTTTTCATCTTGTATGCTATTCCAACAAATACAAATTCCTGGAGAATCCATGCCTTAAGATCTGTAGCTGTTGTCTCTAGAATTTTGCAGGAAGAAATTATGTTGGTTGCCTTGTACAGCATGAAAGGGTCAACAGAAAAATTATCTATGTGATACTCTGCAGATCATAACAAGTGTCAATTGCACACGTGTCTCCCAATTTGGAGAGGATGATGGTGTTGAATTACAAATTTTAACCAAAGTAAAATATAAGATAATGTACTAGCAAATTTATTATTTAAAATACTTGAATATGTACTCTTCTAAGGAAAAATTAAAAAAAATAATGCTTATAGAACCTGGAAGCAACCTAGATGCACCTCAACTGAAGAATGAATAAAGAAGATGTGGCACATTTACATAATGGAATACTACTCAGCGGAAAAAAAACAATGGAATCTTAAAATTCGCAGGCAAATGGTTGGAACTTGAAGAAACCATCCTGAGTGAGGTAACCCAGTCACAAAATGAGAAATATGGTATGTACTCACTCATATATGGATTTTAGACATAGAGCAAAGGATCACCAGCCTATAATTCACACTGCGAGAGAAACTGTGATACAAGGAGGAACCTAAGAGATTCATACACAGTCCCTCACAGAAAGGGAAAGGAACAAGATCTCCTGAGCTTATTGGGAGTTGGGGGGCAGTGAATGGAGAGGGAATTAGGAGAAAGAGAAGGGGAGGAGAGGAGAACATGTGGGACTAAGAAGACTGAGTCAGGGAGGGAGCAAATGAACAAGAGAGAGAGAGAGAGAGAGAGAGAGAGAGAGAGAGAGAGAGAGAGAGAGAGAGAGAGAGAGAGAGAGAGAAAAGAGGGAGCCATTATAGCTTTGAAGAGAAAACTGACTCTAGATCTATGTTCAGAGACCTTAACTAACAATCTGAGCAATAGTGAAGAGGCTATCTTATATGCCTTTCCCTGATAATGAGACTGATAACTAACTTATCCACCATCATAGAGCCCTAATCTAGTAGCTGATGGAAACAGAAGCAGACACAGTTAAACACTGAGCCCAACTCCTGAAATCCAGTTGCAGAGAGTGAGGAGTGATAAGAATATGGGGGCAACGACAGGCTACAGAAACCCTGTAGAGACAGAAACCTGTCAGAGACAGCTGAACTGATAAAGGGAAGCTAATGAACACCCCCCCTTCCCCGCCAGTCTGAAAGCTCGGCAACCATTATTGGACCAACTCAGACTCCTTGAACGTGGATCTCAGTTAGAAGTCCTAGGCAATCTAAGGGACCTCTGACAGTGGAACCAGGTGCATGAAAGGACTTTGAAGCACATTCCCCACGGAGGGATACTCCCTTAGCCTAGAGGCAAGAGAGAGGGCCTAGTCCCTACTCCATATGACTTGACAGATTTTGATGATCCGTCCTAGAAGGCATCACCCTCCCTGTAGAGTCGGGGGAGGCATTGGTGGGAGGAGTGTGGGAGGGCATGGGAGGGAGGAGAGGGAACTGGGATCGATATGTAAAATAAGAAATAATATATATATATATATATATATATATATATATATATATATGAAGAAAAAATAATGCTTATAAGCCAGTCTTATTCTGTTTTGGTGAAAGTTAATAGAAAGAATTAGATAGTGTCAGGGCACATATTGTAAAGCTATGTGCTAAGCCAGTTCAGTTCCACTCTACTCAAATGTCACATGTGCTTTCATACAACAGGGTGTGGAGGATCATCTGGGAGGATATTTGTCTCTAATATCATGACAGAGATTATGTAAGACCGAGTCTTTTAATTATTTAAACTTTTTTTTTAATGTCAGTAGTACCTTAATGTATATTTTTAAATTGATGTTTCTTTGCAGCCTATGCTCTTTTTCAAAAGTAGATACAAAACATCTATAAATTATCATATTGTAGAAAAAAATCACCAGACATTTAGCGCATTGCTGGGAAACCAGCATTGGACCTACTCAGATCTCTGAATGTGGGTCTCAGTTAGAAGGCCTGGGCAGTATAAGGGACCTCTGACAGTGGAACCAGGATGTATTCCTGGTGCACCAAAGGATGCTGGGAGCACATCCCCCTTGGAGGGATACTCCCTTAACCTAGAGACAGGAGAGAAGTCCTAGTCCCTACTCCAAATGACTTGACAGATTTTGATGATCCCTCCTGGAAGACTTCACTCTCCCTGTGGAGTGGGTGAGGAATGGCATGGGGGGAGGGGGGAGTCGGGGAGCATGGGTGGAAGGGAGGGAGAGGAAACTGTATTATTATATGTATAATGATAACAATAATAATAAAATTAAAAAAGAATTAGACATTGGATTTCATAATTTTTTAGAAAGGAAATTTTGTTATACTTGAAATTTGAAGAAAAGTTAAATCAGATATTTTTTCTTCTTAGAGGAAAATATAGCAGCTCTTGGTTTTCATATAATTAATTATTATGCTACACGGTTTCCTTAATCTTGGAAATTTACTGATACTTTAGTTATCTGAGTGCTTTTGATTTTGTGTTTGGGACATATTCTTAAAGATGTGGCTTAACATTTTGAGAAAACAGTTACTGCCCAACTGAAATAAGTGCAAGCTGTGACTCAGAATCCTACCAGATGTGCAGTGTGAAAAATAGCTTTATGTGTTTGTGTATATACATATCTGTGATTTTTAGTAGTAAAAATAATTATTTAAATTTGTTCCCCAACCACACCACGCTGTGTGCACATGGGTATAATTTTGTGGAAGGCTCTGAAATTTAACTATTAAGTGTCAGAGCAATGCATGCTACACATGACATTTTAAATGTATTTTTGTGTTAAGTGGATTTGCAGTTGTAATAACACCAGCTCTATTGATAACTCATGATTGAGTAGCAATGCTGAGGGTAAAGAAACTCAGCTCTTCTGCATATTGAAATCTAGAATAAAACAGGCATTGGGAATAGAGCCAAATAATATGCTGTAAGTCAATGAACGTTTGGTACCAATTACAAGATTAAATAATTGAAAGTGGCGATGGTAAGCAATCAGTGCCCCTAGCTTTGACCATAACATAGAATAAGGGGTCATTTCTGTAGATATTATACCATGAAGAAACCCAAGTTCAAACTGTTGCAATTCCTCAAGCTTAGTGATAATGTCAATCCACTAATATCCTCATTTTCTTTATGAGAAAAATATAAGCTACTGATATTAATGTACTTGCTCATAGTCACAGAAACAGTGATAAGCCCCCCTTTTTTTTAAAGCTTAGTGGCCTATAGATTAGTTTATTTGTAACTAGCTCTTGTAACTTAAAAATTCATTTCTATTAATCTATGTTTTAACATGTAGCTTCTTAACTTTTCTTTCATTCTGCATTTCAACTCCCTATGTGTCTTGTATCTTTTCTCTCTCTGGAAGTCCCACCCATCTCTCCTGACTAGCTGTTTGCCATTCAGCTCTTTATTAAACCAATCACAGCAATGCATCTTTACAAAATGCACAATTTTCCCAGTACATTTACCCCTTTTGTCTAAATAAAAAGGAAATATTTTAGCTCTAACATAGTAAAATTATATACAATAGGAACAACTATCAGGTAAGAATTACATTCACAATGTCTAGCTATTTGTTTTTGGCATATTTGGAGAAAATACTTTCTTATCTATCATATCTTGTTGAATTTAAAGTTTTATACCTAACCTTTTTTTAATCATAATTTGTATTATCATCCCTAAACTACTTCTTAGATGTCAAAACGCTTTCTTAGTTAAATAATTTAAGCTTTTATGTCTCTTAAACTTATCTCTCTTTTGTAAGTTTCTTTTGTGAATTTGGTAACAAGGAAAACTGTATTGATAACTATCTCAACTTCAACTCCATCAGAGACCCAAGAAGGATATAACATTACCTGAATAAACAGGAAGTGCAGAGTAAACAATTTCCAAATCTATAGAAGTGACAGAGACGTCTGGATCTCTGGACAGTCATTCAAGGTTCCTCTGCAATGTTGGGGCATCCATCTTTGGCCTAGAATATCTCACAAACTTGTCTGTAAAGCAGGAATTTTGAAGGACTGTCTTACCTAGTCTTGGCAAATTTATCAGTCACCTTCTTTTTTTTTTTTTTCTTCCTGTCCAATTCTGACAACATACAGTCAGCAATTGGGGCAAGCAAGGACAATTTCTTGCCAAGTGGCTATCTTTGCCACAACAAAAGCAAACTCTATATGGAGGTCCTTTGATCCTCATTATCATTTTATGAAATAGATTGGTGCTTCCAGGAGCAGATGTAGCTCACTGTCATAAAAAGTCTTGGGTTATTGAAACATCTTAAATGATATATACTGTAGGTCTCTAAAGTATTTAAAGACCACCTATGTATCTAAAAGATATCTTTGTTTAGCCTTGAAAACATACCTAACATAGCTACAAGTTTGATTATAGACGACTAACTACTAATTTGTATTTCTTTTTTTATATGCTATTTTTATTTAAATTGAAACAAACTTGTTTTACTTGTCAATCCCAGTCCCTTCACCATCCCTTCCTCCCTTGTCACCTTCCCAACTCTCATCCCATCCCCTATCTGTTCCCTAGGGAGGTTGAGGGCTTCCATGAGGTATCTTCGAGTTTGTTATTTCATTTGGAGCAGGGCCTAGGCCCTTCCCCATGTGTCTGGGCTCCCAGAATCTATTAGTATAATAGGGATAAATACTAATCCACAAGCAGAGGCCCCATAGACTGTCCAGGCCTCCTAACTGACACCCACATTCAGGGGGTCTGGGTCAGTCTATGCTGGATTCCCAACTGTCAGACTGGGGTTCATGAGCTCCCCCTTGTTTAGGTCAGCCCTTTTTTGTGGGTTTCTCTAGCCTGGTCTTGACCCCTTTGCTCGTCACTCCTACCTCTATGCAAATGGATTTCACAAGCCTAATCTGTATTTCTTAATGATACATTACATTTTTAATTGAGCACAAAACATTTTAATGGCCAGATATTTAATATTTGTGATCTAAATCTTCCACTGGACACAATGGAACACTGCACAAATTACTTTAGGACTGTGCAGAGAACTTAGGAGCATGGTTAGTCAACAAAGAGACCCAGGTATTTTATATCATCTTCGAATTTTGTCTCTCGGCAACTTATTGACCTTGTTAGAGTTTATGACTTGTTTAACTCGAACTATAAACACACACACACACAAACACACACACACACAGAGAATGTATGTATATATACCTTCACATAAATATATATATACACACATATATGTGTATTTATTATTTATTTATTACACATGAACACTTTGCTGTGTATTTATGTGTACCATGCGTGTACTTATTTTCTATAGAGGCCAATAGAGGGCAGCAGAACCCATGAATTGAGAATTGGACATGGTTGTGAGCCACCACATACATGATGGAAACTTAACCCAGATCCTCTGAAAGAGAAGCATATGTTCTTAAATAATACTGAGGCAACTCTCCAATACTGCATGTGTTTTAAATGAAAGAATTTTATGAAAACTAAAATATGACCACTAAAATGGCATAACATTTTCAAATGCTTGCCACATTCGCTGATATGGGGTGACTACCATAATGGCATTTCTATGACTGGTTGCATTTCTATGACTGTATCCCTTTTTGGAGAAGTTTGTTTATTATTGCTCAGTATGTCATGTTTTAAACAGTATATTTCAATCACATTTCTGGAATGAAGACATTTGCATTCTATTTTCTGTACCCCCTGAGATTTCCTACTGTTTGTTTGCTGAGCTTTTCAGTAGATTTTTCACAGGTTTTGATATTCAGCCCAGAAAACCCCTCCTCTGCAATCCCATGGTGCTCTTAGACTATGTAATAAAACACACTTTATAATTTTTAGGAACTTGATAGCAAATGGTACAGTAGCTCTAGATTCACTAAAGTTAAAAGACAATCATAAAATCTAGACAATGTCATTGATGTAACACACATAACTTTCTCTTTACTATCCTTGGGTCAAATCCCTGCATCCTTCGGCATTTCTAAATTATAAGACAGTGTGAAAGATAGTGAATTAAGTGTAACCTTGCTCATTTTAGCTCATCATTAGGAGCATTCAGGCTGACAGGAAATAGTTATCTGAGTGTTAGCCTTGAACTTAAACCCAACAGATAGCATGCAATGTTTGAGACAAAATCAAGGTAAGCACTTATTAAAGATTGCTTTAGAATATTTCTCCTGGCAGGTTGCTCCAAGTCACATGGTTTTTGGCTTGATCTGTTCTTCTCTAGTATCATTAACAAGATGACTCATGAGATATGTTTCAGTAACACATGTTTAAAATACGGAAAAGAAAGTCTGAATTTTCCTTTTCTTGTGCTCTCCAAGGGTGATGATAGCTGAGGAAAACCTAGCATAAAATTTGTTGACTGCTTTTGTAGGTGGTTTCCTAGCTAGATTAATAGACATTGTCATCCCTAGAGGAAATGCTTGAGGATATTTGGTTAGACTAAAAGCAAAAATTAAGCTAAAAACATGTTTTCCTCCAATGGCCAAGTCACAGACCAGCATCTTGTAATGCAATAGCACTTACACAGCTGTGTTTTTGGATGTGCTAAAGAGGCATATTTTAAAAAAGAGATTTTTAAAGGGGAGAAGAAAGCAGTCATTTACACATTAATTTTGCTGAATAGAAACTAAAATGGAGAACTAGACTGACTTTTTATTATTCTGAGGACGAACATGAAAATTGCACTTCATGTAATAAAACTTGTTTATTAACTAAAAACCTTTCTTAATTTTATTTAGTTCCCCAAAGCCCACATATTACAAAACCCACTTTAAATGAAAAAGTTCTCATAACCTATTTACCCTAACAAATGAATTTATTTGTCACATATGGCAGCCTAATTCATAACTGTATGGCTCGAGAGATTTCAGAAAATAACTACAATTCCACTATTTATATTAAAATGCATAAGATTACCAGCACTAAAAAAAGCCATGCTGCTTTCTTTATTAACATCCCTCCATCTTTCCCAGTATTCTACTGATTTTAAAACCATCTATTACCCTTAACTCATTTTAAGCTAAATGTAACTATGCATTATATATTTTCCTTTGATACAAAGAGCCTTGATATGTAGCTCAGGCTGACCTAGAATTCATGATCCTTATGCCTTGTACTGAAAAGTGCTTGTATTGCAGGCATGGGGTGCATTATATACAGTTTTTTCTCTGGCCTCTTTTCTCTCTCTTAGATCTTTGTTTATGAGATTCTGCTGTGTCAGTTTTCTTTGCTGCCTAGTAATTCATTCAGTGGGTATTACATGACTCATATGCTTTACTGCTGATCGTCATTCCATTATTTCTAGTTCTCAGCTGTTACAAAGAATTTTGTTGTGAAAAAATGTTCTTACTAGTCCTTTGATTTGATGAGTAAATACTTATTTCTATGGGGTATGTGGCTAGGAGTGTAATTTTTAACCTATATTAAGTGTTCTTTTGTTCCTCCCTGATGATAATCAAAGGTATTGTAACATGGATTTTTAAATTAAGATGGCCCAATGCAATTTATCATCTTATAACTTATTATAATTTTATCACTTTAACACCATAATTTCTTGTATTCTTGTTGATATATATATTACAGCTCCTAAATGTAAATTTCTAATAATGTTATTATGATCATCATAGTGTTTCATTTCCAATTAGTGTTGTAACAAAAAACACAACTTAGTGGAGGAAAGACTTGTTTGGGTTCATAAATTCTGAGGTTATAGTTTATGTTCATTGAACTCCTGTTTTATGTGAGAAGACACAGTATTATAGGTAAAAACATGTCAGACCAGAGAAATGTTGCTTCCCTCACTGAAGGAGAGACAGAAAAACAAAGAGAGAGTGTGAGAGACAGACAGACAGACAGAAAGAGAGCAAGTGCACCTAAAGCCATAGGATGTCTGTGACATTTTTATCCAGTAGAATCCATTCCATAATAATACATTCATCTAGAAACTCATCAGCGGATTGACATATTGATCAATCACTTGATGACCCTATAGTTTTCTCATGATCCACTCATTCTCAACAGCACTATTATCTGAAGACGGAACCTCCAATGTTAGCTATTGTGGTTCAATAAGGGTCAGGATAAACAAATAGGTCGAATAGATGTTTATTAAGGGAGAAACAACTCACAACACAGACAGATGAACACAGCAGTTAAAACTGGATGCTCCTCTCTCCGTGTCCCGCCAGAAAGGGCCTTTCTCCGCCTCCTCCCGAGACTAAACTCCATAGGTGACTTCCGCCCCTGGCTCCACCCCTCAATGGGTGTGGTCAGTGCCACAGAAGCAGACACGGTGAATATCCCACTACAATTCCCCTTTTAGTCTAAAGAAAAGATTTAAGCTTGATACAAAACTATATACAAAACAGTGAATAACAAGTGTGCTCTAAGAAAAGGAAAATCGAGACCAAAACCACAAACATACCTAGTCCTAGGGTGAAGGCATAAGGGAGTTTACAATAGAGTTGTCCTAAGCTGAAAAGCTTAAGTCTAGTACTTAATATCTAACTAGGAAGAGAGAATAATACTAAGATAGTTTAATCTACAACCTCACCAAGACCTGAGAAGGAAAATTACAATACTAGGGTAGACGGGAAGTGCAGATGGGCAACTTCCAAAAGGTGCAGTGAGGACAGAAACAACAAGCTACCTGGACAGTCACCCAAGGGCTCACAGCAATGTTGGTACAGCCAGATATGACTAAGGCCAGGAGTATTTGACAGACCACAACAAAAGCAGGGAGGTAGAAAGGCTGTTTTACCGTGACTTGGCAAGGTTCAGCAGTCTTCTAAGTTTGTCTCCTGCAAGCATATAGGACCGCATGTCCAAATCAGTGGTCAAGGCTGAGGCAGTTCCTTGCCCAAGAGGCCATTAGCCGAAGCAAGGATGAACTCCAGAAGGAGCAACAACAGTGTCCAACATACTTTCGGGAAAGTGCACGGTGCTGTCAGGAGCAACAGTGTCTCATGTCAACAGAGTACTAATATATAAAACATTTAAATGCCATGTTCTGCAGGTCTATGAAGTGATTGAAGATTAAGCATCTATGTCTGACTAATCTCATAGGCAAAGGAAACATGGGTGAGGATAATCTGTAATACTCAGGAACTTGGCTAACAAGCCTGAATAAAACTTCCTTGAGTAAAGCAAGGATAAATACCTAAACAATATAACTATGTACATGTATATATATATATATATATATATATATATATATATATATATATCTCACATGTAAATTCCTAAAGTAGAGGTAGAGTAAAAATGTCTAAACAAGAGGTAGAGCTCTAAAGGGCAGCAAGACAAATATCCCAAATTGTAACAAATACAAAATGTCTTGAACACAAGCAATAGTATACATACATAGAATATGGCAAGTATAATGTACATAAAACATCATAAATGGAAAGATTTCACACAATACAACAAATATAAGATACAATTCTTCCAGGAAGGGAATAAACTTAATTTTACATAGGTTACCACAAATAATAATATATAACAATGTAAGCTGTAATACTAATGTCTCATTCTTACTGAATAATTCACAAGAAAATAGGCTAATCTACCTATATCCATTCTGAATCATACCTTTCCCAACCATACCCTATTCCTGTCTAAAAAGAGATAACCAAGTCTAAGTATCACCTTCCAAACCCAACCCCAAGTAACTAAAACCAACCCTATGAAGATGAATATTATTCCTAAATTCCAAGAGTGGGGAAAGGGGGCATTGTTATCTTAAGATTACTTCCTGCTGAAATGGGACGATGATTTCTCCATGGGATCCTGTTGGAAAAAAAATTTTTAGCAACCAAATTTCTAAACAGAACTGGCTGTAACATATGTAGGTAGTCATTGTATGGCAGAACATGCTTGACTGGAATTCTAATTGAAATTTGGCCAGGTTGTAATAAGAAGGTGCACCAATACAGCTAGCTAGTCATGAGTTGTCTCGAGAAAAGCAGTCTCAAACCGGTTTAGGGGTGCAGTTTGTAGTCCAGATGCATCAGGTTGAGTCAAGTGGAAATGTCCAATTGGGGCCCCATCTCCTTTCCAGAGTGTTCAAAGATTGCTGTTGAGAACTGTTATAGTCCTTGTGGAAAATTTAAATATCAATATCAAGGTAAAATTTTTAATTTTACGGTATGCATTAGGGCAAGGCAACAGTAAGCATTAAAATGTAAATGAGAAAATTAGGATTTCAGACAGAAAATTGCGAATAAGTGAATGAGTCCTTCGATTTTGTTTTCTTCTGCCTTACACCAATTGGCTTCTTGAGATAAGGCAGAAACTGTGAATTTAATCTTAACAACATGCTTGAATTTAGAGAAGGAAAGCCAAATCCAACTCCAAAGCCAGCACTGGTTTACATGAATCGGGACTACAGAAATATTAGATAGTAAAGAAAACTAGATTTCAGTATAGAAACAGTTTACTAGACTTAAATATTTTTACCATAAATCATATTCCTCTTCATTAAGTGATTCTTTCTGGAGAGCTGTCTTCTCTTCTGTAGGTACCTACATGTTTAGTGTCCTTTGGTTGTTTGAAGATAGGTGTTCTCTGTTTTCCTGTAAGGACAAGAACAGAACACTTCCCCTACCTTTGAGAAGTCTCCACATCTCTCATGGGACCTTATTTATTGGATTACTTGTCATTTCTCTTCATTAAGATGTTACTCTTGTTCAACCCGGATCTTGATTAACTTAGATGGTATCCATAGCTTTTCTTCTCCTGTAGATACAAATGCAAAACCCCTACCCCAGCGTAACACATATCCTGGTTTCCATTCTGAGATCAATACATCCTTGAAGTACACCGGCTGATGTAGTTCAGAAGTTTTTTCTATTGTCCAGTGTCTTTCTGCAGCTGTTTTTCCTTTTTCATCAGCATTAAGAAAGTTTAATGTTAATAAAGCATTATGTAATCTGTGTTTGGGTGTCTTGGTTCCTCCTGCCTGTTTATGGAGCATTTCCTTTAAAGTACGATTAGATATCTCAACTACTGCTTGTCCTGTAGGATTGTGTTGTATACCAGTTATGTGTTTTATGTTATAATACTCAAAAAACTGTTTCAATTTGTTGGAAATATATGCCGGAGCGTTGTCAGTTTTTATTTGTGCGGGTATGCCCATAATGGCCATTACCTCTAAAAGGTGTGTGATAACAGAATCAGCCTTTTCAGTGCTCAGAGCAGTAGCCCATTGAAACCCTGAAAATGTATCTATAGTGTGATGTACGTATTTTAATTTTCCAAATTCTGCAAAATGAAACACATCCATTTGCCATATTTCATTTCTATTTATACCTTTAGGGTTACTGCCTGGTGGTAAAGGAGTTTGGTTATAGAATGAGCAAGTAGGACATTTCCTTACTATTTCCTTGGATTGTTGCCAAGTGTTAGAAAAGTCCTTTTTCAAACCTTTGCTGTTCACATGGTGTTTCTTATGAAACTCTGAGGCTTCTAGCACACTTCCTATCAATAACCGATCAATTTCATCATTGCCTTGTGCTAGAGGACCTGGCAGACCCGTATGGGATCTGATGTGTGTTATATATATAGGATGAATCCTCTTTCTGATAGTATCTTGTAACTGTATAAACAATGAAGTTAATTCTGTATCATCAGGAATAAATTCTGCAGTCTCGATGTGTAAGACTATTCTCTCTGCATATTGAGTGTCAGTAACTATATTGAGGGGTTCTGTAAAATCCATAAGTACCATGAGAATGGCATACAATTCTGCCTTTTGTACAGAATTGTAAGGGCTTTGAACTACTTTGCTTATTTCTCCTGATTTATATCCTGCTTTACCAGATTTGTTTGCATCAGTGTAGAATGTAGGAACTCCAGAGATAGGTGTTTGTCTTACAATGCGTGGAAGGATCCAAATCGTCTTCTTTATGAATTTGATTCTTTCAGTTTTGGGATAATTGTTGCTAATTATTCCCAAAAAATTACTGCATGCTCTCTGCCAATATTCATTATCTTTCCATAAGGAGGAAATTTCCTCATTAGTTAAAGGTACAATAATTTCTGCTGGATCTCTTCCTGTTAATTGACGAAGTCTTAATTTACCTTTTAAAATCAAGTCAGAGATCTTTTCTATATATGTTTTTAGTTTTTTATTCTGTTTATGTGGTAAGAATATCCATTCTAATATGATGTCTTCTCTCTGCATCAAAATCCCTGAAGGATATTCTCTAGATGGTAATATAACCAGAATACAGTCTAGATTTGGATCCACACGGTCCACATGTGCTTCTAATATCCTCTTTTCTACCCATTCTAATTCCTTTTCTGCTTCAGGGGATAGTATTCGGGGACTATTCAAATCCTTGTCCCCTTTTAGGGCCATTTTCAAGTTTTTCAAATCATGCCCTTCAACTCCAATAATAGTTTGCAGTTGAGAAATCTCTCCTAGTAATTTTTGAAGATCATTAAGAGTCTGGTAGCGATCTCTCCTGATCTGTACTTTTTGTGGTCTGATTTTCTGTAGACCTATTTTATATCTTAAGTAGTTGATTGACTCTCCTTTTTGTATTTTTTCAGGTGCAATTTGTAATCCCCAGCGAGGTAAAACTTCCTTCAGTTTCTCAAACATTTTTTCTAATATGTCTGCTTTCGAGTCAGCTAACAATATATCATCCATGTAATGATAGATTATGGATTGTGGAAACTGTTTACGAATTATTTCCAGTGGTTTTTGTACAAAATATTGGCACAGGGTTGGGCTATTTAGCATTCCCTGTGGCAAAACCTTCCATTGATATCTCTTCACTGGTTGAGAATTATTGTAATTAGGTACCGTGAAGGCAAATTTCTCTTTGTCTTGTTCTTGTAAAGGTATAGTGAAGAAGCAATCCTTTAAATCAATAACTATAATAGGCCATTCTTTAGGTATCAAAGAAGGCAATGGCATTCCAGGCTGTAAAGAGCCCATTGGCTGGATAACTTTATTAATGGCTCTCAGGTCTGTAAGCATTCTCCATTTACCAGATTTCTTTTTGATAACAAATACAGGAGAATTCCAAGGGCTGGTTGATTCCTCGATATACCCAGCATTTAGCTGTTCCTGAACCAGGTTTTCTAAAGCTTCTAACTTCTCAGAAGTCATAGGCCACTGCCCTACCCAGACAGGTTCCTCTGTTAACCATTTTAAGGGTAAGGCTTTTGTTTCATCTGCTTGTTCAGCACTTGCATTCTGTCTTTGTACAGCCTGGATATTTGGTGTCCGTCTTGTATAGTACTTTATAGCATTTTTTCCACAATCATGAGGTCGTTTATGGTTCCTATCTAATACTGGAGGAATGTTAATCTGTGTATTCCATTGCTGTAATAGATCACAACCCCATAAATTTATCAATACATCAGCCACATATGGTCTTAACCTTCCTCGCTGTCCTTCTGGTCCTACACATTCAATCCATCTCATGCTTTGTTTTATCTGAGACAGGGTTCCAATCCCTAAGAATTGAATATTAACCTCTTTCAGGGGCCAATTTCGAGGCCAGGATTTATTAGTTATGATAGTTACGTCCACCCCTGTGTCCAGGAGGCCTTCAAACAGTCTGTTATTCATTTTAACTATCAATCTAGGCCTTTGACTGTTTATAGAGGTTTGCCAAAATATACGTTTTTTATTTCTTCTGTCATGTCTGATTCAACTTCTTTCACTAGTTTGTCAGCCAGAGCGGTATGAGTTTTTACAATAGGCCAAGGATTTTCTAATTGTCCTGTGGGAGGTTGTCCTCCACTGTGACTGGGAATGTTCGGACCACCTTTGACATGGGGGCCTTCGAGAGGCCCCCCAAGGAGTTTCCCGGTGGTAAAGGGTTTCCTTGCTTGTCTCTAGTTGATCTACACTCATTTGTCCAGTGTCTGCCTTTGCCACACCTTCTACATAACCCAGAAGGCTTAGGCCTTCTGTTCCATTCATTCTTGGGAGTATTATTTCTAGAGATGCTTTGCCTACAATTTCTTTTTAGATGTCCTATCTTACCACAGTTATAACATCTGACATGTTGATATCTCTTTAAACTTTTGGAGATGGCTTCTCCTATCCTAGCTTTTATGTCACCATAGTTACAACTTCTGTTCTCTTGATTACTGCTCAAACCTTTAGATATAGCTTCTCCTACCCATGCTTCAGTGTTATTGCTATTATAGTCAATGTTGGCTGTATATTGAATCCATTCATCCAAAGGTGCTGATTGAATTTTTAATGGCCAAAGCACTTGTTTGCATTGAGGATTTGCATTCTCATAGGCTAATGATTCTATGAGTATTCGCCTAGATTCTATGTCAGCTACCTGTAATTGTACTGCTCTAGACAGCCTTTCTAGAAACACACTAAAGCATTCTCTTGGTCCTTGCCTTATTTTGGTATAAGATTCTATCCTCTCCCCTAGTTCATGAACCTTATCCCAAGCATTCAGAGCTGCCGTACTGCATAGAGACAAGATATGTTCATCATAGGCAGCTTGGGTTTCTGGGTCAGCATAAATACCTTCACCAAGAATTTTATCTTTGGGAGCTTCATAACCTTTCTTTAAGCCCTGAAGTTCAAGAGCCTTTGCTTCTTCTCTCCATAAAGCCCTCCATTCTAATTGAGAGGAGTTTTCAAGGACAGCTGATATTAATTGTTCCCAATCCTTAGGGGTTACCTTGTTATTCATTGCCCATGATTCTATTAATTGCTTCACATATGGTGAGTGCATGCCATAAGAGACTACTGCTTCCTTTATACTTTTTAAATCTTTCATACATATTGGTTCCCATTGATAAGCAACAACACCTTTTGGGTGTTTTTTCATTGCTGATTTTCCATTAACAGATACAGGGAAAGCTCCTCTGACCCTAAATGGTGTGGAAAATTTTAAGTTTTTTTCATGCCCTATTACCTGGAGCTCTTCTTCTGATGTATCAGATTGAAGGTCTTCTAAAGCCTGAAGTTTATTAATTAATGCTTCTTTGAGTGTCTGAACTTCTTGAAGCATATCCCTTTCTAGAGCCTTCATTGCATCTGTCAGTTTCTTACTTTCTTCAAGTACAAATGATTCCATGTTTTTGATATTCTCATCCTTAGATATTATCTGAATGGCATGTAAACTGCCTTCTAAAAACAATGTTCTATCTGCTAGCTTGCCATTATCTTCAGACATGGAAGAGATTCTATCTGCTATTCTTGCCATCTGATATTCCAGTTTTTTAACCTTATTAGTAGCTTCATCCAACCAGGAATGAGCTGTTTCTGTTAGCGTGTTAATGCATTGCATTGTTTCTGTTTTGGTTGTTGAGGCAACATCAGACATGGAACAAATTTTGTTTTCTATTTGATCATTTTTATGTTCCATGTTCTGTATTCTACCTGTCAGCTCTCTGTTGCCATCTTCAATATCCTGAAACTTTTTTCCTAAACATTCCATGTTTTGCATTCTGTCATTTTCAATGTTTTGAATCTTTGTTACCAAGTCTCCTATGGTTTGTACAAGTTCCTTATTGTTTGCGCTAATCTCAAACCATTTCTTTAAGAATATCATATTAATGATAAAACCCATTACTATTACGAAAAAGGTGTATATATTGATCCAGTCATAATTTTCTTCTGCTAAGATTCCTTCTATATATTAAGTAAAAAAATTCCTAAAGTACTGCATTGTAAAATTATCTGCCATAGCTATGGAACAATTGATCTCAGATATTATATCAGCTTAAGTTGCAAAAGATGTTACAATTACCTTAGATGTAATTCCGCTGTCCTGGAGCTTTGATGCTTTTAGCTGTATATCTCAACTTGCTGTAGTTACACTCGGAGGTGTAGCAGTAAAAAGCGTCCTCAGCAGAGGAGCCTTCCAAATCCGGTTCTATCCGGAATTGTACCACCAAAGAGTGTCCGCCAAATAGCCTCCAGCAGGAAACGATCCTTCTGATCCCGGTCCCTGTAGAATAGCTTTTAACAAACTAAGGCAAGCAGGGCTCTGTGCGAATACAATCTGAGGGAATGGGCAGAAGATGAGCAGTAGTCTCAGGGCCAAGATGGAGATAAAAGGAGTTCTAGGGCAGGGTATATCCTGCCCGTTCAAGGAAGGTGGGGGAAGGGTTGCTGCGGCACCTGGGTAAAACCCAGGTGCGGTGAAAATCCTGATCCCGCTTCTGACACCAGATATTGCGGTTCAATAAGGGTCAGGATAAACAAATAGGTCGAATAGATGTTTATTAAGGGAGAAACAACTCACAACACAGACAGATGAACACAGCAGTTAAAACTGGATGCTCCTCTCTCCGTGTCCCGCCAGAAAGGGCCTTTCTCTGCCTCCTCCCAAGACTAAACTCCATAGGTCACTTCCGCCCCTGGCTCCACCCCTCAATGGGTGTGGTCAGTGCCACAGAAGCAGACACGGTGAATATCCCACTACAGTTAGCCTTTTAAGAGGACGTTGAATTTTAACCTTTACCATTATAAGGACTTTCAGAAAGTGCTAATTCACTGTGCACTGTTTCCATTGGCTCTTGAGAACATCAAACATGAAAGAGAGAAATGAACATTGATCCAAACCTATGGAAGGTTGACCCACATGAGTTTAACAAGGTTGCACTTTAGATTTCTGTTTGGTATTTCCTGTGTTTTAGTTGATTTGCGGTGCCTTTTAATCTGAATAAAGTGATAAAGTACAAATTATACACACACACACACACACACACACACACACACACATATATATATATAAACATCCATGTTTTACTACATAGTTATGGTAAATATGGGATTCCAGGTTGATGGGTGCTTTCTTTCAGCCCTTCAAAAATGTCATTTGATTCTCTTATAGTTTCTGTTGCAAAAGAAATGACCAATGCCAAGAACCAAACGACAACACCTTTAGTTACTACTTTACCACTGAGTAGAAACAAAAGAATGCTCAATATAGGTGAAAAATTACAAGCCTATAATCCCAGCTCTTAGGAGGCAGAGACAGGACAATATCTGTGTTTGAGGCCAGTGTGGTCTATAGAGCAAGTTTCAGGATAACCAGTACTACATAGAGAAATCCCTGTCTTGAAAAACAAACAAACAAACAACAAAAGAAAAGAAAGAAAGAAAATATACCCTACAGAAATATATATTTACTAATTTGTGTCAAAAGACTAGTAAGGAAATCTTCATAACAACATTATTATTACAGCTGAGAAGTGGAATAATCATCATAGTAGGATACGTTTTTATGCTCTTTCTTTTTGTTTTTTGTTTTTTCTCCTGGTAGTTCTCCTTATATTCAATTTTCAAAAGAGTTACAGTTGTATATTTGAGTATGATTTTAATTGTGTTTATCCTTTCTGGCTTCTGCTAAGTGTGACCACTGTGGCTTTACATTCTTTGTCACCTTTGAAAAAATTATTTTTTAATAAAAATTTGTGTCTTTTAAGTATATGTTTTTCAATTGTTATTGCTTTCATTTCATCAATCTGAATGGTTTGTATTATTATCTTATATTTAGTATGTGCCATATACTATGAAAACACATTTTCAGTTTCTTGATTTCACCTGAAGGTCTCTATGTTCAAAATGCTCATGCTATTATTTTTTAAAGTAGATTTAATTCTTGGTTTAAATATAAATCTTTCATCATTTAAGATATGTAAATTATATTCATTTATAAATATATGTATGAAAACTAACGCCTAGGTCAACTCTGAGTTCGTTGCTATTTTTCTACACCTGTTTTGCCTATTTTGCTCTCTACTGGCTTGTTCAGTTTTGACAGTGATTTTTGGTTTTTTTTTTTTTGTTGTTTTTGTTACAAAAACGATTCAAGCAGTATTAATGATATCACTAGTAACTCAAGACAATGTTCATATTTTTCCTTGTTAGTTTATTAGAAAGGCAATCCAGCTGCTATTGACATGTAGTTAATGCTGGATTAAATGACAATAATTTACTTTGATGTAGTGCTTGCACCAAGTTGGATTCAAATCTTTTGTTGGGACTCGGACCTCCATTCCTCCTAAATCACAACTGTAGAATCTATTCTGGAGACTCTGGGGTGTTTACTGAGCTAGCTTTTCATAGCAGGCTCTGAACTCCAATTTTTGTTAACTGTAAATAAGAGTTCTGTGTTTGCCTAGCATTCTAGCTTCGCGTATTGGCCTCCTGGGCACGAAAGTACTTAGCAGTCCATGAATGCCTTGTTGAGAAGAGTTTGAGAATGTGTGTGCTCAACACTCACTGGGAGTGTTGCACAAGAACTCAAATATGGTTGCTGGAAGCCTACCTGACATTCTCAGGTCTTCTACTCCTCAGGCTTCCTGCTCAGCTTCTTAGCTGCTTTATTGTGCAAGGTTAGGAATTAGCCCATGAAGTGGGGAACAGAATAGCATACAGAACTAAAAAAAGAAATGAAAAAGAAAGAATATGACTGATGAGAAGGTTTTATAGTCAGAAGCAGGGACATCTAGGAGAGTCTAGAGTGAAGATGTCCCTGAGCTGGTCCATGTGAGGAGAAAGAGGATGGGAGAGCCTGAGATGGGCAGCCTACCAAGAGGGGCACCCTGGGTCAAGAGACTGACCAAGAGAGTAAAGGGTAGACCAAAAAAGGGCTACATAACTAAAATGACTGCATTACATTGGTAAGGGCAGCCCAGCCCCTGGGCTGGAAAATTTTAAGGTAGAGGGCATCATATGTATGGCAGCCATACCCTGTAACAGGTGGGGAATGAGGGATGCTGTGACAACCTAGCAGTCAGTGTCCTCTTTGGAATGTTAATGGACCCTTAGTCAGCCATTCCTCCTGGGTTTAAGGCCTCACACTCCTATGTCAGACTCACTTTGGTTACCATTTTCTTTTTCACTAAAGTACCTCCTCGAATTCTCATTGTTCTGATATGTGTTTTCTAGGTGTTTGAGGGTGGATGTGTGTGTATTTTTTGCCAGAAGCAATTTTAACTTTAGCAAAAGCACTTGAATTGCTTTAAAATATGTGGCAAATTAATAAATGAGTAAAATAAATAAAAATACCAATTGGTGCACTAGTTTATCACAAACATGCAGACCATTAGCACTCGGATGTCAAAACAATTGATCAACACTGTCATTGTCACAAGGTACTCAAACCAGTTACTGGTTCTTTTAAAAGGATGTCTGAAGTGCAGAAGCAAATTTTCTTTTTTTCCCTAAAGAATCATACAAAAATTATTATTTGGATTTAAATGACCCAACTTGAATATAAGTTATAAAAGTATGAATATAATCTGTTTTTATTCTATTTATGCACAAAGGTATAGGCCTGCATATATAACTAAAATATTTAAATAACAAATAAAATTACTTTTAAAGTAAGTTATTTATGTAAAATTCCAATTCTTTCTGGTTTCTGACATTTCTAGTAAAACAAATATGGGAAAATATGTCATTTCAGTTAATGTGTATTTGCTTGTGTGTGGCTATATACATGTGTGTGGCTGTGTTGATGAGTGTGGCTGGGTGTGTGGTGTTGTACATGTATACACACATGTGTGCGTATGTATGTGCATGTATATTTGTGAGCATGTGTCACTGCTCCTGAAGTTCTTGAAGTATTCTGTGCTATTAGATAGGTTTATGAAAAATATACATTATACAATGTACTTATGTAGCATAGTAGTGAAAAGAGATATGATGAAGAGAAATGAACACTGTTATCTGAATAAATATGGGCAAGCTCAAGTCCAATGGACAGGATTGTTAGATTGGCTCTCCCTCACATAAATATATATAAAATCAATTTTACACTTTTAGCAAAAGCAATGAAAGAAAAAAAAAACCTCATCTCCTTTAAATGAGCTTCAATTTATTGGATATAAGAAAAATATTTTACCAGTTTAGCCTATTGGCTTACCTATTTTTAATTCAGAAATAATTGATTTTATTGACTTCAAAGCCAGTGTTGAAATCCTAAGGTAAGTTTCAAATAATGTTAACATTGCTCTGTTTGGACTATAAAATATCAGTAAACAAGGTGACAAAGATGAAATAAATATTTCTAAAACCTCTCCTATGGTTATTTCTTCTGTGATATGTTTATTTCATTGCATGTTTTTCTTTTGAAAAAGGATCAACTTTAATTTATGATGTGTAGCAATACCAACATTTACTTAATATGAAATGATTTTTTGCTCACATTATCTGTGAATACATTTTAAAAAGGCCATTTTGTATATTTTGGAAATTTTATTATGCAAATTGTTCTATGCATTGATTGAGAGTTCTACATCTTCAGTGTTCAGTAAATTGTGTGCAGTTTAGTTCCTTATACATTTTAGTATTGAGCAAAATGTTTGAAGTGTCTTTTATATAATGCAGTGGGCCATTGTCATATATGTTTACGTAACATTTTTGTGAGTACATAAATAACTGAAGTAAATGCAATTTTATAAAGCAAATATCTACTACTCCTCCTCACATTCACATGGGCTTAATTTACACTTACTAGCAGCCAAATATAGATTCTGGATTATCTAGGAACCTGTGGTACTACCTAATATTGAGCGAAAGAGAAGGATGAATAGAAGATGGCTAGTTTTTGTTTTTATGTTAATCTCATTGTGGAGATTTATCATCATTTTGTTCTGGGATATTTTTCAGAGCTGCATGGGTTAAACACTTGGACTCCAGGGAATTGGTTCTCAAGAAGTATCTATTTGATCCTGTAATTTTGGAACTTGCTTCTGGGAGAATCTTAAACAGCAGGTGAGACAAAAAGAGTGTAAGGAGTGATCCCAGGGGAGGTGGGCAGAAGATGGCAACACCTGTAGGAATGCAGACAGTGCAGGCTTAAGTGGTCTTAGATGTTAAATAAGGACCTACCCAGAAGTGGATTGGAGGTTGCTGTATTATCTTGGGCAAAGAAGTTGACCACATTTTGTCAATGTCATGATGCTTTGTGGTAGGCAAATTAGGGAGACAGAGAAGTAAATAAGTTGAAGGGAATTTTAAGGCAGGTTTCCACTGAACTGCCTTTATTCCTATTTGGGGGGGAAACATTTGAAAAATAAAAGCTTTTTTCTATGCTCAGAAAATAGGTATAAAAAGCAGGATTAAAGATGACCACTTAAAGTATATGAGATAGTATCTAATTTATTTTGTTTTAGGAAAATACAACAAATTTAGATTATTTGAAGACAGAGTGACCAAATAAAGCTGAAAAGGTGTCTATTTTAAATAATAGTTTCACATACAAGTTTATGGCAAATATCTGGGATGGGACCATGTGCGGTGTGTAAGAGAAACAGTGGCCAACCTATACAAGCCACAGGTACCCAGGATAGCCTACCTGAGCATGCATGGCAGGCACTTCCTCCCTGAGCCACATCTGCCTCTAATGCCCAGAGACTGCTGACAAAGAGATACCTCACCCAGAGACACCAATGAGGAAAGGACAACACAGCAGAGTCAACCACCTGAGCCAATTGGACCTTGGGAGAGGGTATGAAGTCAGGTCTAACTTCCTTAATAAACAAGTCTGCAGCATGCTCTGCTACTCACTGGTGCCTGAGTCCTTGGTGCTGTGTCTTCTCAACCACTCTCACAAGGAGTGTCCAAGTTAGGTAACCAGAAACACTGGCATTTAGAATAGACTTTATTCACACATGCTTTTAGATGCATAATCTGGCTTTAATGTGAATGAAATCTGATGCAGTTGGACCTGGCCAGGATCTCCTATTGTAACTTCAGTCATGAATAATCAGGCATGAAATCTCACTTTGAAGAAGTAGAATACATTATGGAAACACTCCAATGTAGGGACAACATCAGCAAAGGCAGAGATTAAACACTTTGATTGGAAATTGGTGTCAAGCATGTCCCTTCCTAAACATGTGTTTATTCTTTTTTTTTTAATCAGTGTGAAAGACACCACAGTTAGGTAAAATACCTATTTCAAAATGGGATAAATCCATTATGTTCTAAGATACCAGTGGCAAATCAAGTTTCCTAGCAAGTCCTCAAATTAGAAGACATAAGCACCTTTATAGCACTTTGTAGCACTAAGCGTTTTAAGGTCCTTAGTCGAGAGAAGTTGATGATGAACTTTTCCTCTTTTGTCCTTGCTTTTATTTTGGTAGACTCATTTTAATAAAGTTACTAGTCTTTTAGAGAGTGATGGAAAAATATTTCCCCAAACACAAGTGTTCTAGACTAGTGTAATCAAGTATAATTATGTTGATAATGGTGATACTACATGGATGGCAGCTGAGATCCCTGTGAACATGGCACCAGATGGATATAAAAGCAGTGACCCAGTTTCCAGAACAATAAACAGCTGGAACAAGTGATCTGAACTCTTTCTGGTAAATTTCTGCAGGAGACTGCTCACGCTGAGGCTACAGCACATAGAGTGGGTTGCTATGGCATTTCAAAATAAATTGGTTTTAAAAGCAGGGAGATAATGGATTTAAATCCCACCTCATTATTTCTTCATGCCATATTCACATGCCACTTAGAGTTTTGGCTTATGGAGATAACTGTACAAATCTAAAGAGTTTACCACAAGTATTCTATGAAATGTACACAGAGCTTCTGATTCAAAAATGTATGCTTTCTATGTGCTATTTCATCTTTGGAACAGGAGATGCTATAACTGTATGTAGCTGGTCCTTCTCATTTTCTCCAAAAATATCTCTGTACTTTTCAATATGCATACCCAAAATATGCAGACATTTATTATGATAACTTGTGCTATTTGTTGTTGCCCAACTTATTAGCAACACTACAATGATCATTGCCCTCTCCTCACTTTGCCATGCTGCCCAAGCATGACAAGAAAGAATGATACCAGAAAGTTGTCCAAGAATGACCCAGCAACCAAGTCTGAGGTCAAGGCCAAAAAGAATGGTTAAAACCAAAACTCAGCCATCTAGTCTTTTTGACAAAGCTACTTATGACAAACTGTAAAGAAGTTTCCAACCATAAGATCATGTCTCCAGTTGTGGTCTCTGACAGACTGATATAACATAAAAAAAAAAAAAAGAAAAAATTTAAAGACCCAGAGACAGATATTGGGGTTCAAGCTGAAGATCAGAGAAGCAAAGCAGCAAAACCGGCAGACCTCAACCTCTGCCCAGCTGAAATGGCAATGTGGTTTCCACAAATACTCAGAGGCAAAAGTCTCTGCATTCCTGTCTCCTCCTCCTTATGTTCCTTTCTTTACCCAGCCATGTCCTCATGTCCACCTACCTAGTTCTAGGATTAAAGGCATGCATCCCAGGTGCTGAGATCACCTTTGTGTGAGCGGTTTCTTTTAGGACTTGATCAATTTCATGTAGTCAGTTTAGTATTGAACTATCAGAGATCCATCTATCTCTTAATCCTGAGTCCTGGGATTAATGGTATGTGCCACTACTGCCTAGCTCTATAGCTAACTAGTATGGCTGCTTTGCCATTTTGATATCCACTGGCTTTAATAAATCATGAACAATATATCACCACAACTAAGGATTTATAATTTCCTGGCCTTAGCAGCACTTCAGGAGTTTCTTAGTAAAAGATTTACCTAGTTGGTTTCTAAAAACAGAGCACAAGCCTGGCAGTTGGTGGTGCATGCTTTTAATCCCGGCAGAGCCAGGTAGATCTTTGAGAGTTTGAGGCCAGCTTAGTCTACAGAGCTAGTTCCAGAACAGCCTCCAAAGTAATATAGAGAAACCCTGCCTCGAGAAACTAGAAAAAGAAAGAAAGAAAAAGAGAAAGGAAGGAAGGAAGGAAGAAAGGAAGGAAAAAAGGAAGGAAGGAAGGAAGAACAGAGCACAAGTAATTTACAGCAAAACCACAAAGGATGCAGATGCCCCACCTAGGGGTAAAGATGCATGAACAGGTTCAAACAGCTGTGTATTTCGAAAAATAAAACTTTCTTAAATAAAAACATAGCTCATGTAATATTTTAAGCATTAAATATATTAAAAATAAATGTTTCTAAAAATATTTATTTATTATTTATTTATTTTGTGTATTTTTGAGACAGGGCTACTCTGTAAAGACCTGACCGTCCTGGATTTCACCATGTAGACCAGGCCAGCCTCTAAATCAGAGATCAGCGTGTCTTTGCCTCCAGAGTTCTGGGATTAAAGGCATGTGCCACCATTGCCTGTCATCAAATTAAAGCAGATATGTGTGTGTGTGTGTTTGTGTGTTAGCATATGTTTGTGACTGAGCATAGGTGGATGCATTTGATTATTGTGTACACATCAGAGAATAAGGTGGGGCATCAGTTGTTTTTCTTCTAGTTTAATGAAACAGTCTCTTATGATATCTCACTGTTCTTGCCAGACTGGCTAATCCATGAGTTCATCACATGTGGAGTTTATTTTTTTGTGTTGCACTGGGCATTGTAGAAAAACAAGGAATATAAAGCAAAGCCTTTGTTCTTAATGTTATATTGCCATTTAAATGATAAAATACAACACATTTCTTTTTAAAGACATTTTCCTTTTATTGAAAATATAAAATATATTTTTCTCACATAATTTATCCTGTTTATAGTTTCTCCTTCCTCTATTCTTCCCAGTTCTTTCCCATCCCGTCTTCATTCAGATCCACTGAATTTCTGTCTCTTGTTAGAAAACAATTAGGCTTTTAAGGATATTTACAAGATAAAATATTATAAGGTAAAACAAAACTAACCCATTGGAATAAAACAAAGCAAACACACACACACACACACACACACACACACACACACAAAACCAAACAAAAGATCAGACGTAAAAGAGTTTACAAAAAGGCACAAGAAACAGATATAGACTAGTTTACACACTCAGGAACCCCATAAAAACACTAAACTTGAAGCCATAGTATATATGCAAAGGTCCTGTAAGATAAAAAGAAAAAAAATAAATATAAAAGTGTATAAATAAAGCAAAATGAAATAGTAAGTAAAAATAAGATAAAATTAAAAAGTCCTGAGATGACAGTATGAGACAAGGAACCTCCCAAGATGCTTTTGTATTCATTTTCTGTTGGCTGTTTACTGCTGGGCATACAGCTTACCCTTAAGAGTAGTTTATTTCTACAATGAGATTCCCTTGGAGAAAAGTAAATTTGAATCTGCAAGTCGTTATCATTTGGAGATTGCTTCTAGGTTAGGGATGAGGTTATATGTGTGTACAAGTTTGAACTCCCCATTAGCAATGAAGAGTGTTCCTCTTACTCCACATCCTTGCCAGCATAAGCTGTCACTTATTTTATTGATCTTAAGGATTCTTAGGGGCCTAAGAGGAAATCCCAAAGCAGTTTTGATTTGCATTTCCTGAATGAGTAAGGATATTGAACATTTTTAAAAGTGTTTCTCAGATGTATGTGTTTTCTCTTTTGAGAATTCTCTGTTTTGATCTGTAACTCATTTTGAAATTGGGTTATTTGTTTTCTTGATACCTAGTTTTCTTGAGTTCTTTATATATTTTGGACTTTAGCTCTGTATTACATGTGTAGCTGATAAAAATATTTTCCCATCCTATATGCTGCTGATCTGTTTGAATGATTGCATCCTTTGCAATAACAGAAGTTTTCTGTTTCATGTGGTCCCTGGATTACAGAGCAAAAATAGCTTTCTCAGAAAAAATAAACTCAACAAATAATAGACAACTAAGGAAATTGTTGTATTTACTAGTCATTATTAGCACAGCATGTGGAAGACAAAATACTGTTCAAGAAAATTATAGCACTCAAAGATAATCACAAAAGACTTTATTCAGGGTTTTCTCCACAGGAGAAAGATCTTTGGTCATCCAGTTTTGCTAATTCTCTTCGCCCAGTGGAAAAGCAAAGTTGTGAGATCTCATGACAACAGAGGCAAGGGGAAACCAATGTTTCCCATCTTCTCAAAGACACTAGACTATAGAGATACTCTGTCCTGTCTTCTGGGACAGTTACATTTCAAATAATGTTGTGAGTTAAGGATAGCAAGGGGTTGTTAAATAGGTCAATAGGTCATGTCATTCAAAAGGAAAAACAAAGAATATAACATTAATTAGTTCAGCAACCTCATGCCATGGAAAAATCTGAGTAGAAATTATTAACTTGAGGTAAATTTTAAGCCATGTTGTTACTTTACAACATTATCCTGAAAATATTTACTAATGAATGATCACATAACTATTGCAATTTCAAACTTTATGAACTCTAATATTAAGATGGCTCTTTCTTCCTTCATAATTAAACTCTACTAATATTGGAAGATATGAAAACAATGAAATGTGACTACAAATGAAAATGAACATGGAAGCTAATGAATGTGTATTTACTGACAATATTATACTAATCGCAATGCTATAGGAACCTAAAGTTCATACTGTTTGTCATTCTGTGACAAACAACAGACAAAAAGTACTGGGAAAAGAAATTTCCCAAGATCCATAAAGGGAAAACTTATATCTCTAATTTCTTTCTGGATGGGGAGACAGTAATGGAATGCAAATGTCTTTTGTGGATATTCCTGGTTACAGAGAGACAACAATGAGGCAAGCCTAAACTAAGGCTAGAGCTAGAGCATCATCTACAATTATTTGAGAGGTGATCTGATCTGGGACCTGCACCTCCTCAGTGCTGTCATCTTCATTGTTTTTCCAGAAACACATATGTCTTTTCTTAAGTTGGCTCATATTAGTTGAAGAAAGGCGCAGCTTGACAGATATATTTAGCATCCCAGGCAAACATCCTGCCATTGAACTCCACAACAGTTCTTTTATATTTAAGTTCTTTTCCTTACTTGTGAGAATCATTACCTACAAACAGTAAAGTTAATTTAGTATTCTGGATTCTGCATGGTATAGTGCTGATTTGTCAGGCTGGTACAGTAGTGGCATGTTTGCTATTGGGTAGCTAGCCAATTTCTAATAAAATTTGAGGCATGAAGAATGACTGGAAGGTTCAGCTCATGGGTAGAACCTGTTATTGTTAATTTGTTAAATGATTGTACTGACAAAATG
Organism: Cricetiscus sungorus; assembly: GCA_030556225.1. Taxonomy (NCBI): domain Eukaryota; kingdom Metazoa; phylum Chordata; class Mammalia; order Rodentia; family Cricetidae; genus Cricetiscus; species Cricetiscus sungorus. The sequence goes on along the minus strand of JANBXA010000651.1, from coordinate 111,638,807 downwards.
CCTTGCTAATTGTTTTAGGTATCTTTGGCTTGTTAGTTTGTTTTCCCAGACTGAAACTCTCTAAGTAGCTTCAGCTGCCTTTAACTCCTCACGAGACCTAGCCTGGCATTAAGATTGTAGTCTTCCTTATCTGTTCCAGTTTGGGGGAATGCTACAGTGACCACCCTATGTAGCCTCACAGGACTGGGCACCTTTCTATAATTTAGCATTCCATATGAAGAAGATTGGTCATCTAAATATTAGAGAGAAAAGGAAAATATAATGGTTTTTCCTGTTGTGTGATAATAGGTTATAATAGGCATGATAGTACAATCCAAGTGGTGGAGGGGTTGAGGTAGGGTAATATTTAATTTAAGGCCAACCTGTACTACAGTACAAAACATCTATATTAGAAAAACAACTAAATAGACCACTAAGAAAAAACTTACTCATATTGGTCCAATTACATTACAAAAAGCCATAGACTAATTAGAATACTAGAGATTAAGAACTATTGAAAGTGAAATTCTCAAAAATTTAATTGAAATATCTTCAAAATCAAAAGAAATGATAAAAAGCAAAATGATAAAGAACAAAATGGTGATGAAGAGTAGCATGCTCAAGTCTTTGAGTTCAACCCTAAACATGCATAAATATATAACTATTTACATGTCTACATAATAAAATGCAATATCATTGTGATAGTGATTACACTACATTTGGACTTTAATTTTCCTGAAAAATGTATCTTGATCATGGAATATTATACTACTTTTATAAAACTATTACAGAATTATCAATATAACTAGTATAATATGAGCCTATTTTCATATTTAATGTCAAATTTAGAGGAGAAATGACAATGTTTTTATTCATTAATTTATATGTCCTTTGCATTTTATATAAGTTGCATTTTTATGCAAAGTAATGATTCCCAAACAATAATGATTTATTACTTTTAAAAATAGAACAATCCAACAAGGATTGAAATTTTAATAATTGACACATGACAATGAATGTGCCAGAAGGCAGAATGCCTCCTATAGAAAGACTGTAAGCAATGCATAACTGGGTACCTTCAATGTTCACAAAGCAGGGCTGTATACTGACTTAGGTTCTTTATGCAAGGGTACATAAAGCTTTAGGATACATGGAGGGTGGAGGATTTGAGAGGATGAAGAGTGGAGCTGGTAGAGTTATGGTATATCTAATACTTCCTTTTAAAAGAGACATATATGAGGAAAAGTTGACTTATGTTTGCAACTTTATTTTTGTTTCAATTATGGTGAGTTTCTTGGCTGTTTGCCAGTTAGAGACATCTTTAGGAAACATTAAATGCTGCTGTACTTATTTTTGTACTCTTACCCTGTTTAACACAGGATTTGTAAATAACAGATGTTTGCTTTGCACCTCCTTGTTCTCTGGAATTTAAGGTGAAACCATCCGGAATGAGGTAACCCAGTCACAAAAAGAGGAACATGGTATGTACACACTCATATATGGATTTTAGACATAGAACAAAGGATCAACAACCTACAATTCACACCGCCATAGGAACTAGGTAGAATACAAGGTGGATTCTAAGAGATTCATATAAGGTCCCTCACAGAAGGGGGAAGGGACAAGATCTACTGAGCACATGGGGAGTGGCGGGGGGGGGGGCAGTGAGTGGAGAGGGAACTAAGAGAAAGAGAAGTGGAGGAGAGGAAAGCACTTGAATCTAGGAAGATTGAGTCAGAGGAGGAATAGATGAGAGAAGAGAGAGAGGGGGAGAGAGAGAGAGAGAGAGACACAGAGAGAGAGACAGAGAGAGAGAGAGAGAGAGAGAGAGAGAGAGAGAGAGAGAGAGAGAGAGAGAGAGAGAGAGAGAGAGAGAGAGAGAGAGAGAATAAAAGAGGAAGCCATTTTACATCTGAAGAGAAAACTGAACCTAGGGAAATGTCCAGAGACCTGCAAAACTGACCCCAACTAACAATTTGAGCAACAGTGGAAAGGCTACCTTCCTTGGTAATGAAATGGATGACTAACTTATCCATTATCATAGAAACCTTATCTCGTAGCTGATGGAAGCAGAAGCAAACTAAAAACTAAGCTGAACTGGAATCCAGATGCAGTGAGGGAGGACAAGACCAGGCTACAGAAACCCACAGAGACAGCTGACCTGAACAAGGAGGAGTTAACGGGCCCCCAGACTGATAGCTGGGAATCCAGCATGGGATGACTCAGACCCACTGAACATGGGCTCAGTTAGAAGGCCTGGGCACTCTAAGAGACCTCTGACAGTGGAACTAGGATGTATTCCTGGTGCGCAAAAAGACTTTGGGGGCACATTCCCCCATGAAGGGATACTCCCATAACCTAGAGACAAGAGAGAAGGCCTAGTCCCTACTCCAAATGACTGGACAGATTTAGATGACCCTCCTGGAAGGTGTCACTCTACATTTGGAGTGGAGGGGAGTGGCAGGGAGGGGAGGGTGGTCTGGCGGACATGACAGGGTGGGAGAAAGGGAAAGAGGGAGTGAATTGGGATCAATATGTAAAATAAAAATTTAAAAAAATTAAAAAAAAGAAGAAACGAAGGTTTGTGGGAGACTTTTAAAATTTTTCCTAATTGGTACAAATTTGCTACTTGATAAATTATCTGGATTGAATGAAACAGAGCACATTTAAAAGTACATTTATTCGTGTGTGAGCAGAGCATGTGTGTGTGTGTGTGTGTGTGTGTGTGTTTGTGTGTGTCTGTGTGCATATGCACAACAGTATTATGTAGAGACAGAGAAGAACTTGTGGAAGTTGGCTCTTTCCTTCTGCCTTGTGGGTTCTGGACATTGAACTCAAGTCCTAAGGCTTGACAGCAAGAGTTCGTGTTCACTCAGCCAATTCAATGGCCCTAGTCTTGTGATGATGATGCTTGTATCCTCTTCAGCATCTTTTGTTTATTTTTAATTATTTTTTGTGAAAATCAACAGCTAATCTAACTTAGTCCTTTTTGTTTGTTTTTTGTTTTTCCCAGACAGGGTTCCTCTGTGTAACAGTCCTGGCTGTCCTGGAAATCACTCCTTAGACCAGGCTGGCCTTGAACTCACAGAGATCCACCTGATCCTGCCTCCTGGGTTCTGGGATTAAACCATGTGCCACTATAACTTCATTTCAAGGGCAGAAGTAATAGTGTAGATGGAGAGTCTGAGGGGAAAGCCCTAGCTCCAGTAAGTACCAATTATACCCAGTTATTAGTCCCATGGAGATGTGAGTAAATGTGAAAAGCAGACACAGGAGACTTATCCAATGAGGTCACATTTGGGAAAGAAGCAGATAAAGAAAACAAGTGACCAAGTCCATTAGAGTTGGAGCAAGAGGCATGAGTAACCCTGCTCATGTCAGGATGCTGTGCCATCCTTCACTGGTTCAGCTTTGGTCCTGCAGGATGGTCTGAAGATATCTGATCACTTGAGTTGACTTTCCAGAGATGATCACTCTTCTCTGGTGAGCAACATTGCCCTCATAATGACCATCTGTCAGTGAGCTTTTGCTTGTCCTGATGCCATGTGGCTGCAGGTTTAGGACAGTGACTTACCTTTGCATTCAGTCTTGCAAAGGAATTAGGCAAAGTAGTAGGCATTCAAGCTGCAGTATGAAACAAAGCAAAGGATAAAGACAAAACTGAAGTCAGAGGCACAGGCTGCCTTCCTTTTTCAGATTAAATTGGGTCCAAGCAAGCAGTAAGTGCCCTTTAGCCAAAGCAACTTCAAATGATGTACTTAGCAGTCAACTTAGCAAAAAGGGGAAGGTAATTTAAAAGTAAAGACCCAACTTTCTAGGCTCACATCACCAAGGGTACTGGGACTCAGCATGCCCTTTGGAACAATTGCTTTATCCTGAAGGACAAACACACAGAGATGCTCTTGTGCTAAGTCTCAGGAGCTTAGTGACAGCTCTTGCATGACAAATATAGTTCTTTTTCCAATTTGCTCCAGTATTCTGGGAGAAGTTCGATCTAATTCTGAATTATTTTAGAATACTCTTCTGCCCTCATGTCTATCTGGCTAAATAACTCAAGGTAGTAACCCCTCCTAACCCAGGAAGCATTGACAGAATGTTTTGACTCAAAGAAAGTTGTACTTATTTATTTTGCTTTTGAGATATTCTTGTTATATAATATTTTACACCTGGCTATGGGCCATTTTGAACATACAGAGAACAATTTATCTATCACCTAGATTTAATAAATCCAACTTTCTTCACTCAGATTCCAGCATTCATGATACTTCTGAAGCATTGAATTCTCAACTCATCTAGACCATCAGTCTCCATGGAAACCCGGTAAAGGCTGAAGACTTTGTCTCATAAAAATCCCATATGTATAAAACTATATACCCGAAGGGTAAGATAGATGCCCACTGTGGGAGGTCTATGAGAGCTTCAGGGTTCAAGATAAGAAACATAAAGGCCATCCATGTAATTTGCTGTGAATACAATTCAGTTTCCATCACACAGATATTTAAAAGAAATGAAGTGATTTTATAAGCACAAGGCTTCTGGGCTACTTGTGCTTATAAAATCACTTCATTTCTTAGCTTCTGGGCTATTTTGAAAACCAAGTTTCAAAATTGTGGCAATATCCCTATTTCTCCTAGTAATGAGAAGCCTTGAGTTTCTATGAGCATGCAGTGTGTGTGTGTGTGTGTGTGTGTGTGTGTGTGTGTGTGTGTGTGTATTTATAAGTGAACATGGGTAATAAAAAAGACAAGAAAAATTGCTAGTCACAGTATTCTTTCAGCATGCTCAACTTAAAAACATTCATCTTAATTTCTATATTAAGCTTCTATGGGGTGCATGCAGAAAAAATACAAAAAGTATATCTAATGGAGTCCATTAAGCTTTTAAATATTATATAACAAAAATTTTATCCTTCAAAACATGCTGAAAGATTTGCTAAATTTGCCTTTCCCAATATGAACTGACATACAGTTAGGATTAATTTGAAAGCTGTGTTGAAGTTGTTCAAATTCTTTTTATAAGGAGTGGTCAAACAAATGTTCTTTTACTATCCTAATAACTGAACACAGTGTACTTTTATTTCTGATATATAAAACAAGTCCAAGTATATAATACACTTATTGTACTACTATATAACTAAAAATTGTCCAAACTGATTGGCATGTAGACTGTGATGCAGATTAAAGGCTAAATAAAATATGGCAGTTTCAGAGCCCGGATGTAGCTTAGTTATTATATGTAAGGCTAATGTTCCTCCCCAAGTTGTATATAAACAAAATATGCATTAATGTCAAGAATATGCATTTTTAAAATTGAATAGTGCCCTTAGCAACTGTTTAGCATATAGTATGATGGGCAATTGTCATTGCTAATGACAAGATTTAGAATCACCCAGGAGACACACTTGTGCATGCTTATGGGTGTGTGTCCAGACAGAATAAAACTTCTTTCACAACTCCCTTTTGTAAAGTATTTTCTCAGGGCAACAAGAAAAGTATACTACACATGCGAAGTGTTTTATTTTTAGTGAGAGGTAGGTTGTTACTGAGCTTACATACAAGTGTTGGTCACTGAGATATTTCAAAACAGACTATTATTAGTGTTTTCTTTTCTTGCTGCCTTTCTCATGGTAATAATATGGTTCAGGTACAGATCAGTGTGTTTACTCACTATAAGCCAACCAATTTCATTCAGTGACCATGCTCTCTCTCTCTCTCTCTCTCTCTCTCTATATATATATATATATATATATATATATATATATATATGTGTGTGTGTGTGTGTGTGTGTGTTTATGTGTGTGTACACATGTGTATATGCATATATATAAAACTAAATATTTGCATAGATATACACATATATTGGAGGGTGATTTGTGATGTTTATCTCATTAATATAATATTTGGGTCAATTACTTCATTTGCAAAATAAAGACAACCAGAATGGTCAGTCCTTGAAAGTCAAGGTCTAAAATGAAATGCTGATTAAAGATTAGTCTGACCACAACATTGAGAGTTCATCCTTGAGTTCTAAACACTGTTCTTCTCTAACACTTCAGTGTCATTTTACCTTTTGTCTTAATTGACCCCACTTCCATTCCTGCAAAAACAAGAGATAAGAAGAATGATTCTGTTATTCTTCTCCTGCTTGAATGTTTTCTATATCTGTATCTATTTTGCAACCCCCAACAACTATTAACTATTTATTATATCCTAGATATATTCCTTTACCTAGTTGCCATGGAAATAATAACAATGATTAAAATGTGACTAGAATTAGATCCAGAGTAGATGAGGAATTAAAATTCAAAGAGATTATTCTTACTTCATAATTCATTGAGGGCCTAAGCTTCTCACTTGGGTTAAATTTTCACAGAATATATTGTCCTCTACACTGGGACACAATTCATGCAGAAATGTGTTATCTAAAATAAGCATACTTTTTACAGCATTTCTAGAAATAGTTTACTTTAGCTCAGGCTGATGTGACCGAAAAATCACACACTGGGTAGCTTACACAACAAAGTTGTGGAGAGGCAATGTCTAAGATCAGGCCTGGCCTATCTTGTGGCTGGAAAGGACTCAGATTGTCCTGTGGGCATCCTCCTTTTTGTTCATCTCATCCCTGGGTCACAAACTAGCTCTAAATCTTTTTATTCTGTGAGAGGGAAAGAATTCTATATTGAACCTCCCTCCTTATATTATCATTAATCTGAATTACATCCTAAATTCCCACTATCTAATCTCATACCATTGCTGAGCAGGTAGACCTGGAGGTGTGGGGTAATGTAAAACTTTTAAGGGCATCTAAACCTGTTGTTCATAAAGTGCAAGTTATTGGGCATGTCCCTAAACCCATTCACGTCCTTCAGCTTAAGCTTGCAGGCTCTTCCCTGATGTAATAACTACCAATCTTTCTGTTATGAGGGCCAACCCTCTCTGCAACACTTGGCCCACTCTGTGATTAAGTTGTACTTGCTAACATGACTGCTCTATCCAATCTTTCTGAATTAATTAGCCTCAATGGCTGTAAAAAAATATTGCACACTGGTGTTTCTGGGACAGAACAGAAGAAATCTCATTTTTCACTCTTTAAGATATAGCAGTCTTCATTCAAAGGACCAGTATGTTGTAGGCCTCTCCTCTGGGGTATCAGACACTCACCTGCCAACTTTAGCCTCACCAGACCACATCAGAACTCTTCAACTTTGAAGGTATCTGTGACAATGTTAAAAACAGTACAGACTCCAGAGTAGTTTTGGAAATGAGAGCAAAGCCTTTGAAAGAGCAGTTTCAAAACTTCATAGCAATGGGAACTGCAATAAATGGTGTAGGTTGGTCTGAGTTATAGGGCAGGGCATAACATGTTTGTGAAGTGGCCTGTTCATGGGATGTTTCTAAAGCCTGACACATTCAGAATGCTTCATTTAACAGCAGCCTACAGTGTGACAAGGGAAGAGAGGCTAAGAGCTGACAAGAGAGAAGGGCTCTTCAGCAAAAATAGGCAAAGTGAACTCATTCTACATCCTCACACCATTTCTCGATGTTCCTGTGACATGCTTCCTAATTGATATCCTCATCTGACATTTTCATATTTGAACTTATTCTTTGCTCCTGAGGATTGCAAATTTAGCCTGCTAACCTATTTCATATTTTTCCACTTAACAACATAAACAATGTAATTCCCCTAGGCTGTTAAAAAGAAGACATACTGGAGGTTGCAAGTGATTTTCTTTCATTCTGTGATTTCATGCAGCAGTAATCATTTAGTAATGCTTAACTAAGACACTGTAACTCATCTTGTTAACAACTCAACACTTCCCAATTCAATCAGACAAGAAGTTAGCATCAGCATGACATCCTGCAGGCCCACTGTGAGCCCACCCCTGTTGTGTTTTGCACCCTGCACACTGTTACATTTTTTTGTCCTGCTACCAACCCTATTGGTTTCTTTTTCTCTTAGGCACTCAGTACTTTCCAGAAAAAAAATGTCCAGTGCATTTATTTACCACATATGTTGCCAAATAAAACACAGTCTAACCATGAAAGAGATTTTAATCTCTTTTGCTAAGAGTGTCTACTTCATAGTGAATCTGACAGCTATTGTTGAAGGCATCGATATGATGTAAAATAAAAGACAGTAATTTATTCAGGAAGCAAAATAAGTTCTATTACTGTTATTACAAATAATTAGTATAATAAAATAAAGTAGTGACAGTTCTGTTTTTAACATTGGCCCCTTTGCTTTTATATGAACCTATTGAAACACCCGATTGTGTTCATTTCATTCCTCTTAATCTTCTCTCTGTTTGGATAGGATTGTCCTTGGTGGCGACTAAGTATTGAGTCATTTTTTGCACTGGTCACACAATCTATCTCTTCAAAATCATACTGTTATTTTAAAAATGAAAGCTTGATGCTTTAAAAAAAAAAGATGAGAAAAAGTGAAGTAGAAAATAGGAGAGAGAAAGGAGGAAGGTCAAGCTCTGGCTCTTTCCAAGTTCTTAGCTATATTAGTGCTTTCTATCCTGTTTTTTGCCTGGGACGCTGTCCACCTCCCTGTTGGGAGACCTGAGTCCAGACTCCCTTCTGTTTGGAGATCTCTGTATCTTGACATGCAAAAAAATGTCAAGGGGTAGGAGCTTTGGAGGCTGCACAGACTTTCTTTTCCAAAATGTTTTCATTTTTCTTTACAGGAGGAACAAAGACACACTTATTGAGAACATGTGTTCAAGGTGTTTCTATCACTGGCTACAGGAATCCTTTGGTGTGCTTCAATGTCATACATTTTCATAGAAACTCCTCTTTGTAAACACAGCAGAGCAGCAAAGACTTGATGCTCTCAGGGCATGATTGCTTCTTCTTACTGTAAGGGAGAAAGACCAGACAGCACAGCAAGGGGCAGGTCATCCTTGACAGATGTCACAGCATGATGCTGAAAAAAATATGTGAAAAGGACTAAAAACAAAACAACCCCCCAAATCAATCAGGCATTAGAAAAGAGGGCTTCATTAACGACAGAAGAATATAAAGCTTTGTTTACACACAAAAAATGTAGTCTTCTCACTCTTAGCTTAACCTTCGGAAACATAGGCTCATTAGTCAGAAAGAATCTTCTCTAATTATGCTTCAAATCAGAGACCCTTTTGGAATGTGGTCTGTCCCTTTTATTTGGTAACATATAGCTCAAGAGGGATTTACAGAAACTGACAAGCAAGAAGTCTTACTCTTACTTCCTTAAACAGCATGTAACTTTGAAAATCCCCTCCCTCCTCCCTGATGCCTTCAGACAGGAACCATCTCAGCAGAACCTCCTTCCTATGGAGTTGAACAGAAGGCAGCCTTTAGTGAAAGCAACAAATTGAGCAAGTTGGTGTTTAAATCTACAAATGCATCAAAATGGCAGTAACTAGCATCATTACTGAGGTTTAAAAGCTCTTCTTGGGTACCTTATTTCTGCTGGTCTTCTCTCTGTAAAGGACTATGAATTAGATGCACGCGGTGTGCATTTATCTTTGGTACTAGTTGCCATCAAATTTCCATCACTTATTGCATAATGAGATTCTGCCAGTTTGGCCATTTGGAATCAACTGAGAAGCTTAATAGCTCTTCCTGCATGATACACACCACTCATTGGGACTAACAGCAAAAGTCGGAATTAAATTCTACTCAAAGATTTATGAAGTTATACATCTGTGTAGAGAGTTTCAAACCTGCAGGGAGATGTCGGCAATGCTCCTATCATGGCTGAGCTCTGATCTTCAATTAGACAAATAATGAATGTATGTTTTATACATAGTATATGTGTAAAAATTAAAGGACATATATTAAATATGAGTTAAAATATCTGGCAACTTTAACAAGACAAATAATAAGAAGTGTTAGTAATTTACTTTCCTAGTATCACAAACACATGCACACTTAAATAATATTATTTCGGGTGGGGAAGTGCCAAGACCATATTTCTCATATGCAATTATCCCAGGTCACATAAGATTCATGAGTTCTTACACTCTGTGTGACAGTGTGTGATGATAAAAGGGTACCTACTGCAAATTGAAAATTTACATTTGTGAAATCATGCTGCCCTTCTCAGTGATATCTCAGAGGAGAAACTTAGTCTTTTAAAAATAACAGGTGACATGTGTGGCCACCAGAAATATTCGACAGAACATGACCCCAGTGGTATGTATTGGCACTTACACAGTTCACTATATTAAATGTGTCATATAGCCATCTACTCTGCTATACAGAATACAGACATCTGTGGTATAGAAACTATTTACCATATATCCTACTATTTCTATAAATTCTCACTTAAAATAATAGGCTTACTTACTTCTCCTCTTCTGTGGTAAAAATACCCAGATAAAAGCAACTTAAGGGATGAAATGTTTAGTTTAGGTCACAGTTAAAGATATAGTCCATTTCCTAGGTTCAGTGAGATACCCTGCCTCTAAAAGCAAGGTAGAAAGAGCAGAGACATCTGATGTTCATTTCTGACTTCCACACGAATGCCCACACATGCAGATACACACCACAACCTCACATATAAACACAAACACACACACATGCACACACACGCACACACACACACACACACACACACACACACACACACACACGAAGATGTGCCACCTCCACAAAGAGCATAATTGTGATGGTTAATATTCACTCACAACCTGATGAGATCTAGAACCATTGTGGAAACCCAGCTCTGGGTGTATTGATGAAGAGGTTTAGCTGAGCAAGGAAGAGCTATCTTGAATATGGCAGCACAACGCATGGACTGGAGTGTGGGCTGAACAGAAAAGAGGAGGAGAGCTGAGCACAGGCTTTCATCTCTTCCCAAATCTGGCTGTGGACCCATGTGAGCAGCTGCCTCCCAGTTTTGCCACCATGGCTTCCTTGTTATGTCAGACTGTACCCCCTAAACTGTGAACCTAAATGAACTTTTCCATCTTCAGTTGTGTTTGTGATAGCAACAAGATAACTAACTATGTCGTGCCTTTGAACTTTTTCTTTTTCGTATGTGTAGCAGCGGCTTGCCTGTGAACCTGTAATGGTGGCCACACCCCTTTGGGCATGGCTTCAGGTGGGCAGAATCAGAAAAAGAAGCTTCTGGTTTCTCTCTGGAGGGTTCATTCTCTTGGATCAGTGGATCCAATCTAAAGGGCAAAGAAAAGCTCTTGTGGTTCTTTATTATGATCTAAGTGTTCCCCAATAAACACCCCTTTATCATTAAAAAAAAAAGGATATAGTCCATCATGGCAGAGAAATCATGGTAGTGGGAGATTTAGGAGGCTGTCATAGCCACAGTCAGGAAAAAGAAAAGATAATTGTGCTCAGTTCATTTTTTTTTTTCTTTCTATGTGCTCTACAATCTAAGTCCAGGGAATGGGTGCTGCCTTCTTTACAGTTATATCTTCCTACCTCTATTAACCTTGTTAAAATAATCCCATACAGACAAGGGTGAAACCCTGACATACTACAGAGTCCTTCACAGGCATGCCTAGAGGCAGATTGTCTGTGACTCTAAATCACATCTAGTTGATACTTAGCATTAACTATCATAACTTAACTCTACATCTTATAGAGTTGACATCCAAACATTATTTTTATGCCATCACCCTCCCACCCATGTTTCCATAAACTCATGTATATTTGTAATACATTTTGTCCAACTTTTAAAGTTGCCATAATCTTTATTCCAAAACCTGAGACTCAAGTAACCTCTTAACTATTAGTGCCTATAACATGAAAATGTTATGTATTTCCAATATATGAAGGCAAGGGATAAGTACCCATTTTTGAAAGGGAAAATTCACTATAGCAAGGAATGGTATGACCAATGTGAGATTAAAACACAATAGGACAAAGACCCAACTGTGCTGCTCTGTGTTAGCATCTGGGGCTCATTATAGTACCATCTGGACTTAAATGGTAAGGATAGCCACTTTTTTATATCTGTTGCTCATCATATAAGCATATCTAGTCCATCTGTATCTTTGACAAGTTCCACTCTGGGCCTGTAACTATCCTTAGTGGATATTCTATAGTACTGGTATTCCAAAATCCAGGGTTTTCTACTACCTTACCCTTATAGCTTCACTCAATGGCTTCTTAAAGTCTCCTTGCAGTTAAATGGATTCTGCCACACAGTGCCTGACTCCTATGGCTCTCAGAAACCATAGAGCAAGACTATGTGACTTGATCATTCTTATGTCATTAAGGACTACAGATCAGTGCCATTGTATGATACTGTCATGTTCTATTTCCATCTTGGTTGGAGCCTGGTCCCATTAAACCACTGTTAGAAAGGTGTCTGTACACTTTAGTGGCTGAATCTGCAGCTTCACTTACCTGGGCAATTATTTCAAGTAGTTATTTTTGAGTTGGAGATTTTGATAGGTGGAATCTTCTCTTCAGGCAGATCTCATACTCCTCCAAAGATGAGGGTGAGGTTTCTTTTTAACAATTACAGAAGCTTTATCCTCATCACTCTTTTTGAATGCAATATTGAATTTCTTCACACAGATTTCTTTGTTGAGATTCACACTTTCCTTATCTGTTTGTTCTCTCTCAGTGTAAATCTAAATTAGAGCACTGGGAAGTAGCCATTGCCACAGCTCAATTGCTGTCCTTTTTTGAATTCCCTCTGGCAAACATGCCAGTTCTCTGGTTTTAAATTTGATTATAGTCAAGTTAATGGGCAGAATGAAACCAAAATGTAACATGGATTCTCTCTAACCCAGCTCCTGAAAGAGACACTTCTCCCCATTGACACTGTCTGAGCTGGATTCCCACTCGTTGCTTTTCTCTCTGCATTCTTGTCTTCCAAGCTCTGATGAGAATAGCAAATTAAGCTATGCTTGTAACATTCAAGGACTTTTATAGTCCAAATTTCCAGACTTTTCTACTTTTCTCCATAAAGCGAACCCAAAAACCTAAGAAGATGGTCATATTAACATTGCAATAGTGACCTCAATCTGAATACCGATTTTATGTCTTAGTTACCTTTATAGTTACCATTTTAAAATGACCTGACAAATCCTAGTTAAGAAATGAGGCATTCCTTTCCTCTCACAGTATGAAGTTATTATCCACAGTAGCATGGAAGTTACAGAGGCAGGGAATTGAGACGGCTGCTCACATTACATCCATAGTTGGAAAGCCTAGAGAGATGAATGCTCATACTCAACTGGCTTTGTCCTTTCTATGTTGTCTAGAATCCAAGCTCAGGGCATGGTGTTGCCCACTTATGGTAGATCATTGCAACTCTATTAACCTAATCAAGACTATTCTTCACAGTCATGCACAAAATGTTGTCTTCTAGGTAATTCTAGATTCTTTCAAATTAATAACCAATATTAAATATTGCAATATTAGACAATGTTTCAAGACTGAGGCATTATCATACAGAGCCTTCCAGAAATGCAGGACTCAACTTCCTAGGTACATCTTTCAAACTAATCTTTCTTGGCAATGTTCAGCTTTTGAGCAACCTGGTACTGCAAAGTTATCCCTTTAGCCATAGTATGTGATCTCTAATCAGTAGATGGAGAATAACGTTTGGAGACCTTTGCCAATTAATAAAAAATATTCTCTATACTTTCATCATGGTGACTCTTATTATTTTTTCTCTCTTTTTTTAAAAACATTTATTTATTTTATGCTGGACATAATTATACATGCTTTTTTTTTAAATAAAAACAAACATTTATAAACAATATTTGGGAATTTGAGTGTCATTCTTTCCAAACTGCTTCCTGCTGGTAGAGGGCACTGGTGACTCTTATTATAAGATTATTACATTAACATGTAATTCAGCTAAACATTTGCTTACATTATAAATTAATTTTTTATTAAAACATTGTAAAAATGTACTTTCACACATTCAGATTTGCATATTTATTTATTCACTTTCATACTAGCTGCTCATCTCATTTATCTAAGATTACTTTAGCATGAAGGTTGTAAAACCTAGGGCATCTTCTGCCTTATTTTACATTTCTTCTCTTGTGATATTTAAACCAAAGAGGTTTATCTGAAAATGATGAGGCAAGCCACTTTTAATCTTCCAAATTGCAACATGGTTTTACTCATTATCTATTTGTGTTTTAAAAATAGATTTATGTTTCACCAAGAGTGAAGTGTAGAATACTTTAAAAACACATAGGTAAAATATTACATTTTAAAATTTCAAAAGAATTTAGAAGATAAACATTTAAAAAGATAAATTCGGCAGAAAGTCTCACCTAAGTTATATAACACTGCAGATAACATCATTGTGTGTGTGTTTGTGTGTGTGTGTGTGTGTGTGTGTGTGTGTTTTCTTCTTGCTTCTTTAGTCTTTAAACTGCAAACATTCTGTGTTTTATATCAGAAGTCTGGATAAATTACATTAAATTATGCTACCTAAACTTCATTAGAAATCTTTTATAACATGTATTACTTTATACCATACTTCCTCTAAGAAAACCTTTAGAATTGCATTCAAACGCACTGGGTATATTTTGTAGACCATGCCTTCAGAGTTCACTGCCATGTACATTCAATATTTTCGCTTGGTATTTTTTATTTATGATACCGATTTCTATTTTAAGCAGTTACACCTCTCTGTCAAATTATGTATATGTGTTTCGCTGTGTGGGTATGCACATGTGAGTGTAAGTACTTGCAGAAGCCTAAAGAGGACACCACATGTCTGAGAGCTGGAGATATATACAGAGAGTTGTAAGACAGCTATAGTTGATGATGGGAATTATACTTTTGTTGTTTTCAAGAGACATATTCTTGACTACAGAGCCATCCCTGTAGCCCCTATACCTTCTATTACTAAATTACCTGTTTTATACAATTTTGTTCAATGTTGGATAAAGGATATCAGCTTACTAAGTAAGAAGATCCTAGGGGTAGATATATTTTCCCCTATCAAATCACACTTTGTCACTTTGATTTCAAAGACATTTTATTATATCGGTGTTCTAAACATTTTGTGTTTGTCTTATGATTGCCACTTTACAAGTGAGAAACAAATCACACCAGGTTTTTCATTCTCTGTGATTTTAGGGTTCAGTTAAAGTGAATAAAATTTGCCTTTGCCCCTCTATTTTCTTTTATTGAAAATGTATTTTTTCCAAACAATATATTCTGATTATGGTTTCCCCTCCCCTATCTCCTTCAAGTTGCTCCCACCTCTCTCAGCAGAATTCATACCATCAATACCGTTAGGAGAGAGAGAGAAAAAATGCTGACATCTAACATCTAAGTCAAACAAAAACAAACACCCTCAGGAGAAAAACAAACAAACAGACAGACAAAGCAGACATCTAAATGAAACAAAAACAAAACACACTAGAATATAAGAAGAAAACAAAGAAATGAGCAAAAGAAAAAGCACAAGAAACACATATAGATGCAAAGATACACATGTTCATCCATGTAAGAATCCCACAGAGCCAGAAAGATCAAAAGCAAGAACAACAAACAAACAAAAAATCCACAAACAAAAAACAGAACAAAACATTATGACACAAAGAATCGCAAAAGACACTATTGTATTAGTTTTCTGCTAGCCTTCTATGCTGGGAATGGGGGCTGGCATTAAAAGTGGTTTGTGTGCCAGGACAGACTGTGCTAGATAAAAGCGAGTTTTCATACCATAGTGGTAATCAGTTGGAGATAGCTTCTGGATTAGGGATGGGGCTTCTATTTTTAGTGCTGCGATCCATCTGACACCGACATATATGGGCCCTGCCACAGTCTCTGTGAGTTCATGTATGTGATGTCCTACTATTGTTAGAGGGCCTTTTGCTATCACTCTTTTTTTTTCAGTTTTCTCTTTTCATGATGACAAGAATGAGTGACTGAACCTGTTACTAGAGTATCATATTAGTGTGCAGGCCTTTAGTCCCTAGAAATGACTGACAGAAAATAGTAACTCAAAAGCTGCTTAATGTTTGAACAACAGTAGTCGAGTAATAGCTCATAAGCAACAATCAATTGGTTCTTGATCCCTTCCAGTGTAGAAAGTATTCTATCGGTCTTAACTATTATGGTAATGAGGCCATGATATATTGAAAGGTTCGCTTAAGGGCCAGTTTCTAAGGATCCTCCCCACCCCAGACCGGTGCTAGCTTTAATCTTGCCTATAGGCTGGTGTTCATGTTTCCATGGGAGCAATCAGGTCCTAGGGAAATTTCCTGAAACATAACATATTCTACCTGATATGGTACTCAATATTTTATAAGTGAGATCTAAAAATGAAATCTCTGTTGTGCAGCTGTGAAAGAAAATAGCAAGTTAGAAGAATGTGTGTGAGTCCCGAACAGGTGGCTGAAAATTAAGTAAGTTCTGTGAGCTTTGTTTTTTCCTTTGGTAATATAAAATAGAAAACTCATTGCTCTTCTATTTAAAAAGAAGAGTAGTGATAGAATGACATAAAGCATCTGTCACTACATCAGCCCAAACAGATGTCAGTAAGTCAGGTCACTCTGCCCCACTGAGAAAGCAGGTTGGTGTCAGAAGGAAGTGGCATGGTCCAGGCAGAGAGTGTTTGCAGATTTCAAAGAACACACAAACCTGACAAGTTTATATATTAAAAGAAACATTTTCAGTGTGACAGGATTTTCAGAGACTTTAAATGTAAAACCCTATTTTGTGTATAATAAATCTTATTAGATCCCCATCTGTTGAATTTAATGGTAATGTACGGAGCAAAGCTACAGGTTAGGCAAGGTCATTTTACTAGAAGGAATACATGATGGACATAGTTGTCTGGAAGATGCTCAGCAGACTTGTCCAGGTTCTTGCCTGATTTTAATGGGAACGGATGGCCTCAAAGCATCAAGATTCACTTGCAGGGCATAGAAACAAGAACATCATTTTAGGAAGACTGAGGAGTCAGGCTTAGAGGTTTGACCGTGTTGATTCACTACTGAAGTCCTTGTCAGGATCACACCTTAGAAATTCAGGACTCCTCCAAGCAGAAAGGGGATCTTGTAAATTCTATAATTGTGTAAAAGGTGTCAGCTTCCTTCTAGAGAAGTAGTTTACAATGGGAGCATATGTGATGCTAGAATGGGTGTGTGAATAAAGAATAGTTTACATGTTTGTGGTGCCAGGGACTTGTGTGATGCCTGAAATCAATTCCCATCTTACCTATGAGTTCATTGTCACAGTAAAGCAAATATCTTTTATTGCATCACATTGCCATTTTAGAGAAAGCAATAACTGATTCTTGTCACATATTTTACTTTTGTACTGAGAGTTTAGGATGGAAAATAAATAAGGCAGAAGCATATAAGTTTATCCTTGTGTGTATAAAATGGATTACCTTGTTTTATTTCTTCTCTCTTTTTTTCTTTCTTTCTTTCTTTCTTTCTTTCTTTCTTTCTTTCTTTCTTTTACTTCTTCTTCCTTAATCTCTCCCTTCCTTCCGTCCTTTCTCTTTTTTCCTTCCTTCCTTTCTTCTTTTTAAAATTTTTTTTATTCATTTAATTAATTAATTAATTAATCTTATTTTACATATAAATCCCAGATCCCTCTCCCTCCCATCCTTCCATGCTCCTCCCATCCTACCAGCCACCCCAAGGATGGTGAGGCCTCCTGTGGGGAAATATCAAATTCTGTCACAGCATTTGGAGGAGGGCCTAGGACCTATTCTGTGTATCCATGTATCAGGGCTGAAAGAGTTTTTCAGATTATTTATTTATTTATTTATTTATTTATTTATTTATTTATTTATTGTGTGTAGCCCTGGATGTCCTGGTGCTCACTTTGTAGACCAGGCTGGCCTCAACCTCACAGATCCACCTGCCTTTACCTCGCGAGTGCTAACATTAAAGGTGAGTGCCACCACCACCACCCAGAGAATAACTTATTTTCATGAACAATATTAACAGGTAGGTGTGTTGCCTAGAGAGAAATTCATACATTTATTTAGGTGGGATATTTTGTGATAACTCAGAAAATAAAATCTAAATATAAATATCTATAAGTGCATTTATGTATTTATCATCTACTTACCTATCATATATCTAATCTATCCATTTATCTATCTAACATATATCCAATTAAAAAAGGTTTAGAGGCAAATATGCCAGGTCTATCACCATCATATCAGTAAATTCTTTTGGAACAGAAACCATGAGTTATATCTTTCATCCTTCTGCTGGATTATCTCAAGAGTTTCCTGCCAGGAAAATACACTGAGCTACATCCTAAGTCATAGATACACTTCTTTAACTTTCTTTACTTCCTTGAAAGATCAGTCAGTTAACAGGAAATGCTAGTGGTTGGAGCCCACACACTCTTTTCATGGATGAGATGAGTAGAACTCCCTTTGAGTTCTACATCTTTACATGCAGTAGATAAGTCAGAGAAAGCTGTTTACCACGAGTCCCAGGACTAAGTTCTTTTTATTATCTATCTATCTATCTATCTATCTATCTATCTATCTATCTATCTATCTATCTATGCAGCTGTCCTGGAACTCACTTTGTAGACCAGGCTGGACTGGAACTGACAGAGATCTGCCTGCCTCTACCTCCTGAATGCTGGCTTTAAAGGCATGTGTCAACACCTTATGACCAGGATTAAGTTCTTGATTGGTTCATAAGAAAATGAATTTAACTCATTGTGAACCTGAGTCAAATAATAGCAATCACCATGGAATCAGGGCATCAATCTCTCTGTGTAATGAAAAGTTTGTTTTGAATATTGAGGATAAGAGAGAGTGTAAGGATAAAGAGATGAGAGAGAAATGTAGGCAATTTAGAGCACAAATAGATATAAACCAAAACACCAGGATCTCCATTTTTTTTCCATTGCCAGAAAAACTTACTAAAACTCCCAATATGTTGCGTGAGTTTCATGAACACTGATATTGAGATGAATTTTTGATCATAACATAAATTGGCAAAACATGTAAAACCATAAAAACTGGATCTAGGAAGTAATTTCTCAGGGCTCAGCAGAGTTTCCTGCACACCAATCTTTGTCTAGGAGACACATGTGCATCCATAATGACTACAGAAATGCTTGCTGTTGGAACAGTCTGTGCTAAGAATGGATAGATTTTACTTCTGAGAATTACTGAGCCAGAGCCTGCAACACACAGTTACTGGCTATAAGACTTGTCTCTGCATCTCTATAAAATGAACATAGATATGACTCAGTGTGAGTTAATGGCCATCTATCTGCCCCCAGGAGAATTTATGTGGTCCTCTAATATTACTTGCGGCTGCAGACATCAGCAATGGAGCTGAATCACAAGGGACTCACCTTGTGTGTCTTAAAAAGAAGGAAAGTGAAATGCATTAGAATAGAGATATTTTTTTTGGACTACCTTCTGATAGAGCCTAAAGCTTTTATTTCTATAGTATGATTTCAACAATTTACTTCTTCAACTACCAAGACTGCATAGTGTGATAGTAACGTTCATTACATGCATACACAGGTACACACAAACACACACACACACACACACACACACCCTAATGAATTTCTATTGTTTTCCCATTGTGCTCATGTATGTTATTTAACCTATAGTCTGTTCTTTAGATTTCCTAGTGTGGCTTGGTTTCTGTATTTTTGATTCCCATCAATGCTTCATGAGTTTACAACATTTCTAATATACCGAAAGAAGAAATACTCAGTGAATTAAAAAAAAATTGGTATTCTTTATTATTCTTATAAAGCAAAGTTAAGATATATTTGATGTTTTATTATAAACTAGAGCTTTCATTATTTGTTTAATTTTCTCTCCTTACTACTAATTCTCTTACTTTCAAATAGTTCTCAAACTTGACTCCCTCAAGGCAGAGATACCTCATACCACTTGGCACGCAATGTTGAGCTGGCATGAGACGACTCTTTGTTGAAGTGGCTGGCATGATGAAAGTGTTTGTGTTGCCAATTTTCTGCCCACTAGATTTTTCTTTATTATTAATTTTCATAACCTTCTCTCTGAGTTGTGTTACAAGCCACAGATACAAATACACAGCTCTGGAGGAGTATAAGCTTGTTACATATAATAAACTAATAGAACTATATATTTAAACAGATTCCCCACAAGGAGAAAAACTATTATAATTTAAATAGTACACCTTTTCCCTCTTGTACTACCCTTACTTAAATGTGGTGCGGCCTGGGAATTGGGGAGTCATAGGCTATCACACATTGCTATATGACAATATCTCAGCAACATAGCTCAGTGTAAACCCAGAATTTTACATGAAATTTTATCAGTAAAATGTTGGTCAGGTTTATGTGTTTATAATTAAAAAGGAAAGGGGTTATTCCAATAGAGGAAAGCCAAGTTCTTGAATAATTAATAGAAATAGAGGTAGGTAGGTATATTTTGACTAAAAATATTTTTTTAGCACACAGCATATTTTAATAATAGTTTCATTTCCCCTGACCCCCTCCAGTATCCTCCTCATTTCTCCATCCACCCAAATCTACTACTTCTACTACTAGTGTTAAATAAAGACAATAAAGACAAATGGACAGAAGAAAAAAGCCAAAAAAGTGCCCAATAAACACTTACAGATGCAGAGACACACACATTCACACAGAGAGAAACCAAATACAAACACAAAATTGGAGACCATAATATATACATAAAAAGCCTATAAGGAAAAAAAATCTCTGACAAAGCATAAGAAAAAGAATCTCCAGATGTTAGCTTTCTGTTGGCCATTTATTGCAAGGTAAGGAGCCTGGTCTTAGGAGTGGTTTGTATCTCCAGTGAGAACCCGTCAGAAATAAATAATTTTTCATTTATGAATGGATATCAATTAGCAATAGCTTCTGGAATAGGGATGTGTGCTTGTGTCTATTTCCTCTCTTGATGCTAGAACTTGTCTGACCCAGACTTATGAATGCACTGTGCTTACTGGCACAGTCTCTGTGAGTTCATACATACTTTGGTCTGGTTGTATCTAGAAGGTTTTGATTTGGTGTCCTTCATCCTCCTCTCTTGCTCATGGAATCTTTTGCCTCCCCTACTACAGAGTTCCCTGTGTCCTGAAAGGACTAATTGATGAAGACATATCATTTAGGAACGAATATCTCTCACTCACCAAGGTCTCTCACTCTCTACACAATGTCTGGCTGTAGGTCTCTGTATTTTTTTTTTCATCTACAACTTCTCTGGTGATGGCTGAGTAAGGCACTGATTGAGTACAGCAGAATACCATTAGGAGTCATTTTATGACTGTATTATTTAGCAGAATAGTAATGTTTGGTTTTACTTTAGGCCAGAGCTATCTATTCCCAGGTTTTTGGTCACCCAAGAAGTGTTGGCTGTGGGTCCCATCTCAGAGAGTAGGCCTTAAATCCAGTGGGATATCGGTTGGTTATTTTGACAAGCTCAAAAGTACGTCTTGCACTATTACCACTTGCATGCAGGTCACCATTGTAAAGTGAAGGGTTTGTATCCAGGGTGGTGTTTATCTTTCTCCTTTGTTAGCATGCAGAGTACCTTCCAGTACAAGTACTACTAGTGGCGAAGGCTTTAGGTAGGTACCAGCTCAACTTTTCATGAGAAGTTGATCGTGTAGGTATATAGTTTAAATATGTCATTTTGTGAAGCATTTTTAAAGCCCCTGGAATGCATTGAAGTATGTAATTGCCAAAAAAGAGGCTTTATTGTTTTCCCTCATTAGATTGCTCTTCATGTCTACACACAGAACAAATGATTGAGTGTCTATTTGTAATGACATAGAAGTTTGTATCGATTATGTATATAGTACATTGGTATTAAGCAGTTATGCTCAGTTCAACTCAGTTCAATTTCATCACACAAACTGGGCAGGAGAAAAAAAACTCAGAAAAGTTTCAAACATATTTTGAAAAATTGAAATGACCAAACATTACCCTAAACTCCTCTCCTGCCTCTGGTTTATATAGGATGTATTGGTGAGATAATATGGCATATTAGTGTTTTTGAATGGAGTTTATAGAACCCAAGTCATCTTAGATATCTTCTGAACTTTGGAAATTTAGGTAGCCTTCACCTGAAACTGTAAGTTCTCTCACTGTGCAGGCTTAATGCTTTCCTATGGGCGTTGCCCCAAGGACAGATAATTATACTTTCTATGTCCTGCCAGCTTCAGTGAATTCCAATGACAGCTCTACACCATGACTTTTCTGATCATTTTCCTTAAGGTTAGTGAATATCAATGGACTGAGCTCTTAATAGTCCACATAGCACTTCACTTTGATCTCTGCTCACATAAATCCCTTCTCTCCTGAAACTGTACAGTTCTAGCTCATTCAGTCCTTACTACATGTTTTCTTGAGAACAGTAGTCAGGCTTACAGCTGTACATTGTAACATGCTATTTTATTTTTATTTAAAAATATTTATTATTATTATTATTATTATTATTATTATTATTATTATTGTGTATGTACATGGTAAAGTAGGTGCTATCAGAAGCCGGCAGAGGGTTTTTTATAATCCTTGGAGTTGGAATTACAGGTGTTTGTGAGCTGCCTGATATGAATGTTGGGAGGGAACTGAACTCTGGTGCTTTGTGATAGTAGCAAATGTTCTTAACCACTGAGCTATCTCTCCAGCCTGCCCAGTGTTAATGTTTTCTCATGATCATCAATGGATACCTTCTTCAAACATAGTTGAAATCACTCAATAATTTCTTTCTGCAAGAGTAGTCAAAATTAGATCCAGTTATTTATTTATTTACTTTTGCTTTGCTGGGATCAAACTAAGGTCCCCAGCAATGACAGACAAGTGTTTTACCATTGACCTATACACATAGCACAAGACTACTTGTCTGTTTTCTATGCGTCTTGTTTCATTCATGGTATCATACTGTGCTTCTGACTGGCCTGGGAAGTTGTCCGGAAATTACTTCATTGCTTATAGCTGTCTAAAATTCTTTCAGCATATGTAGAGCTTAACAGGAGACTGCAGATACTGGACAAAGTATCATGATTTAGCAGTCTGAGTGGTGGTTGAGCTGGGAATTTCTTTGTTCTTAGTTCCTAATAAGATAATGTATGACAAAACTTTTCTTGGGGAGATGCTATGAACACATCTCATCCTAAATTGGGTGCCCAAACCAAAGTATGGATACTATCAATGTCCAATTTGGTAAACCAATGTGCTTTACTAGAGTTGCTTATGGAAATATTGGTGAGTGGTTATTTATAGGGGCAAAAATGACTCACAGCTGCACCAACAAAGCCCACCCTAGGACAAGAAACAGTTCACAAAAGCTGGGAATCATGAGTAAAATGCCAGCTTGAAGGCAGCTCAAATGATTGGAGAGTGTCCTTTCCAAGTGACTCTGGTCTAATCAGGCAGCTCTCTGGTTTCTTCTACTTTTGGGAAGCTGATCTGGTCTCTGAGTCTTCTTTGCAGTTTGGTTATTTTTAACAGTGATTCCTGCTTTTTATTGCTCACTCTGCCAGGGAAGGACCTAGTGAATCCAGTCAGTTCCAGGGACTTCTTGAAAATATGTTTTAATAGCAGAGGAAATTTTTAAGCAACCCATACATAATCTCTCTCTCCCCCCCCTCTCTCTCTCACACACACACACACAGAGCAAGGAGCTTTTGTTTATAGAAAAGTTTGAAATTAAACAGAAAATACAAAGATGTTTGATAACTCCTGCTGGGTTACATATACAGCTTGCCAAATATTTGTACCTTTCAGGAAAGTGCTTCATGGGTTAGTGATGATCAGTTTATATGGGTACCTTACTACCTAGAGTCTACAGTTTGCATCAGAGGTGATTCTTGTATTGCACAGCTTCTGGGCTTGCACAAATATATTATGACATACAGTCACCAACAGAATCACAGGAAATAATTGTTATTACCCTTAGAAAATTTTCTCTTCATCCCCTTTTTAATTGTTTTGTAATCATACCTTCTCTGGAATGGCATATATTTCATTCAAACTATCTGGGGTTATTTCATTGACTCTTTCTATCCACATGCATTTAAATTCTGTCCAGGTCTCTTCTAGTCGCATTTTATTTGTCATTTCTCTTTCTTTTGTTAGAAGTTAACCAGGAAACAAAAATCTCTAGTTAAAAAAGACTAACAATGATGTGGTTTCAAGATTTGTTTTATAATATCACATTTATCAACCATTTGGCTACTTAATTGAAAGAACACATGTTCTGGTGTACATATCTGTCATTAGGCCAATTGTAATCTACCAGGTACTGTCTATATAACTGGGGCTTCAGCTCAGGCTCTCCTACACTACATGTGGCTTTGATGAACTATTCTCTGAATATTATTTCTGCATTCAAATTATAATTAAAGTGAATGACTTTACACTGGGATGTCATAATCATTAACTCTAAAATATATAAAAATGTCCTAAATTTTACACTGTCATTGCATGGTACTAAAATTGCTTCATGAGTTAATAGGAAATAAATAAAATAACCACTTCAATGAGTGATCTAAGGGATAATTATTTAATTCAAATAAACTTTTATTTGGAATTTTATAATAAAAACATGCTCTGCTGAAGGTCATATAACCTTACTGCCCTAAGCAAACCATCACTTTATTTCTACACGTTGAATCAGTCCCACATGCCCAGGAAAAGTGTATAAGTAAAAAATATTATTTGCTTTTGAAGGGCTGAAGACCAGTGAGAAAAGTTCTTGACATTCAAGTATGAAGACCAGACTTTGCATCCCCAGAACCCATGTAAAAGGAAAGGGTATGATGGCTCACTTACCATTCTAGCATGAAATAGGCAGAGACAGACTCTCTGGAACAAGTTGGATATCCACATTTGCTGAATTTATAAGCTCGGGATTCAGTAAGAGAACTTTTAAAAAACAATGTGGAAAAGCATTTGAGGAAAACACATGACATCAACTCTGGACCAGTAAATATATGCACATACATGTGACCCTAACACAGAAAACCATGCACACACACACACATGTACATACATCTGAACAAAAGGATAATGGATTTCTGGATCTCTTGGAAGTGACTGCTGAGGAGATATTCCAAGTATCCTAGAATACATTCATTTAACCACTCAAATAAATACAGTTTATATTGTTCATTATAATATTTAATCCTCAAATCCTACTCAAGCTGCACCAATGGTTTCTATGGTAACCTGTTATAATAGAAAAGTTCTAATTTAAGCTCAAGCATTGCAGTGAATTCTTTGTTTTGTTGGCCATCTTTGGTTTGGAAGCAGTTTTAGTCTTTTTTTTTTATATCCATGGTATCCTATATTTTAAACATATTACAGGCCAGATTCCTATGTATTTGTTATTTCATCTCCTCTACATTGTTTTTCAATTTGAATTTTTCTGAGTTTTCTTCAGTACTAAGTATAGATTATGTAACATTGCCTAAGGCACTATATGAATGGATGATTGATCAATTTAATGCTAAAAGTAATATGTATTAGTGACTTTCGTGTCACTAGGGCAAATACCTTACAAAAGAAATATAAGAGAAGATGAATTTTTGAGACTCGTGTTTTAGAGGATCCCATCTTTAACCCTTCACTCTCTTGATTGCGGGCCCATGATAGGAGAGAGCATCATGGCAGCAGAAGCATGTGACAAAGGCTGCTGGTGGACAGTAGGGATGAAAAAGAAAGGGTTGTGACAAAGGTAACTCCCAATAACCTATTTTATTCAGCTAGTTTCCACACCCTCAAGTTTCCATGGCATGATATAATAGTTTCTGACCAAGCATTCCAGGGTATGATGGCCCTGATTGTTGGACAAATGCAGTTTTACTCCAGACATAAACTAGTTCTGGATCATAGTTTTTCTTTTCTTTTCTTTTTCTGCCTTTTCTACCACTACAGAGTTTCTAGTGTGTTGGGAGGGACTATAACTGTTCCACTTAGTGACAATCATACTACACTTTTATATTATTCACTATTTTATGAGTACAAATATAACAGGGGATAGTTTGTTAATATCTATTATATACATACATACATTCATGCATATACATATACACACACACATACACAATATACATACATACATACATACATACATACATACATACATACATGCATGCATGCATACCAATGAGTTTAGATTTACCATTAGGATCTATAGTCCAGACAGCCACAGTTTTTGGTCTACTTAATGGTCATGAGTTATGATCTCCTTGTGGGTGCTAGGAAGTGAAACTCAGTTTTCAAAAGAATATTCTGTGCTCTTAACTGCTGAGCCATCTCCACATCCTCCAATGCAGATATTTTTAAAACATAGATAATTGTACTTTATTTTAATGAGAAAAAGAGAATATGATGTGAAATTAAGCAAGCACTATCAGAATGTTACAACTTCTAACAAAATGAGTCTATAGGGAATTGAACTTAAATCTGCATAGCATTTAAAAGAGATACTATGTTGTAGACATTTAAAGTCAAAGCCATGCTTTGTCCCACTTTTATATGGGGAAACATACTACAGTATTTACCAGTGCTTCATTGATGTTCCTGTTGCCTTTTTGCTTCATGTGCCTACATCCCTATTTCTCCTCTATAAATATTTAAGATTTATCTGCAAGTTCTAAATTTTAGCAAGATGGATGAATTACTTACAAATCAAAATAATTTGGCCAGGCTTGGTGGTACATGCCTTTAATCCCAGCACTCATGAGGAAGAGGCAGACGGATCTCTGTGAGCTCAATGCCAGCCTGATCTACAGAGCTAGTTAAAGGACAGGCTCCAAAGCAATACAGAGAAACCCTGTCTCCAAAAACCAATAATAATAATATTAATAATAATAATAATAATAATAATAATAATTTTGGCATTGATGCATGCTATTCTTGCTCACTTTTTGTCACCCTTTAAAAAAATGAACATTTTCTCAATATATCAAAGACATTTATAAAAATTTAGCGGGAAAATTCATGCAAGCATTTTGGTTTTAACCTGAGGATGTATCTCCATTTGAAATGTGCTTGCCTTGTATGCATGACACCCAGTGGATTCTCAGTACTTCATGGATCAGGCATATTGTTACATATCTATAATCACAGCATTTATGAGAGACAGGCTGGAGGATTAAAAGTTCTAGGCTACCCTTAGCTCTATAGGATGCTGGAATCCAGACTGAACTACAAAAGAAACAAACTCAAAACAAAATACCCATAGTAAAATAGAGATTACAAAACAAAATGTATTTCATCTTTAGTGCAGCATTGGGCGTCATTGTGGTGTCAAGCTGCCTGATGTCATGTTTCTCCATCTCCTACTCTACTGCAAGAGATTATGGACAGGGCCAATTACCTGAAATCTGTGTTCAGTCTGAACCATTTTCTTCCTCTGAATTTTGATTTGAGTTAGTTTCTATACATGACTGCTACATTATATTCTCATTTGAAGCACTCTTGGAAGTCCTACTTGAATTTGGCTAATTCTTATTGGTCATCCTGCGGCATTTACATATTTCCTCTACTACCATAATGTTTTGATTGTAAACCAAATCAGATTTACTGCTCCCTATAAATTAAAACTGAACACAATGTTTATTTCATGTAATTTTTTTTATTAAAAAGTCATGTGCTTAGTTGTTTCAATAAACTGAATATATATTGCCTTCAAATAGCAGTCCTCCTAATCCTGTGGATTTCCTTTTCAGTAAGCATTTTACCACTGCACATTTTGTGAAAATACAATACTTCCTTCTAAACTCTGCTCAGCCTGACTGCTGAGTACAGTTAAAAACCACCAAGAGGATTGGCTGAGAGTAGGTGATTGGTTGTTAAGACCTGACTGATTTTGGAAGCTTAAGAATGACTCTGCCTTCTTTTTATTTTTTTCTCTCCCAAGGAACCCCACATTCTATTTTTTCTAGATATAAACTATGGCATACGAGGTAATAAACTGAGACTGTAATGGTCTTAGTGTTACCAGGGATTTTTAAGAAGTCTTGGGGGGGGGGAGGTGCAAGGGCATTATGCTCTATGGAGGCCTCAAAGTCATGTTTAGACTGACTGTCTAGACAGTAGGAAACGAAAATTTGGCAGCCACAGCTGTGTAATAGACTATTTATACAGACTGGGAAATGGGGCAGTTATATCCTGCCAACATCTACATGGAAAAACTAAGGTGATGTAGCTTGTTCCTCCTTTGAAATGATGACTTTAATTATTGCATTTATCTGATTCATAGAATGGCAAGTATGCCCTGTGCCCCACAGTGTGAAAACCTGTGTTGAGAAAGCATTACCAAGAGATGAAATACATTATCAAATATATCTACCAGAAAGGATTTGTTTTCTTCTCTTTTTTAGGAACAGAACAGAGATTGTATATATACAAACACACACACACACACACATTATAATATTTTTTTCTGGTTGTCAATTCAGTGCCATAAATAACTTTTTTTATTTTTTAAATCAAAATATAGTTACAGCATATAGCATGCTTAGTCTGTGTAATATTACTTGTTCATACAGATAATTTACAGAGAGCTCTTCAAATAACAGTAAATAATATTAATAATTAGTAATAATGTGGATAAATCTACAAAATATTCCCATATCTAAAAGTTCAAGGAACATTATGGAAGAGGGGGCTAAAGAAAATTTGAAAACCAGAGGATGAGAGAGTTTGTTATGATATCATGTCTCCTGGTAATGTTAAGTTATACCCATAAAGTCTCACCAACATTTCTTCCCAAAAAATGAGCTGAACAAAGACAATGCCAACAGACATGTCAATGTGGATGAGGGAGGGGAAAACCCACAACGCCTTACCCCTACACTAATAATTATAGACAACTGGGAAAATCTGGGAGCAGGAGAGGTGGTCCTCCCTAGGGGAGAGCACACCAATTGTTTGTTCAGTGTCAAATGCTCAGCCCGGAAAACAATATTTGTAACATAAATCATCTATTTCTGTGTAAGATTTGACATCAAAATAACTTGACCTAGTCAGTATATTCTAGAGAAACATCCTGAAAAAAAATTGCTAACAGTATGATAGGTATGTTTTTAAAATAATGAAAAATTATCTTTATTTACCAATTATGATAGTTTTTCTTAATTTTATGTATACAACAGGTAAGTTTTGTTCTAGGGTCTAATTTCATTCAACTCCATGTGACTGTACATTTTTTCCAGTGCATTTATTAAAATTATTCTTTTTTTCTGAATATGTGTTCTTATTCACTTTGTCCACCACAAAGTAGCTTTAGATAGGTAAATTTATTTCGGAGCCCCACAACACATTTCCTTAGTCTAGTGTTCATTTTTATATCAATGATATGGTGTTTGGGTTACCACAATTTTGTTGTGTGTTTTGGAATCAGATGGCATGATGTCTCCAGTTTTGCTCTGTATGCTCAAGATTGTTTTTATTATTGATGGTCTTCTATGGTTCTATGTGGATTTTTTAAGACTAGTTTTTCTACTACAGTGAAGAGTATCATTCGGGTAGAGGTTTTTGTCAGGACCTCTAGTTAATTCTGTTTTACCAGTCAGCTCCCAAACAACTACACAGATACTTAATACTGATTATAAATGCTTGGCTGATATCTCAGGCTTGTTACTAACTAGCTCTTACACTTAAATTAACTCATATTTCTTATCTACCCTATGCTATGTGGCAGTACCTTCTTTCAGCACAACATGTTTATCTTGCTTCTGTCTGCATCTCCTCCCCACCCCTTCTTCCCAGCTTCCATCTAGTCTAGCTTTCCTGCCCAATCTCTTCCTGCCCAGATATAGGACAGTCAGTTTTTTATTAACCAATGAGAATAGCACGTATTTATAGTATACAAAGATTATTCCATTGTAGTATCATTTAGATCTTATAGACATCTCATTGAATATAGACTTCTTTTAGTAGTTTGTATATTTTAACATTAGGCCTTAAACCATAAACACAAGGATATAATCCACTTACTTATTCAGATTCATTTTAACCTCCTTTCTCACTATTTTGTAGTTTTTATTAAAGAGATCTTTCAGTCTTTTGGTTATGCTTGTTTGTTTGTTTGTTTGTTTACAGATAACTGAAGGTACTTCATTGATTTTTCTTCTGAAAAATCTAAGTTTGCATGAGTACTTTCTTTTAAACTAAAATTTGAATGAATTTGTTTTTTTTTCTTTATGAAAGTATTTTATTGTGTTGTTGTTGTTGTTGTTGTTATAGTCTATGTCTTACTATTTTGATCAGAGTGAGGTAAAATATGTACCTCAGACTAGCACTTTTAATCTCTTTGAAATTTTGGAGTTACACGTATGTTCATCCACCATGCAAAAAAACCTGGCACTTCAAATAGAATTTGTGGGGACTCTTTAGGGCAGCTTGTCTTGATCCATACCTTAGAATTTAAACTTTCACCCTTTTCCTATTTGGTGTAATACTAAAATTAGTTTTGTCATATATGTTACATAGCTTATATCATGTAGAATGATCTTCTAATTTTACACAACTCATCATCAGTTTCTATCATGAAGGGATGTTAAATCTTACAAAATTCTTTCCGTATTCATTGGTGATCCAGTTTTTGTAGTTAAGTCTATTAAACAAAGGATCACATTTATTTGCAAATATGAAAACAACCTTGAATCCCTGGAATTAGTCATGAGATCATAGTGAATGAATTATGTGGACTGTTGAATCTGGTGTGCTAGTATACTGTTGACAGTTTTGTCTGTTAGGTAATTTTGTTCATTAGGGACATTGTCTAACAGTTTTACTTTGTGTTATGTTTTTATCTGTTTTGGTATCAGAATAATATTGGTTTCATTCATTGTTGAAATATTCCTTTATAATAACTAACACTTTTCTTCTTGTTTAATGGACCAGAAAAGGGAGATACATAATCTTCTCACTTCTTTCCTTATGATAAATTTGGTTATAATTCATCTGAGAGGACATATTTACTCAGGAATAGTGTTACTCCCCTGACAATGACCATTTGAGCACTGTGAAATGGATTATACCCACAAGCCATCTTCTTCTGTGGAATTCAGTAGAACATCTCTTTGAGATTTTCATTCTCAGTCTCAACCATGCATCAATCATGATGCTATTCTTAAATAGCTGTTATACTCACTCTACTCTATTAAAAGAAAATGTTAACAATATGCTTAAAAGGACATGTTTTGTCAATGAGTAAAACTTTAAATATAAATTAAAGTAAAACACAAATCTTAACTTAAAATATTTTTGGTGTCATATTACTTATCAAACTATTAAAGCTTAGCTACATTAGGCATAGATGAAATTAAATGGGTGTAGAATTTTGAAGAATTTAGTAAGAACAAACTTAGGAAAAACTGCATATATGCTACAAATTTATGCGATTGTCAGCTCTTCCTGTTTCACCTATAATATTATGATAGAATGCATAGTCATTATTTTCCTAGATACTTGTAGTTTATGAATGTGAGATGACACAGAATCTCAGAATTATAAGAACTTTCATGCAACAGAGGCTTCTTCATTCTTGATTTTAAGTTTTATAACATTAATTATACAGTAAACCAACATGACTATTTTGAGTGAAATTATATATTACTTAGTTCGTGTGATTAATTTATGCATGCTTTACTGACTCCCATTAAGCATTAGAAATTCATTCACTGAAATATTTATGGCCAATATTGAGATTTAAGAAGTAAATGAGAAACTGAACAAGAATATTAATAATGTAAGTTTGTGATGAAGAATGATAAATTTAAACATAGGCAGGTTGATGTGTAGTATTTTAGTATATCTTAGATTGATGGTCCTAATGATGAGGCAACGCACATTTTAGGTTATAGAAAAGTCTCTTATAAATAGGAGTCATAGTGTAAGTCCCTATCTTCTGTGACATTGTGGAGCAAAGATGACATGTCACTTTCCTAAGACTTTTTCTGAGTGTGAAAACAGAGATCACAAAAATAATGGAAAGCAGGAATAATTTGAGAAACTCAAGCCTTAGAAAACATTGATGATAGACTATACAGACAAGACTTTTAATAGTTTTTAATGAATTTGCTAACGTTGGAATGAGTAACAACCTCGCCTAGAAGATGGAAAGTGCCAAACTGTAGTTGTTTTCCAAATGCAGAGGAGAAGGAAATAAGTATGGGGTATGGATAAGTCTTTTAAGAAAATGGAAAAGTAGGAAAGGGCAGGAAAATAATAATAAGTAGAGAAGAAACATGGGCAAGATTTTCAGAGGGGGGAGAGGTCTGAACTTCCTGGAATGGAAGAGACCACTACAAGGATAAGAAGAAATAGAGAAAAGCAGAATGAAGAAGATGTAAAGGACTTGTGTTCCTTTCCAGAAGGACTCCATTCTGGATATTGTAGCCTATAACCATATACTCTTATCTTAAAATTAAACGTACTTATTGGTGGTGAGTTATGGAGTTTCTCTAGTTTCAAGTAATATGGTGAGAAATGCATATATGAAGACAAATATTATCCTACTTGAAGGGTCTTCCCACTGGCCAGAAATAGGTAATCCATAAAACAACTTAATTCTAACTTGTTTTTTGTTTGTTTGTTTTTAAGGAGTTGACTTTGCATCCAAGAACCATGTCAGAAAAGAATCTTTGCAGCTGAGGTAACTGAACTACAAATTCTATGCAACTCTCTCTACACTTTGCTAAAAATAATAATATCAAGAAGAAAGAGCAGAGATGGTGTTGGGAACACTTGGTTTTACTAGGCAAGTGGGATTTATTTCCTACTTCCAATTCCCTTAAATCTCTCATGCTTTATGGTGTCAATTTTTCCTTCATTTGCAAAAGCATAAACAAACCTGGAGGATACTACTTAAGAAAAACAAGCCTTTACAGATCCAACTACCACATAATTACCTTACAGGTTGAATCTAAAAAGTTGATCAAATCCACATGGAGAGTGGGATAATAATGACCAGTATGGTCCAGGTGTTTTGGGTTGTTGAGAGTATCAAGATGTCGGTAACAAAACATGAAATTTTAGTTATGTAGGTCATGTGAGTCAGAGTAATCTACTAAAACACAGCATGTTAACAATAGTTAAGAAAGATATGTTCCAGGCAGTCGTTGGTGGCACATGCCGTTAATCCCAGTACTTGGGAGGCAGGCAGATCTCTGTGAGTTTGAGACCAGCCTGGTCTACAGAGCTAGTTCCAGGACAAGTTACAAAACAATATAGAAAAAGAAAGAAAGAAAGAAAGAAAGAAAGAAAGAAAGAAAGAAAGAAAGGAGGAAGGAAGGAAGGAAGGAAGGAAGGAAGGAAGGAAGGAAGGAAGGAAGGAAGGAAGGAAGAAAGAAAGGAAGAAAGAAAAAAAGATATTCTGGAGTTCTGGATAATACTAAGGACAGACCTCATGACTTTCCACAACAAAAAGTTATATAAATAAGAGACAATACATGTATTACTCAGCTCAATTCAGATACCACACAATGTAGCTATATTGCATAATAATAAATAGTATTTTATTTTATTTTTATTTGTGAGTTTTCATAATGAATTTTGTTTAAAAAAATAAAATAAGTATGTAAAACATCTAATTGGTTAACACAAGCTAGATGGCTTTGGTGGCAGTTGTCTGTAATCCCAGCACTCTGAACTATAAATCAGGTGGTAGAATTAAGAGTTTAAGGTCAGTATGGGCTTCACAGTGAAACTTATTTAAATAAATGGATAAATAAAATGACAGTGAAAATAAAAATAAAATTTAAAATAATTAGATAAAAAATTACAAAGTCAACCAGAAGAAAATCTGACAACAAAAAAAATTACTCCCTCAAAACATTACATCCATTGGTGTTTCCTTTATCTGAATACAGACTTAGATATGGCAAGGGCTCCTACTCAGTGTGCTGTGCTGTGTGTGTGTGTGTGTGTGATGTG
Organism: Cricetiscus sungorus; assembly: GCA_030556225.1. Lineage (NCBI taxonomy): Eukaryota > Metazoa > Chordata > Mammalia > Rodentia > Cricetidae > Cricetiscus > Cricetiscus sungorus. Next base: position 111,604,980 of record JANBXA010000651.1, on the reverse strand, counting down.
TGCACACACATGCCACACATACATGCACACAGAAGCACACACATAATATATTGTTACAGACTCTGAAAGACAACACACTGCCACTTTCATATTTTATGTGTGATCCTAGACATAGGAGATAGTATAGGCAGAGGCTCTGCCTCTGAGGCTTCCATTCCTTTGTTGATATGATTGAAATCAGTTTCTTTTTTATGATGTCTCCTTTGCAACACCTATGGTTTCCATTAATGTTTATTCTCAATTAGACTTCAATTTAATATTGCTTGAAAAATGTAAGTACTTTCTATTTTCATAGCATTTATTATACTTATTTGCAGAACTCACTGAAACCAAGGGCAATTTTAAGATTGGATTTGGTTTAAAAAGCCTCAGCATATACTGTCAGTGGCCTTGGTTGTACCATTTAAGATGAATGATTTCACTTAAAATCATATTCTCTCCTAATATAACAGAGAGAAGGGGTCAGTTCAACACCTCACAAGGTAGTCTCTGTAATCCATTGCATAAAAATAAAACAAAACAAAAAGTTTGCTTTCCAGACACCAAGTTTCATAGCATGATGTCCAAACCCAAGCCTGATGTTCTGTGTCATAATGACCCCTGTGGCTTCCACTCTCAAAGTGTGGAGAACAGATTTTTAACAAGCTAGAAACGTTTTAATGGGGGTTTTAATTAAGTAGAAAAACATAAATTGCTTCCATTGACACACATTTTAATTCAAAACAAGGTTCAGAATGTTTTATGTATTGTTCGCTCGTTAAGACAGGGGCCCTGAGCTGCTCTGGCCATTGATGAACTTAATTGGAGGATACAGTATTAAGGAAAATATTTCCCCACTTTTGAACTAAGCAACTTGGTTTTTAGATCTTCTCTACATAGTTTGATTTGTTTACCAAGAACTCCATATGAAATATGTTTTCTTTCGTTTTAAACTCACCTTAGCCAGAAAATGGACTGGTTACTAAGGACCACAGAAAGTGTTCGGAAATGCTAGTCTACCCATTGCACTATTGTGTGTGAAGACAGGGCTTGATGTGCACAGGAAAAGACTTGGATACAATTTACAAAATCTGTAAACTAAGCAAGATTGTTGCTGTGAAAAATTCTTCCTTTATCCAATACAGGGAGTTTTTTTTTTCCCCCTCCTGGAACGAGAGTGAGGAAAGAACGACGTTAGGAGATATTTGCTTTGAGTATTTGGAAAGGAACGGTAAGACTTGGAAAATGTGCTTACACCCATCCTGATAGAGCCAAGGAAAGTGAACAAAGAATATGGATGGGAGAGGAGGTTATTATGTTTGGCTTTCACCACTTAGGGAGTGAAGAGAAGGAGGAAAGTCCCTGGGCAGCTGATGCCATAAAAATAGATCTGGAGTTCATATCCCATCCCAGAAGACCGCTTACCAGGAAAACAACACTATAAAGTGAGGGAGTACATGTGAACAGCTGTAGATGAAAGAGGCTGCACAGGAGGAAAATATACAGGTTGAAGATCACGGATCTCTGTAATATGTAAAAGAGTGCGTATTGGAGGCCTTGAGGGTGGGACCTAGGTGGGGGATTCTCTAGAAAGTGATAGTTTCTACCAAAGTGGAGCTATTTGCCCTTTTTTTAGTATGTGCATGTGATATTTTTTTTTATGATCTCTTAAAGCTTGCCTGAAGATCAGAATGCAAAACTAGCCACAGTCTTAGTGGCCAGGCAGTGTTGGCAAACAACTTTAATCCCAGCAACCACACTAGTTAGCCATAGAGGCTGGGCGGTGGTGGTATATACTTTAATCCCAACACTAGAGAGAAATATAAGATGGGCACTCAGGGTTTCCAACTGTATTCAGTATCCAGTCTTTGCCATTCAGCATTCCATCTCCAGGCAACTTGAGGATTTGTGGAGACAGGATTGCCCTTTAAGAGGTAGAGGTAACAGCTACTTGCTGACTGCTTTGCTTTTCTGACCTTCAGCTTGAACCCCAATATCTGTGTCTGGGTTTTTGTTATTCATGATACAGTAACTTTTACAGAGATTTCTGAATTCTCTTTACTAGTCACAATTACATTTGGATTCCAAAGGAGAACAAGAAATGAATTGGAATTGCATCCAAAAATAAAATAAAAAAAAGTAAAGTCAAAAGAAGATGATATAAGCAGTTTTACACTATGCAGAAACTGAGAACAATCCACAAAAAAGCAAGGTTAAAAAACATCTGTGACTTCAGTAGAAATGGTCACTTTAGTGTAAAGAGTGAGGATGCCACTTTTCACATCATGGTGTGTTCTTTTGATAAGAAACCACCCCATTGTAAATCCATGCTTTTCATTTTCTCATTTTCTTCCCTACCCCACTCAGGGTTTCTTTTTGCTTCTTTTACTTTAAATTATAATTATTTTATTCTATTATCAAATAGCATAATAGCTACATTAGATTGTTCCCTTTTTAAATTTAAATTTGAAGGAAGGTTGTTTTACATGTCAATCCCAGTTCCCTCATCCTTCCATCCTCCCCTACCACCCACACCAAACCCCAGCCCATCCCCTTTCTGCTCCCCAGGGAGGGTGAGGCTTTCCATGGGGAGTCTTCAAAGTCTGTCATGTCATTTGGGGGCAGGGCCTGGCCCTCACTCATGTATCTAGGGTGAGAAAGTATCCCTCTCTGTGGGATGGGCTCCCAAAATCCATTTTTTATGTAGGGATAAATACTAATCCATTACTGGGGGCTCCATAGACTGCCCAGTCCTCCTAACTGACATCCACATTTAGGGAGTCTGGGTCAGTCTTATGCTGGTTTCCCAGCTATCAGACTGGGATTCATGAGCTCCCTCTTGTCCAGGTCAGCAGTTTCAGTGGCTTTCTCTAGACTGGTCTTGACCCCTTTGCTTATAACTCCTCCCACTCTGCAACTGGATTCCAGTTCAGCTCAGTGTTTAGCTGTGGATGTCTGCTTCTGCTTCCATTAGCTACTAGATGAAGGCTCTAGGATGGCATATAAGGTAGTTGTCTGTGTTTCATAGAGGACATCCCCTGCACAGAAAGATATCATCTGGCCTTTGTTTCTGTTATTTCCTCTGGGGAACAAATGGTATATTGAGCAATATTATTGATTTTTCTGAACCATGCAATTCTCTGAACTTTTGCACATTGTGCTGCAATACTCTAGTGTAAAATACTATGGAACTTATAGTTGGAACCCAAAAAGCTTCTTCTTAAACATTACTGTCTGAGAACAATTGACAAAACAAGCTACCAGGAAGCTTTATGCCCAGAAAAGTCTGGAGTGAGAGAGAAGCTATTTGCCCTAGGCAAAGCCTGTGTAAACACAGCTATCTTGACTAGTGGACAAGGTTTAAAAGTGACTTTGGAAACAAGTAACTTGTTAGTTTTGCCTCAGTAGTTTATATTACCACATTTACTCAAAGGGGTCCAACAAATGATTCAGAGATTGCCAGTTGGAAATATCCTTTAACATATTGTTCGTATAAAGGAAATTACTACCACACACAGCCACAAATAAGACTGTAAATGGGATGGGACTTGTTCTATCTTTATGTGTGGATGCCTATAGTCCCTCCCCCCAGGTTAATATTTTCCCGTAATTATATAGGTTAAACAAGCCAGTGTGATTCAACGTGTATCTTCAACAGGATAGGTTCCCATTTTGTATGTAATACTGACCTGTTGTGCGTTCGATTAGATCCTATATCAGAATATAGCTTAACCTCTCAGTTTTCCAAATATTCCAACCTGTAATATCAACCATTTTTGTGTGAAAATAGTTGTGCGATTAGATGTACCTGTATTATAATGAGTAAGGAGAAGCAAAGAAATTATGTCTTTTCCCAAAGGACCTGAGGAACATGACTGAGACTAGTGACAGGAAAGAGAGAATGAGAAGTCTGTGGCTAAGAAATGGATTTCTGGGAAAGATTCTCAACCAGGAAAGGGTCTGGTGTCTTAGAGTTGTTCTCATAGTATTAATGTGAGGTTCAATGGACTTGAAACAAAAACTAATTGTACCCTACTTAGGTCAAAAATCGGGTGATTGGAAGCTCTGAGCTTGTTAATATTGCAAAAGTCAGTGTTTGCATAAGGCAGACAACATTCCTTTACAAACAATAGAACCAAAGAACCACTGATGCCATTGCAGGCACAAAGCACAGGTTAGGTATACGTTTTTCACTCTTGAGATTTTAATCATGGAATCAATATAGTTATTGCCCTTGGAATGATGACAACATGGAAGGAAAGTGTTGATTTTTTTTTTCTGTGTATTTTGTGTTTACTTGTGTATGTCTGTTTATCTGTGTAATTATGGAAAGACACCTGTAGGGTATGCCTCCTTCTTACATGGTTGGTCTTACTTCCAAAACTTAGCATACTGAATCCAGTATCTCTTGGAGGTGCTGTGTGCAGCTAGTCTGGTCCAGCACACATTGTCTGGCTTATAGGACTGATAAATCATGAGGATGCTTTTCCTTTTATAGTTGAGCATTTGTGTGCAGTTTAGGACATGCATAATAAGATTTTTTTTCCTTTGTCTTGGCGTATTCAAGTCTTCATGTCTGGAAAATTCTTAGTCATGATTTCATCTAAAGATAACCACTGAATGTCTATGTTGGGTTCATTTACATAGTTTTTAATAAGTGTATATATGTAACTAATTCTCAGTGATATCTATCTTAAAACCATCTACTTTCTCCATATCCTTGGCATTACATAAAGAACTGTTTGTGAATGAGGTTTTAATTATTTTATCTTCAAACTCCAAGAAAGTATACTGGAAAAATAGCAGTGACAATAATGATGATGATAATATTGACAAGATATACATTTTCATTTCACATCTGATAATTTTAATATTTGTACCTCTTTCTTTATTTTGGATAGGGAGACAGAACTTCTACTCTGACGTTTCTGCTTCTCTTACATTCTCTTACAGGGAACCTACATTAGAAATGTGACCATGAGTACAGAAGGCACTGAGGGAATGGGGGAAAATTACCCCTTTCTTTTGGAAAGTGAAAAACAAAGATGTGTCATTTTAAACATTAAGTTCCTCTAACATTCTCGTTGTTCCCATGGTCCTTGATTGAAACTTCATTGGAGGCTACAACTGAGGCAATCAGTTTATTCACCATGTCCTCTGAAGTGTCATCTCTCCTCTTCATCTTAGGCAACTCATTTCCTTTTATATCATCTTATACATTAGGGATGACATTTTGCCAGTCATTTTCAAGTTGAACATTTTTTGTCGTTAAAAATATGTTTGCATATTAGACTGTGAATGTTCCCCTCTCCCCCAAATTTGGACCTTTTAATTTACTTACTCAATTACATTCATATATATCCAGGAGAAGCAGAAATAATCTTGAAAGATATTTACTCTGAGGACATTACCTGGAGTACTTTTCATAGTCACACCCAAAGCACTTAATCTTCTAAATTGAGAAAAACATGAAATGAGCCCAAACTTAGTTTTGTGGGTAGAAGAGAATAGGTACAGCTGGAAAGATGAATGTAAGTAATAGTTGAGATAAGTCTCATACCCACAATATACAGATACTCTATGCATTTTACCAATTTTGTCTCAATACAACTGTTTGTTTTTTTGTTGGTTTTTTTTATTGATTTGTGTTAACACTTGATGGAATAAGGTATTCCTAGACAGCTGGTAACATACCATTCTTCTGATTTTCTTTGAGGATGTTGTGTTCAGGTATTGTTGGCTCTGTTTTGCTAAAGAACGCTGACTAATAAAAATTATTCTGTAATATGAAATATTTAAGGAAGAATACCTAAAATCAGATATGTAGAAATTAAAATTAAGCACATTTTTAACTTTAAACAAAACCAATTGAAAAATGAATATGTCCCAAGCATTTGCTAGTTTATTGCCATTCTTTTCCCCCATAAAAAGGACAAGCTTTTTGACCTTGGCAGTTAGTGCATTGGGTAAAATGCCTGCTATGCAGTCATGAGGACCTGAATTTAGATTCCTAGCACCCACATAAAAACCTGGGGGGGGTCCATGTAACTATGGTGTTTGGAGATAGAGAAGGAAAGATCCTAGAGTTCATAGGACAGCCAGTCTAGTGAAAATATGTAGCTCCATAAAATGGAATATCTAATAAAAGAGACTCTGTCTCAGACATAGAAATCTACAGAGCTGGACAAGATACATTGGTCTAGAGCCTTCATAGGACTGTTTGTGGATATCTGAACTTTATATACGCATGAATTCATGTTCATATACTACATACACAGATGCACATAAATAAGCATACACACACACACACACGTGAAGGACAATAATTTGTGTATGCATATATAGGCATACATATAAAATTATATATATATATATATATATATATATATTTAGTCTGTGGTATTTTTATATTATATATGTATATGTATAGTACAGTGATTCACATGATTTATAAAGGTGACATTGAGCTATATCCAGAAGTAAATGAAAAACATGCTTTATGTTGATTAAATATGATAGCTATAAATAGTGAGTCTAGAAGGAAGCCTTGAGTGTAACAGGAAAGAAACATAGATTAAAATTTAAAATATCAGTCTATGAACAAAGGCACAAATAATTCATATCTAAGTAGATGGTACATGCCATGTTGTTTATAGAGTGGAAGGAAGAGACACTGGAAAGTGCATTTAGAACACTGATAATAAGAGAGGTCTGGTGCCGTGAACACCACTTTATGCTAGGCATGTGTATTAATCTGTACACTTACATGAATACTCATAACAGTCTTTATTGTTCTAGTCACATTTCCAATTTCATTAATATATGCTCACCTATTACACAATTCCTAATAGTAAGAGTTGTTAAGTCAATGCTTGTAAGTGATTACCCCACTTTGAAGTGGCCTACTATTAACAACCAGTAAATGATCAAGTCTACATTTGGTTGTGTCCTGCCCATCATTTCTGAAACCCTCAGAGGTAGGATACACATAGAGGGGGAAGACTGAATGATTATTGTGTTTTTCTATTTTTCAATAGCAGTAGATTTTAAACTGCGAGTCTGTTGAAGTTAAAAATTTCAAACAGTTTATTTAGACCCTATCAGCCCTGATATTTTTTTCCAGCACCATAGATGGTGCATACTTATCTGATAACAAGAAGCAAAGTGTGAGTGGTTTCCTCTGCAAGGTTTACATCTTCTTGATAGTTTCTTGTATATGGTGGATATTCACATAAAATTCTATAAACAACTCTGGTATGAGAGTGAGATGTTTAGTGAAATTTTGATTTACATTGCATATCTGATATGCATGGCATTGAATCCCACATGAACAATTATGCTAATATTAAACTGTTCATGAAATAATATGAATGTAATAAGAGTTTAAATCAATGGGTTTGGTGTCACATGCCTTTAATCCCAGCACTTGGGAGGCAGAGTCAGGCAAGTCTTTGTGAGTTACAGGCCAGCCAAGTCTACAGAGTAAGTTAAAGGACAGCCAGGACTGTTTGATGCAGAAACCCTGTCTCAAAGAACTAAAAGAGAAAAAAAATGGTTTAAATTATTACTGGTGAGATAATGTCAAATTTTTACAATTTTATTTGTTTGAGATTTTCATACATAATTTCATATCTATATTACTCGTGCCCTTCCTTGTCCATGCTCAAACTCCTCCTGCCCTCCTATTAAATTCATGCAAGTGTTCATGGAAGCTAGAAGAGTGCATCATGCAAGTGTTCATGGAAGCTAGAAGAGTGCATCAAATATTCTGAAGCCCAATTTACAGGCAGTTGTGAGACATACAGTGTATGTGTTGGGAACCCAACTCAGGTACCCATGCAAAAGCAGTGTGCTTAACCACTGAGCAACCTCTCCAGCCCCCAGCCCCTAATGTCTGTTTTGAATCTTGTAACCTATCTTTTACTGTAGTATTTCATGAAAGGTTGAAAAACATCTTTCAAATCCACATATATTGGTGCACACCTGCAATCCCAGGCCTTGTGGAACAGAGGAAGGATGTGTGTTACTTCCAAGTTTTAAATCAACAATATAGGTGACTAACTAGTGGGACTCTGTCTCAAAAAAATTAGAAATACATTGTTCACAGGACATCTTCTTTCCTAGCTACTCTTTGATTCAGACTCAGTGAAAGGGCTAAAACGAGCAAAGATGATTTCAAGAAAAACATTATACTACATTTGCATTTAAATTCAAGTTATGTTTCTTTCAATTTCAATAGATTCTGGCTCTCATTACACATTTATGTGCATATAAGTGATTCATTATAATTCTTCTGTAGACATAAATTGTTTTGTCTAACATTATTCATATCAGTTTTATTAAGAATATATAATATAGCACACATTTTGCATGTGTTACCTTCCTTTGTAATTTCAGTCACAGGAAATAGGTAGCATGCTTACCCTAATTTGAAAACCAGAAGATTCACCCACTGATATAGTTAAGTAACTTTCTCATAGGTAGAATTCCACAGAGTTGGGATCAGAACCTAAACTTAAGTAGGTTTATAAAACTAAAACTTAGAGAAATATAAAGAGACCCAAGACATTTTTCCTTTACTGGTTTCTGTATTTCTGTCTCTTTGTTTCTTTGTTTCTTTGTTTCTTTCTTTCTTTCTTTCTTTCTTTTTGAGTTGGGGGCATTTATTTATTTATTTATTTATTTATTTATTTATTTATTTATTTATTTATTTATTTATTTTTGAAACAGAGTTTCTCTGTGTAGCAGCCCTGGGTGCCCTGGAACTCACTACTTTGGACATCAGGCTCGCCTTAAACACATAATAGAGATCCATCACCCTATCCCTTCACCAAGCAACACAGGCACAAAGATAAATTTTTCATTGCAGAATTTGAAAACTCTGCCTTTATCTTTACACCTTTGTGCTTTTTTCCCTTTGAAATTGCTGCCCCAGAATAAATTGTGAATAGCCAAAAGACATCTGAAAACAATTTGAACCTCAGTAAGAATAAAATAATTGAAATGGAATTTTGAAGAGCTAGAGACTGTTTTTACCTTTGGGTTTGGTAAGAATAAAATAATTGATAATCTATACATTAGAAATATCATGTGTAAATCCCTGGTATCAATTGTACAATTGGGTATGGGGATTCTTTTTGGCAATTTGCCAATACTTTTCAGAAATAAAATATGTAGGAATATTCTGTTGTGTGCAGCAATTAAAGGAGAGTGAAGAAATGATCAAAGGTTCATCTATACATTGCTCCTTTATCAATTGACAAAATGATAGTAATTTATATTGTACACAATATTTCTCCTCATGAAAATATTTCTTAAGTTTGTAGTATACAAATGCATATGAAATAGAAAACTCCTGAAACATACTGAGATTTTCAATGGCTTATGGATTATGATCGTCCATTCTTTCCCTTTAATTTTCTTGTCTTTTATGGCATTGGTGAAAATAAAGAGAAACAATTCAGAGGTATTGAGGTACACACACTATTATTGAGCAAAGAATGGACTGAGGCAAGTGGAAAAAAAGTCTTCTTACACCAGACTTCCTGGGTTCAAATCTCATCCTGTTCTACCATTAACCAAGAGAATTCTCAGACAGTAAAGATTGCGGTATCTTGGCTGTCATACTGATAAGTGGAAATAATCATAACAACCCATCATACACAGTTTTTCTCAACACTGGGTGATAATGTTTATCATGGGACAATTGACTGCTACATTTTATTATTGCTTTAATTAAGAAACAGATCAGGTGGCAGAAAAAACATGAAAAATAATAACACATAGCCTCCTTTAAAATCTTGTACAAAAGAACCATTCCTTTACTCAATAAAAACTGACAATGAGATGCCTTCTCCCTGTGCCTAATAAAGCTTTGAATTAGTTCAATGACACTGCCATTAATCAGGAGAGTATCTGCCAAATTAAGCTTGTTCCATAAGATGGCTTCAGCTTTGTGTGCTGAAACAGGTTTCTATGAAAAATTTCAAATGTAAATATGAAATATTCAAAGATCTTCTTGCTAGGGTAACTGTGCATTCATCCAAAAGTGATTATGATACATGCTACCTTGACTTCTCAAAATTATCTGTTTCAGCTACCTTAGTCACACCTTATTATAAAATTCATAAAATAGATTATTTTAAGCTACATTGATCTTCGTGCTTTGAGTACCTGTCTTAGAAACGAACAAGACAAAACCTAACTCTCATGATATATAAAAGCATATTGATTATTTTAATGTCTAACTGTAGCGACATCTACGTGTTTATATAAAGAAATTACTTCAAAGGCTTTTCAAAATTCAGGATACTTAAAATTCCGAGCAATTATGCTCTATAACAATAATGCTTTCTCAAAAGATTCATTCTGGTGCATATAATAATTAGTTGAAATTCCCATAATAAAAACCCTCAGCTTTTGTTGGGTGCTCTTTGCTTTTTTTTTTTTTTAATTTTACATATTGATCCCAGTTCCCTCTCCCCCACTCCCTCTTTCCCTCTTTCCTGCCCTCTCATGCCCCCTGACCACCCTCCCCTCCAATCCCTTCTCTCCCACTCCACATGTAGGATGATGCCTTCCAGGAGGGGTCATCTAAATCTGTCAAGTCATTTGGAGTAGGGGTTGGCCTTCTCTCCTGTCTCTAGGGTAAGGGAGTATCCCTCTATGGAGAATGTGCTACCAACGTCCTTTTGTGCACAAGGGATACATTCTGGTTCCACTGTCTGAGATCCCTTAGGCTGCCTAGGCCTTCTAGGGGTCTGAGTCAGTCCAGTGCTGGATTCCCAGCTATCAGTCTGGGGGCCCATTAAGCTCCTTCTTGTTCAGGTCAGCTGTCTCTATGTGTTTCTGTAGCCCGGTCTTGTCCTCACTCTCTGTATCTGGATTCCAGTTTGGCTTAGTGTTTAATTGTGGGTATCTGCTTCTGTTTCCATCAGCTATTAGATGAGGGCTCTGTGATGGTGGATAAGTTAGTCGTTCATCTCATTATCAGGAAAGGGCATTTATGGTAGCCTTTCCACTGTTGCTCAAATTGTAAGTTGGGGTTAGTCTTGTAGGTCTCTGGATATTTCTCTAGGTTCAGTTTTCTCTTCAAACCTATAATGGCTTCCTCTTTTATCTCTCTCTCTCTCTCTCTCTCTCTCTCTCTCTCTCTCTCTCTCTCTCTCTCTCTCTTCTTGTCTATTCCTCCCGACTCCATCTTTCTAGTCCCATGTGCTGCTTTCCTCTCCTCCCTTTCTCTTTCTTCTAGCTCCTTCTCCACTCACTGCTCCCCCCAACTCCCAACATGCTGAGGAGATCTTGTCCCCTTCCCCTTCTTTGAGGTACCTTGCATGAAGGTCTTCCTTGTATTTTAGTTTCAAATATTATGTTGTAGTATTTGCTGCCAATTCGATGTGTATATGTTTTATTCTATAGAAGTGTCAAGAAAACTTCCTGTAGTTCTAGCTTGTAGTGTATCAGGTGATAGTGATAGGCTTCATTATTTTTATAGGGAAATTAGTCTCAACTCAGATGTTAATTATTGAATCATTATCGTCATGATCAGTGGGTATGGGATATTATTTTGTTGAGGTACAAGTTATTGATCCATTCTTAGAATTAATAAGCATGGAAAACAAGGTTGGTTTATGAAAGAAAAGCTGTGCTAAAACTAGGAAAATAAATTATAGAAGTTGGTGACAATGACAGACACAAGATCACCAGCTCTTCAGTAAGAACCTGAGGAACAAAGAAAGTTGAAAATACTGAATACATTTTCAGCATCCCATATGCTTTATGTAGCCATTATGCTATAACTTCTATAATAGAAAAATCAAATAATCAAAAGTTTTACTTGGATTTGTGTGAGTTAGCGTTTTATTAATTTGACATAAGCTAGTGTTATTTGGGAAGAGGATCCTCAACTAAGAAAATCCTTCTATCATATAGCTTGTCAGCAAGTGTTTAGGACAGTTTCATGATTAGAGATTGATGTAAGAGACTCAGCTGGGGGTGGTGCCACCCTGTGGTAGGTAGTTCTGGGAAGGCAGGCTGAGCAAGCCATGAGGAGCAAGCCAGTAAGCACTGTTCCTTCATGGCTTCTGCTTCAGCCACTGCCTCCTTGTTTATTGATTTCCTGCCCTGACTCCCCTCAGTAATGGAGTGTTACTTGGATGTGTAGTATGAAAAGAAACCTTTTCTTCCCTAAATAGCTTCAGGTCATGATGCTTTATTGAAGCAATAGGAACTGTAACTAAAAGAACAGCTGTGTGTGAATTCTGTTTCCACAATTCAATTCTTCCAGAATCAGTCATTAGTTATATATTTAGGCATAATCTAGCAATGAGATTTAGACAGTGTTAGACTGAAAATAATTTTAATGCATGCTACTCCACAAGACATTTTGGTTGCATTATGCCTCCTAAAAACGTGGTAAATTATTCTGATAAAAATCAGCTTAAAATGGACATGACTTGCCAGTTATGGAAAATCAACTTCCCTTTTATCTATCAAGACTTGGGCCACATACATCTACACTCAATCAGAAAATGACCGCTCCTTGTTAGTATGTCTGGCACAATGGAACATCATTCTGTGGAAAGTTTGTTCACATTTACTTTAGCAAAATGCTACATAAATAGTCCACATCACAGGTCCTGACAGATAACTGATCAGAGCACTGCTGTTTCCTCCGCTGTTTCTTTGCCTTCCCCTTTCATCTATCTCTGTTTTCATACCACTGCCACTCCTCCTTTCTCATGTATATCTATGAGTCTAATTTTCTTCCTTTATCTTTTTGCCTTTCAAACTGAATTTCAAAGACAGGGTAGCTGTGCAGTGCATGCATATAAAAAGCATCACAAACTGTATGGAACAATAGGCAGATGGCAGAGAACAGATGAGAAGTCAGCTGTGTTGACATGTGCTTCTCACAGACTGTTAAGTGTAGCAAAATAATCTTAAGGATTCTGAGAAATGAATGAGAGAGCAGATAAAATTTCAGCTACAATTGATAAAAGTACTTACAATCAATAAACAGATTTCTTATAATCATGAGAATGAATTTGTATACTAAAGCACCCAAGTGAGTCCATAGGACAAATGTTTTACACACTGAATTCTCAGTCATAATGTGATACGGTAAAGAATCAATAACAAAAAAAGCAATATTAAAAATTAAAATGCACAAAAATGAGTTGGCTTTCCTCAATAGTTCGCATGGATAGGGTGGGAATTCAAGAACAGCAGATGTTAGGAAAGTAAAAAACATTTTAATAACATGAAAACTACTGATACCAACTGGTAAAGAACAGAGTAAAAGTCAAACCCCCAAATCATTTCCAGAAACGAGTGTGTTTTACATTTCAAAAGCTATCAAAAGTGTTGGCCTCTTCTGCCTAGGACAAAACTAGGCAACAAGAGAAGAGCCAAAAAAATAAAAGTATACATGATCCTGTAAACACAATAAAATGATATCTGATAATGTATAATGAGCTTTAGACTTACTAAATCACTTCCCATGTGGTGTCAAGACCAAAATGTGCACAATCAGGACAACTATATAGCAGAACACTGATGATCCTGAAGACCAAGGAAGCAGAAGTATAAGAAATGAACCATAAACAATAGTATGAAGATATAAAGATTAAGACATGAATGTAGTAACACTACCCATTTTATGCCAGTAATAAATAACTGTAAAAGATAATAAAGAATCACTAAGATTTATAAACAAAATCTGTTTAAATTAGTTTACCAAGAATATTTGTTCTATTTTAAATTCTGAACATCAGAATGTCATCTGGCTTGGAAAAATGACAATATATCAATTATATCTATTCTTTTTTATTTTAACTTTTTAGATTTATTTTTATTTCTAGTTTGTGTGTGAGTGGATGCCTGCAGCAGCCTGAAGGGGATGTCTGATCCTCTGTAGGTAGAGTTACAAGCAGTTGTTAACTGATACCTTTAGGTTCTGGGAAACAAACTTGAATCCTCAGAAAAGGCAGCAAGTACTCTTAAACACTGAGCCATTTCTTTAAATATTTAGATACCTTAAAAACTCTTGAATTGCCCTCACCAATATCATATAAATATAAATAATACGGACTGCCTGGGAGGTTGTTGGTGAGAAACTCTAACAGCGTTTTGCAGTTTAATTACTTGTCTCCTTAAGCAAACTATCAATAGAGACTACATTAGTTCTTTAGGCACCATGACAAACCTTACCAAATAAATTGATCTTGGCAGTATAATCTATCTTGTAACTAATTCAAAGCACCCTAATCAATTCATGATAAACACCGCACATGTTCTTGTTGTTGTCAAGACTGCATATGTTCTGCATTCCCTGAAGGACTCTGGCTTCAGTTTCTCATTCCTACTATCTCCAATTTATAAAATATATATATATATATATATATATATATATATATATATATACATATATATATATGTATGATGGGAGATGTTATTCTGTATATATGTTTCTCATACTGGTTAATAAAACACTGTGGCCAATGAGATAACAAGATAGGCGGGGCTAGGAGACCAGGAGGAGGAGAGAGGAAGTAGGGGGAGTCGAGATGTAGCCCAGGGAAGAAGCAAGACGCCCGCTATGGCTTCCCGATAAGATGACCACGTGGAAATACTTAGATAAGTAGAAATGGGTTAATAATTAAGGCAGAGCTAGCCCATAAACAATAATGGTAATTGGCCAGCAGGATTGTATCAAATACAGAGTCTCTGAGTGTTATTTGGGGCTGGCGCGGCTGTGGGCCCAGACTGGCGGGCTGGCAGGCTAGCGGAAACATACAGGCTACATATATATATTTATGTGTACAGTGCTTGATTTATGATAAGCATGTCTCATCAGATCACATACAGAGGGGCATGTAAAGATACAGCAGAAACAGGTGGAAGGACATGATCAAGTTAGTCAGGTAAGACTGGAAATATTTTGATGGCCACGGCACATTTAACAGTTTCTTGGATGACAAGTGAGAGCCATGTGAAGAATGGTTACAAAGCATAATTATATTGACTAAACAAACAACAGGAGCTTAAAGTAGTTTAAAAGCCATGAACTGAAAGGGAAACAAAACAAACAAACAAACAAACAAAAAACAAACATCCAGATAGAAGACAGAATTAACCATTTAATACACTGTCATTTAACTGAAAAATAATGTAATTATCTCAGCTGTCAGGTATGATACTGGCTTTCTTAAATACTGGGTGTTGTTCAAGTGGATCCTGGACTATTACTCTATAAGGAATTAGTGAAGCAATAAATCTATGAAGAAATCTTGGGCTGGGTAACTATTTTTTTAAACATTATTTTTATTGATTTTTCTTAAATTTAATTAATCTATTTAATGTACATTCTGACCATAGCTCCACCAACACACCTCCTTTTCTTTTATCCCCTCATCTACTCTTCATCTATTTCTGTTCAGAAATGGACAAGCTTCCCATGGATATGAGCAAATCACGGCATATCAAGTTGCCTTAAGACTTAATACCTCCCCTTGTTTTTAGGCTGGGCAAGGTAATCCTGTATGAGGAATAGGTTCCCAAGAGCCAGCCAAAGCATTAGGAACAGTCCCTGCTCCCATTACTAAGAGTCCCACAAACAAACCAATTTATACAACTGTCATATATGTGTAGAGGGCTTAGGTCAGACCCAAGTAGCCTCCCTGCCTTTGATTTAGACTACATGAGTTCTTATAAGCTAGGTTAGTTGTCTCTGTCAGTTTTAGTTTAATGTTCTTGACACCTCTGACTCCTACAAACCTTACCCCTCCCTCCTCTTCAGCAGGATTCTCTGAGCTCAACCTAATGTTTGGCTGTGGGTTTCTGCTTCTGTTTCTATCAGTTACTGTATGAAGACTCTCTGGTAGCAATTGGGGTGGTCACCAATTTGATCACAGGAGATGGCCAGTCCAGGCTAAGTACACACTATTGCTATGAGTGTTAGCTGGGATTGTCCTTGCAGATTTGTGAGAGTTTCTCTTGCATCTGGTTTCTACCTGACCCCAGGAAGCCCTGCTATCCAGTCATCTCAGAACTCTGCCCTCCACCAACTCTCCAAAACTGATTCCTCAAGTTCTCATGCCCACCCACCCCCAGTCCACCCAAAAGATGTTTTTCTATCTCTCTTTCCCAGTGAGATTCATGCATTCCCCCATGGGTTCTTCCTAGTCTTTCTGAGTTTATTGACTGTAGCATGGTCATCCTTTATTTAATCAATAGTTATATCTACTTATGAGTGGGTACATACCATGTTTGTCTTTCTGGGATAGGTTTGGGTTACCTCATTCAGAATGATGTTTTATTTTTTCTTTCAAACTATTTGCCTTCAAATACCTGGTTTTTAATAGTTGCATACTTGTGTAAATGTACCACATTTTCTTTATCTATTCTTCAGTTGAGGGGCATGTAGGTTATTTCAAGGTTCTGGCTGGGTCTTGAGATATATTGTGGAGGTGGATAACTTTAAGCCTTGTGCCAAAGATTAATAAGGCTCCTCAGTTACAGATAATATGCTTATAGGGGCAGAGAAATGACAGTTTGTGACATACAATTTTAAAATGGTAGATGTGAGTAGAAGCCCAAGTGGAAGCATGGTTCCCAGACTGGTGTTGTTAGGATAAATGGTACAGGAGTCAGAGAACACTGAGCATGGAGAAATAGATTATATTAATTATACAAATAAGATTGTGTCTGCAAAGACCATGCTCATAGGTAGGACCATCTGTAGTTTATAGCAATGGAAATAGGAAGAGATTCTATTGGTTAAGAACATATAATTTTTTTTATAATCAGACTGCCCTAATTATGTATCTTTAGCACGATTATAATATTGAACTAATAAATGTGTTTTTTTCGGGCTAGAAGAGCTGTTTCATATGTAAGATCTGGAATGTTTAGCAGTGACATTTATCCTCATTCAACGATATTAATCATCATCATTGCAAAGAATATGAAGTTGAGTTTCTCTGACAAGTGCCTTTTATTTAAAGCTCTGAGATGATTGGTTGCTTGAAAGGATATTGCTCCATTCTTTATGGAGAAAGAGAAGGGGAAATGGATGATTCAGAGATGAAGAGCTTGAAGCACTTAATATGGATGGTTCCTTGAGGAGCTTTGCTATGATGAGAAGAGACTGTGTGACTGACTGCAGGAAAAATGCAACAGAGCAGAGCCATTGATAATAAATGCATGCTTACACACTACCAGCATGTAAAGGAGCTGTGTGCCAGAGATTTGCTCTCTAGTTGCTGACTGCATTTGGATGCCTGTATTGTTGTTCAATTTTAATTATTATTATACTTTCTTATTTTAAATATCAATCCCAGTTTCCTCTCCCTCCTTTCCTCCCTCCCTCCTGTGCTCCCTAACCACCCTCCCATCCCACTCCCCCAATCCACAGGGAGGGTGATGCCTTCCAGGAGAAATCAACAAAGTCTGTCAAGTCATTTGGAGTAGGACTAGGCCCTCCATCCTGCCTCTATGCTAAGGGAGTATCCCTCCATGGGGAATGTGCTCCCAATATCCTTTCCTGAACCAGGGATACATCCTGGTTCCACTGTCTATGGTCCCTTAGACTGCCCAGGCCTTCTATCTGAGACCAATGTTCAGGGGGTCTGAGTCGGTCCAATGCTTTTTCCTAGCCATCAGTCTTGGGGTCTATTAGCTCCCCCTTGTTCAGGTCAGCTGTCTCTGTGGGTTTCTGTAGTCTGGACTTGCCCCCATTTTCTTTTCACTCTTCTGTCTCTGCAAGTGGATTCCAGGAGTTTGGCTCAATGTTGTTCACTTTTTAAATGACTATAAATGTAGATGATAATTCATTCTGTGATCTTCCAGATAAATGGCAATTTCCTGATCTAGCATTAGGCTTTGTGAATGATTGTACAGACTTGGAAATGGTGTCCTAACTTAACTATGTGTTTTATCCACAAAAATGGAAGTGTGAAAATAGACATTCAGTTCCTCCTTTATTCCTGCAAAATTAAACCATTGACCTTGCATAAACTTTTGCACACATCTTTTTGGAATAATGATGGTATTGTATAGATCAATACTATGCTGAATAGTGTCAAAGCATTTTTATTAAGATGAAATGATAGTAACAAAATATGTCAAATTGACTGATAGATCAGAAATATTAAAACAATGTGAGACATATTCAAATTTAAAGTTTATTACGCAGTTTAAAATAAAAAAGAATAAAAACCTAGAATGAATTGTGATTTTACTAATTAGGTTGCTCATTTTGTATAAGCTATTTATAGTTCACACTCATCCTGATTGTTGTTCAAAGGTAAGGGAGCAGCAATAGATGGTTAAAAAGAGTCTATTTCACAGGGACATGTCAGTATTCCTGCTGAAACTGAAGCCAGTTTGTGCAGGACTGAATCTCTACTTGGTGAACAAGATGCTAAAATTCTGTGCTCTGAACCAATAGAGACACTGACTTAAGTATGAGCAGTAAAGAGGTAGGAGAGGAAAGCACAGGGGTTAATAATAATGGATGGAATCATGGACTCAAGAAAGTGAGATGTGAATAGTTGAGAAGAACTTCAAGGAGATGGAATTAATTTTTCTTACCATCTGTGTGATCTCAATGATATTTTCCCCAGGAAAATTAATGAACAACCTGAAATAAACTAGGTGTTTCTTCAGCAGACACTGCATTGAAAAAACAGTAGATGGCTATTGCAAGGGCAAGAACCCAATGAACTGTGAACTCAGACATTCCCATAGTATCTTTATTAGGCAAACAGTACAGGCAACATAAATAAGCCCTGGCATAAGATAGGGCAGATGAGTTTTATTATCATAAACCTTTTGTTTATGAGATTGGGTAGACAAAAAGAGAAAAATAAAAAAAAAATACATGCAGTGGTTCACAAAAAATAAGCATAGAGGTAACAACTCTAATGGCTGCCTGCACTGCTTCTCTGATCTTTCAACTTTTACCCCCTAATATCCCACACCGAGTTTTCATTTAATAAGACTAATTAGATTTACGTTTCACTAGACATGTTTTCAAAGTTATATGCAGATATATTTTGGATAAATAAGTGACATTTGAATGCTTCAGAGACCTACAAAATATGGTATTTAAGATGTTTGATACCTAAGGCTTTTCATGACAGTGAGACATGTCTGATCCTGGCAACGCCATTCTACTTCATAAAAAGATGATGAGTTTCAAAGAAACTCCAAATAGAGTTTGCTTTCATTTTTGCAAACCTAGCCATTTTGGGGGCAAGAAACTGCACTATCCTTGACTGCAGACAGTATAGTGTATAATTTGGACAGGCAGGACACAAAGGAAACAGACTGCTGAACTATGTCAAGACAGTCTGTCAAATAGTCTAGGCCTGTAGGCTGAAAATGGATGCCCCAATATTACAGAGGAACCTTGGGTGACAGATGTCATTGTCATTTCTATAGTTTTGGAAGTTGCTTGTTCTGTACTTCCTGTTTACTCAGGGAGTATTATATCCTTCTCAGGTCTCTGATTTAGTTAAAGAAGAGATATTTATAGTTTTGCTTGCTACAAAATTCAAAAAAGAAACTTCCTTAAAAGGTATAAAGTGTATAAGGCTGAGAGACATAAAAGCTTAAATTGTTTTTCTGAGAAAATGTTTTCAGGCCTAAGAGAATAGTTTTGCAGTGGTAATACAAGTTAGAATAGGAAGGGAATTAGATACAAACCTTTGTACTCACAAAGATAGGATAGATGATAGTAGTTTCTCTGAATTTGCCAAATACAAATGGACTGTGCATTGTGAATGTAATCCTTACTTGATAACTGCTCTTATTCTATATAGTTTTATTGTGCTAAAGTTAAAGCCTTTCCTTTTTATTTAGACAGTACCTGATAATTGTTCCTCTTGCATATACTTTTGCTATATTAGAGTTAAAACCTTTCCTTTTTATATAGACAGAAAATGTCAAAAATTTGGGGAGGTATCTGATCATACTGTGAACCCTGAAGTTGCATTTGTGTTAATTAAATAAAATTATCCTTGAATTAGGAAGCTGCAGTAGCAACTAGTTGACTGAAAGTAATCATAGACCCTCAGAGGGTATCTGGGAGATGTAGACAGGCACAGGAAGTATTGGAGTGGGGTTTGGAGTGGAACAGGTTTTTCTGGTTTGGTGTAGTGGAAGCATAGATGGAGAGAGAGAGAGAGAGAGAGAGAGAGAGAGAGAGAGAGAGAGAGAGAGAGAGAGAGAGAGAGAGAGAGAGAGAGAGAGAGAGACCAGAGCCATTATAGGTTTGAAGAGAAAATAGAAAACTGGCTCTAGAGAAATGTTCAGAGACCTACAATGATGACCCCAACTAACAATCTGAGCAACAGTGGAAAGGCTACCTTAAATGCCTTTCCCTGATAATGAGAGTGATGACTACTTTATATGCCATCATAGAGCCCTCATCTAGTAGCTCATGGAAACAGAAGCAGACACCCATAGCTAAACATTGAGCTGAACTCCTGGAATGCAGTTGCTGAGAGGGAGGAGTGATAAGAAAATGAGGGCAAGACCAGGCTATAGAAACCCACATAGACAGCTGACCTGAACAAGCGGTAGCTTATGGAACCCCAGACTGATAGCTGGGAAACCAGCATTGGACCAACTCAGACCCCCTGAGTCTGAGTCTGAGTCTGAGTTGATCTTAGTTAGAAGGTCTGGGAAGTCTAAGTGACCTCTGATAGTGGAAGCAGGATGTATCCCTGGTGCAGGAAAGGACTTAGGGAGCACATTCCCCATGGAGGGATATTCCCTTAGCCTAGAGGCAGAAGGGAGGGCCTAGTCCCTACTCCAAATGACTTGACAGATTTTGTTGATTCCTCATGGAAGGCATCACCATCCCTGTGGAGTAGGGGCTGGGGTAGGATGGGAGGGGGTCAGGGGAGATTGGAAGGGAGGGATGGAGAGGAAACTGGGATTGATATATAAAATAAGAAAAATAATATATAAAAATAAATAAGTTTTCTAATTCAAAACTTTTTAAACTATTTTTGTTTTGCCTCAAACTCTCTATCTTACTGTAAGTACTCTACTTTTAGCCTTTAGTTTCTAAAATCCTTTCTTGGCTTTGTTGTTTGAGTGATATTCCCAGATATTTTCCATCAGTGCTAGTTTCATTTTTTTGGTACTTAACAAAACTGCTATGTGCTTTCAAACACTTGTTTACTATCTCTTCCAGTAGTCTAAACAAAATAAGGGACAGGGCTGAAGCTTTCCTTATTAAATGCAATCAAGTTACCCAGATTATAGTTTCAAGTATTGTCAAAGCACTAATCCAAGTGGACTTCTATTTAAAATAATATGGCTATAAAATTTCCTTTTAGAAATATCATATTGGCAGAAGTACTATTGGACAAAATATCACACTATTGAGAAAAATTCACCATAGATAAGATAAAAGAATGTCACCAAGGTCCTGAATGAGGACTAGCTGATTATTTCCTTGTGTTCCTGTGTTAATGCTTTGATGTACCTGGAAGTACTTAGTGAGGTTTCTATTACTAAAATAATTTTAACTGATGGGACTATAGTCTTATTTATGTTTATAGAGTATTTTCTTATAGAGTATTTTCTTTATCATTTCTCTTCTTAATACACTCAGGTATTTCATAAGTGCTATGATCTTAGGAATGCTGTTCACTCTATTGCTATTATTATTTATCTACACCATTAGTAATTAGTACTAAAATTATTTGTTTATAGGACTTTGTCTTTAATATATTTCTGTCATTTATTCAATAGAAAAAAAACACCCCTCACATATACTAAATATTACCCCAGATAAAAGGAAAACATATGATACCAAAAGTTTTACAGTGGTCTCAGGAGCTTGTTTACTATGGGAGGGGAAAGTAAATCCAGAGTGGGAAGGCATATAGGCAGGATTATGTATAAAGCCGAGTTTAGAAACAAAAATGGGAGGGAACATTTCACAGATTAATAGAGGAAATGACCAAAACCAAACTTATTTCTGCTCCTCATTAACCCTGGCCATGGCTCCCTTGTTTCTTTATTACTCAATTTTACTCTTTTATCCCCATTCAATTAAAATGACTTTTGGATGTACTAAGCATGCTGTACTCTATTGAACAACATTATTCTTCTTGTTGCTTTTAAAAGACTTCTAGGGACAAATAGCAGCAAAAGCATGAATAGCTATTTCAGCATTTCCCTTTAATATAAAATAGTAATAGCTTTGGCTCTTGAAAATAACAAAATTTTCATGAAGTTTTCATCATGTTGACCTGTTGTCCCTTAATCATTAACTCTGCTGATGTAACATTCTTCTCCAGTTGCTTGTATTTACTGTGTTTCAGAGTCTTCTGTGGCAACATGCAGAACATGAGACAATTGAAACTGGACCCCAGGGCATCATTTTTCTAGCTACATCTGCATGTTAATGTGTGCCAGGAAAAGTGAGTGGAAATTCAAATGTTATCTAACAAATAGAATTGTGTCAAGTCAGAATAATGTGTACTAAATAAATGACTACAAATGAATACACCAGCAAGACGGTATGTGGAAATGGCAAAGTTTTGAAATGGATATTCAAACACTGAAGTTTATAAAGTCCTGGGGTAAATGCTCTTTGCTATCCCTTCTGCCTTTAACATTAAATGCCTTTCATGGGGTCATTCCTCTTGAGAGAAGCAGAATTCTCAGAGAGAGATGCATACATGCAAAATGTGGCCAAGAAATCTCCAGTAAGAACCATTTAGGAAGTTAAAAACTTTCCCCAAGATGCAGTTAAATGCCGTGGAACCATAAATGTGACTCCTCCGATGTACAAGAGCTTTGCTTATGTTGACTTAGCAGTCCCTGTAATGTTGGTGTCCTCAATCCCCTCTGGCTCTTACATTCTTTACTCCTCTTCTTCCTCAAGAGGAGGCGAGTTCACAGGCTAAGTATAAGTGTACAGTAGTTGTTAATAAAGAGTCCCTGGAATGATTTTGAGGCTCTTGAGGAGTAACAGAACTAAGTTCTCTGATAGGAGATGTTATTCTGTAAATATGTTTCTCATACTGATTAATGAATAAAGCCCCGTTGGCCATTAGGAAAGCAAGATAGGCTGGGCTAGGAGACTAGGAGGAAGAGGAGCAGTCAGCATGGAGAGACTGGAGAGAGCAGCATGCAAGCCCGTTGCTCTCTGATAAGATGACCACATGGAAATACTTAGATAAATAAAAAATGGGTTAATCATTAAGACAGAGCTAGCCGGTAAGAAATGATAGTAACTGGCCAACAGCACTGTATCAAATACAGAGTCTCAGCGTGTTAATTGGGGCTAGTGTGGCCCTGAGACCAGGTGGGCTGGCAGAAAATATACTTGCTACATATTGGCGCCAACGTGGCTAATAAGAACTTTCACTTAAAACTAAAAAAACTCAAGAAATGTTTTAAAAACAAAGGAACAAAGATAAGCAAGACTTCTTGGTAGCAGCATTTTTCTCAGTTGGACTTTGTTCTGCTAGAGATTTCTGTCCCTCTTTTAAAGGAGGTTTCCAAAATTAGCATAAGCGGCAAAAAAAAAAAAAACACATTGCTTTTAAAGAGCTCTGCTAACAATTCATTGGTGTGTACAAGAGCTGTAATGAAGGTTTACAGTGTGCTTTAAAATATACATAGGCTTTGGATAGAAAGAAAAAAAATAAAATAAAATGGTTTTAAAAAGACAGAGTATGGCTGGGTGTGGTGGCACACACCTTTAATCCCAGCACTCTGGAGACAGAGGCAAGCAGATCTCTGTGATTTTAAAGTAAACCTGGTATACAGAGTAAATTCCAGGACAGATAAAAGTTACACAAAAAAACCCTATCTCAAAATATGTAAAAATATAAGTAAAAGAAATAGAATAATAAAAAGCCACATAAGATGGAAAGCACAGAAAAACTTTGGATATTGTATGCTGTTCTGTTATCTTTAAATTGTTTGACTGCTGAGAAAATAACAACATCTGTTAAAAGAAATGCTGCTGGATTAATTCAATTTATATATTTTAAAAATGCTTTGACTCCAAAATTTAAATCTAAGGACAAGTTACTGGGGAAAAGGATTTCTATTTTTGTTTCCACAGAAAATGAAAAGCTGTGAATTCCTTCCAGACTAATGAGGTTTGATCAAGCCAGACTGACTGAAACAGCGTCCCAGGTGATCCAACATTCAAAACCGTTTGTATAAAGCAGCCTTGAAGATTACAGCCAAGATTTCTGCGTCTTCTTAGGACCCCCATGACAGTGCCCCCTACCATCAGGAAGCAGTTTGGAAAGAACAATGCCCAAATTCACAAATATCATTTATAAATGATTGTTTTCATTTAAATAGAGTTGGTTTTAAATGTATAATGATCACAACCAATCTCCTTTTAAAGGTAAAAAGGGGATTATGGTATAGGTATGAATACTTTGTTTTGGAATGGATTTTCATTTATTGATACAATTTAAGGTCAATTTTGTGATATGTATATTTCTCCTCTTGTTTAGATATCATGTTTATATATCTGAGTTAGAAATGTAATGTATAATTAAATACAGATGATACATAATTACCTATGAGAGTTAAAATTTAGAGTTAAGTTTGTTAGGTTTTCTAGATGTATAGAGATGTATTTGAGATGAATACTCATTCTTCAAATCTTTCAAAGACCTACAGAATATGGCAGTTAAAGTGGTTTAGGAATTTTCTTGACAGTTAGACATAACTACTGGCAACACCACCTGCATCAGAAAGAAAGATGGACATTGAAGAAACACGTGTAGTTTGCTTTCAATATGGCAAGATTAGCCATTTGGGCAAAATACTGCTCTTGTCTGGACTATTTGACTTTATGCTGAATAAACTGGACATGTAGGATCCCCAGGTGAGTGACTGCTGATACAAGATGAACAGTACTGCGGGATTCCTACTTCATGGAAGAGTCTGCCATACATTCTGCAAGACACAGAGAAAAGTGATGGAACTACTGCCAATATAGGCAGACAGTTTAAAGTTTCCTGCTTTGCTGAGGAGTCTGCCAGACACACTATGGCCTATAGGCTGAAGATGGAACATTACAGAACAACTTCAGGTTACTGACCAGGCCAATTGTCTCTGTCATTTCTAGACTTTATATATTATCCTTGTGTGGTCTTTAAAGGAGTTTAAGACAGATAGTTATGGCTATAGTTTTCCTTAGTTAGGATTAAGATAAGTTACATATAGGAATTTAGACTCAAAAAGATAGGATAGATGATATTTTCTTTAAGTCTTACAAAATGTTAATGGACTAAATATTGTTAACTGTGATTCTTATTTGATAACTGTTGTATGCTATATTTTCCTATGTTAAGGTTAAAACCTTTCCTTTTATTTTATACAGAAAGTGGAGATGATGGAAGATATTATTCTGTAAATATGTTTCTCATACTGGTTAATGAATAAAACCCTGTTGGCCAATAGAAAAGCAAGATAGGCGGGGCTTGGAGACTAAGAAGAAGAGGAAGTAGTAAGTAGGAGTCAGTATGGAGAGACTAGAGAGAGCAGGATGCTGGTGTCTCTCTGGTAAGATGAGACCACATGAAAATAGTTAGATTAATAGAAATGGGTTAATCATTAAGACAGAGCTAGCTGATGAGAAAATAGTAACTGGCCAACAGCATTATATCAAATACAGAGTCTCGGTGTGTTAATTGGGGCTGGCATAGTGGTGGGCCCAGGCCGGCAAGGAAAAACCTGCATGTAACAGTTCTCTGATAGAATTTTGTTAAAATAAATAAAACTAAATCATGTATAATTCTTTCCATAGATAGCAGTTTATTAATTTATTGTTAAAAAATAACACACAAGTGAGTACAGCACTCAGGTAGGTATATTAGTCAATTAATGACAATTGTACACAGAGTGATATTTGTGAGACACTTTATGTTTTCAAAATGTAATAAATTTTAATGCATTTTCTCATTCTTAATTAACATCCTTTATTTAGCTTCCTGGCAGAGAAGATTATAATACTAATTTGTTGTTCAAACCCATGTGAGATTATGGGCTGCGGATAAGGAAGTCAATTACTTCCCTGGATAAAGAGCAATGGATGACATTTCTTCTTATTTTTTCCTCTTTCCACCTTGTAGAATCACTTTTGCTAATTCTTGTTGTCAATGATTTTAATATGATTTGGAATCTTTATCCATTCTTTTATACATTTGGTTTTATGTATATGTATGTAACACAAATAGTATCATTTTAATGATTTTAAATGTGAAATAATAGTAATTATATTTTTAAAAATGTTCACCCTTCATCAGGATCCATTTTCTAGATAATTCTCATCAAAATTAAAAATCTGTATTATTTTTTAACTACATCTCAAATGTTCAATTTTACCAATAAAGATTTGGGAGCCAGATGTTGGGGTGAAAACTTGCTAGCTCAGAGAAAGTACCCAGCTGATCTTCTTCCTTTGTCAATGTCCCAAATAAAGAGTTTTCTCCTATACAATCTCAAACAAATCCCTTCAACCAAATGTTTCTTAATTCTACTTCCTGTGTGTCTCAGTTATCTTGACTCCCTCCTACTTTCTATGTTCCTTTTTTTAGTCACTTTCTGTCAACTGGTGGTTTGCTTTGCTTCTTGACCTGTGGTTGACTTTATTTAATTCTGTTTACAATAATCAGAAACTCTTGGGTTAAAGGTGTGTGCTAGTGTTGAACCAGATTTTCCCAGTACATAACGCAATCTCTAAGGTTCACAGGTGTAATCAAACATCCTGCAATAAGTCTGTAACCACTAAAGAATATCTCATTCTAGGCCTTCTTACCTGTAACATAATTCTATATCTATGGTTTTATATTTTTTGGATATATTATGCAAGTGAATTAGTGCAATATTTTCTTTTCCTATTTTCTATTCAACTTGGTGTTTTCAAGGTTATTTTGTATAGTAGTATACATTAGTTTCTGATCCTTTTATAGGGATGCATGGTTTTCATTTTTGTGGATATACTTTTTAAATATGTTGCTGTGTGCTTGTGTCATTTCTTATTTTATGTGTAGTGTAATGCATGCTAGGAAAGTGTTTTGCCAGAGAATTGAATTCCCATCTTCATTTCCACCCCTTAACTATTTAATAGCTAGTTATATATGCCATTATCTATAACAGATTAAGAGAATTTGGAATACCCAATCTTAAATGGAAAGTTTCCATCAAATCTTTTTCTGCAGAGCACAGGGAACCCTGATGAAGAGGAGGAGTAAGAAATGTAAAAGTCAGAGAAGATGAACTACACCAAGAAACACAGACTTCTAAATCAGCCTAAGTATCACTCATATAAACTCATAGAGGAGGAAGAAGCAATCACAGGGAAGACACAGGTCTGCACCAGGTCCTCTTTGCTTGTATAATGGATTCCAGTTTAGTGCTTATATAGGATTCCTGAATGCGTGAGATTACTGAGTTTCTCATTATTGTACCTTCCCTTGGGCTCTTTTCCTTCTGTTGGTTTGTTGTGTTCAAATTCAAGTGAAAGTTTTTGTTTTATCTTACATTTTATTTTGTTATATTTTAAGAATAATAACTGAAAACCTAGCCACCTGGACAGGTATAGCTGTCATTTATACCTGCTTGGAGAAGTGAAGTAAGTTTTCTCCAATTGAGTAACAAGACAAACCAACATGATACAGCAACAAGTCCCATTTGAGGCTTGCCTTAGAGTGCCTCACATGTTCAGGAGTAGCTGACCAACAATAATGGATTTCACAGGGTTTTGTGTGTGTGTGTGTGTGTGTGTGTGTGTGTGTGTGTGTGTGTGTGTTTCATATTTGTTTACAATCAGGTATTTTTTCTTTATTTCTTTGTAGGTGGATTTGTTGCTGTATCAATGTTTTGTTTTTTGAGAACTTAAAGTTATGTAGGTCGAGAGAAGAAAAGAATCCAATAGGGAGGGCTTTGGAGAAGGGAATAATATGATGATATATACTATATATACATATATTATATAATATACACATACTAGATAAATATTGGACCGGCAGTGGGGAAAAAACCTGCTCGTAACAATATATAATATAATGTATATAAAATATATGAAATATTATATATATATAAAAAATTTTATACTAAAAATACAACTTGAAAAACAAAACTTGGAAAAGAAAATCTGTGAGTATCCTTTTCAGTGTCTGTTTTCAATTCTTTTAACATCTGAAAGTAGAATTCCTATGTTATATGTGGTGTAACTTTCCTAGGAATGAATGTTTGTTTCCCCAGCATCTGTACTGCCTTACATTTCATGAGCTTCAATTTGTGTTGTTATTACTGACTATGGTTTGTTGTGACTCTCAGAGTGAACATCATGGCAAATTCGATTTTCATTTCTTAATGACTGATAATGTGGCAGTTCTTTGCTTTTGAGAAATATATATTAAAGTTTGTTCTTCATTTTTACAGAAGAATTCCCTATATTTTGATTTGTATATGTGTTTTTACATATCTTACACATTAAAAGATTACCATATTTGTGATTTGTAAATAGTCTTCTACTTTGAAAGTGAATTTACAAATTTTATCATGATGTCTTTTAAACTGCAAAAGATTTTTTCATTTTGATGAAGCTTAATTTCAATAGCTGCTATTAGTTTCATATAGACGAATCTATTGTAAATTATAACTATAAACTCATAAGATTAAGTATTTTAGTTCTGATTCACTTATATGGTATGTCATAAGCATCACAATTCATTGTGTATTTTACTGCACCAGCAGTAGAAGATGTTTTATTTGCCTGTTCAGTGGACATGTCAATCCTGTCTAAAAGCAAAGTGTCACAGCTCTTCTAGCTGTCTCTAATAAACAAGACTTTTTCTTAATTTTTAATTTATTTTATTCTTCAAGGGGCTTCTTTTTTAAGCCATATATATTAATACTCACTGCTGTAGCCTCAGTTTTTATCTGAGGAGATATAAGGATTTGTATGCTCCCAACCTTGACCAGCAAGGAAGACGCGACTCCGGGAAGATCTTCTTCATGCAGTTTTAATCAGGATCCTTGAACATGCTTCTTCTGACTTGCGGGACCCTGGGGAAATGCCTGCACAGGCTTAAATCCCCTTGCACTGGACCCTGCAGATAGGCTACTCTAACGTGGAAGCAGACAGGCTGAACAGACTTAAACAAATAAGGGCTTGTTTACGCCAGATAGTGCTCACCCTCGGGGAGGTGGAAGGCGCAAGCCAGCGCCATCTTTAAGGTGCTGCACTTCGCAGCTCTCTAAGAGGATTATTTTATCTCATTCCTGTACTTAAGTTTCTTCTCTTTGAAGAAGAAATCATGGACAACATTGAATCTTGTCCTTTAAAGAATTTATGTCTGCTATAAACTCCAAGTAAGAAATGAGAAGAATATGGAGAAGGAGGAGGATGAGGTGAAGGAGAAGGAGGAGGTGGAGGTGGAGGAGGTGGTGGAGGAGGAGGAGGAGGAGGAGGAGAAGGAAGAAGAGGAAGAAGAAGAAGAAGAATCTTTCTCACAGAATATTATTGTTTTCTTGGGCAGTTGGAAAGTCAGACTCAAATCAGCACCAGAACAATTATTTTTTAAACCGAAACAACATAAAGCAAGTTAATAGATTTTGTTTTTTAAAAAATAGGAGAACAAAAGCACCTAAATGTATATAAATAGACCTTGTTTTCCAGAAGGAAGTAGTTTTCCATTACTGGGTTTCAACAAACTCCAGTAACCTCAATCACCGATATTTTTGTCTATTCCATAGCTATCCTCTCATATAGTATATTAAATTTTAAGGAAAAACATTCATCTCCCGCTTATCACATGTTTCAAATTCTAAAGTGGGTCAAATGTGCTTTTTCCTCTCCCTTATCATTGCCTTACAAATCTGGGCAAATATTAACAGGCTTGGTGACAATTGAAGATGTACTTCCTCCTCATGTGTTTATGACCTTACTTCCCTCTTTGCTGCTTACCTAGAAGAAGTTCCTGTTTAGAGTTTAAATTACTATCTGAAGAGGTAGACATATTTGGGCTTGGCTGAGGATTATTAAGGTAATGAAACTTTCTCTGGGTTAAAAAAAAAAAAAAAAAAAAAAAAAAAGAATCTCCCTATGGCCCTGTATAGAGTTTGAAATTCCAACCTAAATAGATCTTTATATACTACTGTCTCCTTTTAAAAGGTACTTAGTCTGGGCCTGTGAATCACCTGGCCAAGAGTCCACTCTTCAGTTCCCTCCTTCAGAAAACTAATTAACTTAAAGAATTCGTGGGTAGGTGGGAGCCTTATTACTCTTTGATGAGATCATCTAGTTTGCCTCTGAGAAATCCCTCCTTTGCTTGCAGCAGTTTGCAAAGCTTCCACCAGGCAGAACAGAGAGATTCTGACATGAAACTTACCTGCTTCTCTGACTTCAAGTTTTTCCTTTACCTTTTCCTCCCTTCTTCCTTCCTTTCCCCCTTCTTTCCTTCCTTATTCCTTTTATCCTCCTCTTCCTCTTCTTTTTAAAAGTTTGTCATTGTTATCATCATCATGTGATGTGATGTGTGTGTGTGTGTGTGTGTGTGTGTGTGTGTGTGTGTGTGTGTGTGTCTGAGTTTCAGTTTATGTGTTGGGTCCTTTGAGTTGAGTTATAGGTAATTGTGTGCTTTTCAGTATCAATGTTAGGAACCAAACTCGGGTCATCTGCAAGAGCAGTGACAATACTGAACTGCTGATTCAGCTCTCTAGCTTCCTTGTATTCCTTTTTCATTAGGTACTAACCAAAACCTGGGCACTCATTCCTTGAAATGTTAGGCCTTCTCATTCTCTGAAGCACAGTCTCCCAACTTTGACTTTGTATTGCTTGCCATTCATTCATTACAAATTACATGCCTGTTTCTGGTCCTCTCCTCCATCTTCCTTGTCTAGGCAACTTCTGCAGATTTTTGTCAGCCTGTCTGAAACCTGGGATTTGAGGACCTTGAGTAACGAAGCTGACTACAATCTAATTCTGTTACAATTTTACTTCAGTTTCAGTGTTTCTTTATACACGAATATAGCAAAGAAACAATGATCCAAAGAAGATTGTTTGAGTTCTAAAAAACATGTAAATAAATGACAATAAGCCCATATTAAATATTGAGAGATCAGCTCTTTCCTAGGACTTTCTCGGGACAGACCAATTTAAACACAGTTGCCTGGCATGGACTAAAAATTACATCTGGAAAAGCATGAAAGCAGGCAGAAGTCTATATCCAGATTCAGGGTACACTGAACAGATTGGATTCTATAGCTAACATCTGACTCCCAACAAAAATAAACATGTCATATAAATTGAATGTAAATGTTTAGCTCAAGAGGCACAAAATCACATCCCCAAAACAATGCAGTCAACAAAATGCTCCAGAGGTAAAAAGTCCTCTGCCTTTTTTCCTGGAGCCTCTCTCATAGTTGCCCAGGGATTTGTTCACTATGCATCATTTTTTGACCATGCTCTGAAAACTTCCAAGACTTACAGCTTATCTGCTCTATTGGTTTTCTCTCAAATTCTAATAAAATTGCCTTTAAACTTACTTCTGATTTCATTCTTATATTAAGGAGACTAAGAATCCATGAACGGGACCACAGTAACAGCTATTTTTCACTTTCACCTACAATTTCAGTGTGTTAAGGAAGAAACATGAAATAAAGTTCAAGCATTATTTTGATACACATGTCCAAAGATGTTCAACCTAGATCATTTCTGACTGACTGGTACTAAGGACAATGTTTATATAATTATTCTAAAAGTTTAGAGAATTCAATTAAGAGAGTAGAAGTAAATGAATATCATACCTGTTAACATGTGATTACTTCTACTCTACAAATTTACTGTGATTAGGAAATAAAGCAAAAAACATGTTTTTAATGGTTTTTCACACTGCATGAGTTTGCTTCAATTCAGGATGTGTTTTAATAACCTGTAACTTTCTTGGCTAAATTTCTATAGATCTTAGTATTAAAGTATATTACATCTACAAACGTCAAACAAAAGAAAACCAGAGAAGTGTGAATAGATACAGTCTCTAATTTACTTTTTTTAAAACAGTAAATTCTACACAATATAAGGAAAGGAATAACTGCTGGGATTTTCATGTGATAGAAAAGCTTCAGGAGGCAGACAACTTGGTCTTTAAAATGCTGTTTTGTATTGCAGAAATGGAGCATAATAAGTGGCCTCACAGCTGTAGGTAAAGTTTTTGTTTGACAGCTTACTAATTTAAAGTTAAAAGACTTCAGAATAACCAGAGAATGACTCAAGGCTGTCACACACTTCTCTACCTGAATAGTATCTTAGATTTTGAAAGCTATTCAAATCACAAACTTCCAGTAAGTTAAACACCTAGACCAAAATCTTGGAAAAATATGAATCAAGCTTGCAAAGTCTCTGCCATCTGTCTTAATGGGCAATGGAATTAACATAGATAATAGGACAACATTTGTAAACAAGTCACTTTTATGGGAAAGTAAATTCAAAATTGATGTGTATTCATTTTCACAGTACTCAGTGTCTTTAATTGCCCTAAATATACACCAAACAATATACTTTTCTCCTACTACCATCCCTATACAATTCCAAGTATGTGGTTATCAAACACAAATGGCCTCTACAGGCTCATATATTTATACAATTAGTCCTCAGTGAACTGTTTGGTAAGGACTTGGACATGTAGCTTTTTTGGAGTATGTGTGTCACTGAGTTTGGACTTTGAGTTTTCAAAAACCTGTGCCAGGCCTGCTGTCATTCTCCTTCTTTGCTGCCTCCAGATCAGGTGACTTCAGCTGATGCTCCACCATCATGTTTGCCTGCCTCCCACTATGATAATTAAGTACTAGCCCTATGAAACTGTAAGCAAGCCCCCAAATTAAAGGCTTTCCTTTGTATGAGTTGCCTTAGTCACGGTATCTCTTCTTAGAAATAGAAATAAGATACTGGCATATTATTTTTTTCACTGAAGTATTTTTGAAATTTGATCTTATCAGTTCTTATATGAAAAACTGATTTTGTAGCTTGATTGTGCATTTTATTTATGTATTCTCTTATCAACATTGGAAGTAGTCAACTCTGAAGATTCAGTGTCTTTTTTTCTCACTTTAGTAGGGTCTTCTCCTATCCCTGAACATCCTCTACCCACCCCCAATACATTCATGTTCATGAACCTTCTGTAAAGCTCTTTCCTCTATCCTAGGACCCAGCTTTCAGAAATGGATATGCAATAATATATCTATAACTTATTATCAGGCAAAAACACAAGTAAAATTTAATGACTGAAGGTAGATGAATGGTGGATAGATAGGAAAACTAGTTGACTTCCTCAAATGTAGAGAACAAGCTGAAATAAAGCCTTATATAATAGGCAGGAGTGCAATGAACGCCATTCCTTTGAAGCACATATTAGGCGGTTGTTAGGTCAGTGGTGGTCATGGACACCGCAGTGTTAAGGGTCCTTCTTTGTATATGATCCAGGTGAAATGTTGCACTCTTTTCTTAGTCTGGAATGTTTGGTAGTTTCCTACGCTTTGTATATTTTAATATGCCATATGCTCTCATGAACCTAATAATTCATATAACCTACATAAATTCATATGTAGGTAACCTTTTGTCTTTTATGAATAAGATACTTGTCAGTCTGCTTTGTTGGTGGTGTAGACAAATGAAGTGTGTAATGTCCTCAACAAGATGCTTCAGCAATTGTTATCAAAGTATGGTCAAATGGTACTTGTCAATTGAGTTGACCTAGGACAAGGCCCAGCCTGCAAAAAAAAACAAAAACAAACAAACAACAACAACAACAACAACAACAAAAACACTCTTCTGTATATTGTGGAGGAACTGAATACACGGTGCAGCCAGATCCCAACAACATATAGTTGATCTCTTAACTCTGAAATGTTGCTTAGAAATGTTGTAGTTTTTCATTTGTACAGTTGTAAGAATCTTTAAAAAAAGGATTCCTAATTTGCTTGTGTGTAGGGAGCATTGCAGTTTCCTTATAGCAACCTAAATATTCAGTTTACTTTTAAGTGACTTCAAATTGCTATGAATATCATAAAAATAACTTCCATTCATTTACTCAAATCATTTGTTGCTTAATCACCTGTAGATTACAGTTTACTTTGCTCCTCAACAAAGGCAGAGAGTTTTGTTACTAGAATTTCAATTATACAGTCCAATATTAGGGGCTTTGTGAGATAAGAAATTTATTTTGATTCTATTTTCAGACATTTCACTATAATTATTGTTATTAAGATATTTGTATACAAATTAGCAATATGAGAAAAGGAAATAGACCTGTTGGTCACTGTGCTATGTAGACATACTTTCTCAGTGCTGAATTGCCTGGCTAGGACAAAATGGAAAGAACTTATTAGTGGGAAAGGCTTGAGCTTGGAGTACAAGAAGTGTGGAAATCAAGCCAGTTCCTCAGTTATTGTTCATTCTGTCACTCACTGTGAGTCTCAGATCATTTTAGCAGTCTGCTTTCTTTTTTTCTTGACAGCTCCTCCTGCTTTCCTGCCTTGGGTTACATTTCCTTAGAATCCTAACCATAAAGCATAAAAAGCAAAAGCAAGAAGAAAGGAGAAGAGACTGATTTGAAGACAGGGAAGATGGCAAAGGGAGATGAATACTAAATTCTAATATTCCCGAATTCTTTGTATTCTTCCCCAATTTTCAATCCAAGACTTCACTTACTAAACACCTCTCTAATATAAGGTAAGAGGAGTTTGGGAAGCTGGAAAGATCTCAGAGGTTAAGATCACTTGCTTCTATTTCAGAGGACTTGGGTTCAGTTCCCAGAAACCTATAATTCCAGTTCTTCTCTCCTGCCCTCTCTTGGCCTCCCTAAGAACCTGTTTGTAGATGGTGTGCATAAACTCATGCACACATAAATAAGAACAATCAATTCTGACAAAGGGAGAGAAGTTTGATGCTGATGTCATGATTCATTAGAAACAACTTGAGTCCTCTTACCTTAATCTTTGACAGTTTTGCTTAACCATCCTATCATTTGCATGATGGAAGACTGCTTAGAATTCAAATGCAACTTCACTGTTGACTTAAGTGGAATTTAGTCAATTGAGAGGTTTTCAGGATAACATCCAGCTCACTACAGCTTGGCTTATTTAGACACAGTTATGGAAGAATGAACAAACTAGGAAAGGTAGGCAGGCATTTCAAAGCTAAAGACTCAATTGTAATTGATTTGTCCCAAATAACTAGAGCCATTTAGGACAGAGGAAAATTAGTGAGGTGGCATCTGCCTTGTCTTAAGGGTCCAACCATTAGGAATAATATTAACAAAGAGATGTCAAGTAAAGCTCCAGAAGCAACATTTTAGGTGAGCAGGTAAAGCTACAAAATGAACAAATGGCATCATGAATTGTCAGTGGTTCCTGGGCTCTAGTCAATGTTGAATTTTAGGAAAATCTTAAGCATTCATAGAAAGACAAAATATTCTGTTTCATTCATTCTCTTTGGTTTTCATTAGAATATAAATTAAAGGAGTAAAAGCCAGGTTATGTCTATCAGCTGAATGGATGTCCTGGGTATTTTTTCTGGAAACAAGTATAGACAGTTCAGTCAAATTTAAGTAGAGCAAATGAGTCCATGCAAAGATGTTTTAGAAAATAACTAAATGGAAAAATCTCAACAAAATCTGAAATTAGTCACTGATTTCCATTTCAGTTTTTATGTCAATTAAGGAAATTCAAGAAACAATTAAAAAGTACTCAAAATAATTTCACATTTTATAGCCAAAATTAATATTACAGCACTAATTTGTATCTATTTTAGAAAGTGCTCATCCAAGATTTGTTGAAAATGAAGAGGGTATTTTCTAGTAAAATCTGGTTCCCTTTAAGGTAATATTAACTGATGGTGAACTGATATATATCAGAAATTTCTACAGATTCAATTTTAAGGGCATCATTCAATTCTGACAACCTTCAGAATATTAACAAATTCCAAATCAATCAGAACTAAGGTACGATGTAACATAATATAATATTAGTAACACAAATGACTACTATATAAACATATAAAAATATTTAAAAGCACCTTAGAGTTTAAGGCAGAGATAAGGGGGATGTATGGAACACAAATCTCCCATTTCTTTTCACAGCATTATTTCCCCCTTGGTTATTGAGATCTTTACAGATGTACTCCCTCTAAGTGCTTTTGTCCTCAACTGTAGGTTGTCTCTTCACCCTCTGCTTGTCTGCTGTGCAGATAATTTAAAACTTTATTTAGTCTAGAGATGGAGTTATTCTCTGTAATACAAATTAGGCTGGAATCCATGATCATCTTTCCTCAGCCACCAAAGTACTGAGGGTACAGTGAGATGCCACCATATCTAAGTGCAGAAACTTTTCAACATATTATAATAATATCTGTTCCTTTGAACATATATTGTTTATTCTGTGTTATCATATTAAAATCATTTATTATATCAATTTCATGAGGCTGGTTTTGAACAAGATAAACCTTAAGGTTATTATGCTAGGAAAATAAATCAACTACTGATTGATAAATACTGTGTAATGCCACTTAAATAAAGAATCTTATAGAAGCAGATAGTTAAGTGATGGATACCATGAATGGGGCTCTTCATGCTTATGTAGTTGGGAAAATGTTTTCTAATGAATACAGATTTTAGTTCAGACAAAATCAAGAGCTTTAATGCACACACAGTAACTTTGTTGCATTCTTAAAAATGTTTTTCAAAATTATATTTACATGTTTTTACCACAAAATAAATGAATGTAGAGCCCATTTAGCCATTCTCTGCTGCACAAAAATAAATTCTATCTGTTGATCTAAAGTTAATCACCACATTTTGGCTAGGTGGTAGAAAATAGTATACCAGTGCCAGAGCTATTTTC
Source organism: Cricetiscus sungorus (assembly GCA_030556225.1). NCBI lineage: Eukaryota > Metazoa > Chordata > Mammalia > Rodentia > Cricetidae > Cricetiscus > Cricetiscus sungorus. The sequence continues at coordinate 111,568,095 of JANBXA010000651.1, read as the reverse complement.
CATTATTTATTTGAACAGCAAGTTAGCTCAAGACATACCTGAGTTCCATAGATTATGGACTTTTATTGGTTGTGTGACGTCTTTCCCCCAGATCACTACATACGAATGAGAACCTTCCTTGGAGATTTATTACAAAGGTTACAAGGCTTTATACTGTATGAAAATAGCCTAGACTTGCATTTTGGTAAATTTCACCTAGGAAAGGCTTTATTGAATTTTAAGGTTACACTCTACTTTTAAAAACAGAAGACAATTCTCTTGATTAAAAAAAATGTTCCCACCAGCACAATAGATTAATAAAATTTTATATTAAATGCCTAATATCATTATTAATACATTCCAGAAACCTATTTAAAAGGTACAATGCATCACTAAAGCAGTATCTGTGTGCGTTCTAATGTATTCATAATCATTTTAGATAATTTTAGATACTCTAATCGTTTTGTAAAGGAATTAACTATTAGAAATTGTCATTTAACAGATGAGACATTGCTACATAGGGCTTGATAATTGCCCTCTACTTTTGGAAGTAATCATGGAAAAAAATACGAAATAAGTAAATATCTGTTCTTCTTGAATCATGAAATATTAATTCTAAAGAGGTTGGAGTCAAAAAATAATGTTTTAAAACATAATTGCTTTGTTTATGCATTTCATGGTCAATCTGTTGTATTAGACTATCTATGAGAGCAGAGAGCAAAACATGCATAGAGTCCTGCATAGAGGTACCTGAAGATTAGGAATGTCAATGGTTCTGTGTGGCACATTTTCTGTTAAGCTATTTCAGATCTAAGTACACACTTCTCTTCATTGTCACTCAGAAAGGAATGTCCTTGGTGCATTTGTAGTTAGCAGATATTTCCAGTGTTTTTTATGACAAAGAGGGCAATGCCAATGAAGAGCCTCATTTTTGCCTCTGAAAGAGTGACCTTTATACTTCACTCATATAAGTGACATTATTTTAGCACCAGATGACTCTGCAGTCACATGTCTAAGACTGTCGGAAAAGAAATGGTCTTTGTAGACATGAGCTTTGTCCTTGCTAATCTCTTTTAATTTTAAGTAATTTAAGTATTGTTTTTCGTCCCTGGAAAGTAAAGAGAGTGAAAAAAGTTTAAACACCTATCTTAAAATTAATTTATTTTGTAAATGTTATATTAGAAACTAAGATTTGTACCTCTGTTGCAATACCTTGTGATGTTCAGAAACATGCATATATTGTGAGATGAGCAAACAAGCAGAAACGTCTGACCAATACACCAGAAATGCAGTTTTCTTCTGTCATTAGCATTAGCATCAACTGTGAAAACTTGGTCTACAATCTACACACAGTGATCAGAATTTGATGGTAAGGTCTAGCAGATGGCCTTGTATAATCCTCCAGCACAGTACATTTGCAAGTGACAGCTCTAGTAGATGAAAAATCCACCGAAATAGAAGTGTGAAAATATGATTGCATGGAGAATGCTTGAAAGGAACAAAACAGGGAATTGATCACATCAGACAGTAATTAATATGAAGTTCAGCTGTGTATCACAGAGGTTGGTAGATAATTATGATCCCTGTGAAATTCTGCTATATCTTATGGAATGCATAGTCATTGTACTATCCTGTTACATGTCTGCACACACACACACACACACACACACACACACACACACACATACACACACACACACACGCACTCACACACACACATACGCACACACATACACATTCATTCTCTCTCTCTCTCTCTCTATCTCTCTCTCTCTCTTCCCAGATAAGAGAATGTATAGCATGTTATAAAGAAATACAAAACTTATTAAAACAGATCTTCATTATAGATTTCAAGTCCATGGCACCCTTGTTCCATCCAAAGCATTCATAAGCATGTGTAGCAAGGCAAAGTTTCCATTGTAAAAGATCTCATTGAAATGGTAAAAGATGATGCAGTGCATGGGGTCATAAGGTAACACGGAGAATTCATAACTCAATCCCTACCCTATTGGGAAGGAGTAGACATTTGTTGTTCAATCAGGGTAAACTGTCCCCAGAAAATACTCGTAGTATTTTTTCTACACATAGTTAAGTTCAGACAACAGAGACAACTTCTGTTCCTCTTGACTCATTTGAAACTAATTAGTAAACTTTGAATGTAGCAGGATGCTGGTGTGTGACTTATAAGATCCAATATCACCAAATCATATAAGATTGAACTTTCAATGGTATTCCCTTATGAGTATTGCTTGTGAACCCTTACTGCAGTAAGTCAGCATATAAATGAGTCGAGGAAGTCTTATTCAATGAAGGAAGCCAGAAAGCTATAGTCTAGATTAGCTGCACTAATCTGAAGTTGCAGCTAATCCATTATAGTCACTTGCCCCAATTCAACCCAGTGTCAGGTTGCAAGAATGTATAAACATACCAGCAAAAGCATTAATGATTCCAAAAGCATGAGAATTCTTCCTGAGATGTCAGCGATACTCACAATGGATGACATCATCCTATGGCATCACAAAACCCAGGAAGTCTAAATGCATAACATGACTATTTTGTTTATTTGTAGGCATTTATTTGTTTTATGCATATGTGTATATGTATTCCTGCATGTTTATTTGTTCTCCAAATGGATTTTCTGATGCCCAAGGAAACCAAAAAAGGGTATCATAACTTGTAGAACTGAATGAAGTTAGAGAAGATTGTGAACTGCCATGTGGGTGATGGGTACTGAACTTTGAACCTCAGTAACAAAAGTAAGAGCTCTCAACCATTGAGCTATTTCTCTAGCCCTGTATGACACCTTAAAATTAATTTTAAGATGTTTTTCCACATTAGCTTTAGCAAATTTTGTTGACTATTTTAAAATCTCATGTTACATTAATCATAGACATTAGAAACATATTGAGCAGTGGTAAAGAGGCAATTACTTAAATAAAGCAATGATAAAATATTTTTTTTGTCTGTCAGTATGTAAGCTGATATTTAAGTTAGTACTATACATATTCTGGCCAGTCAGATAGACAACAAGAAAATGTTGATACAGATTTAATTAAAATATCCATTGAAAATATAAAACACACTCAGTTTTATTGTCAAGTCATCCAATTCTTCTTGACTGGAGGCAAGGATACATATTACATCATTTGCTTTTCTCCTTACTATGATGCAGTACTCAACAAAAGAACATTCCAAGCAAAGGTTAGAACTGGAGGGGTAGCTTAAAACTTGCTGTATTTTTCTAAGAGACCCACATTCAGTTCCCAGCATCCACATAGCAACTCACAACTATATATGTACTTCACTGTAATTAAAACATACATTTTTAGTAAGGCAGTACGTTTGATCATTTTTATGCTTGTAGAAATGTAACAGCATTTAAGGCATGAAATTGAAAGAATTTTAATATTTTAATAATGGATTAGAATTAATAGGTGTGTTTTTAATGAAGAAATAATGTACCCATCACTCCATTTTAGAGACATCTCCTCCCAAAATGTAGATGAACCCATTGATGCTTTGTATTCTCATGTCCTGTATAGTAAAGGAATCCATTCAAAAGGACCCAAAACAAAAGAAAGAGGGCCCCACAATCCTTGCTAAGTTCAGTATGGATTATGCAGTATTGACACTATCAGATTTCTTGTGAGAGTTATTTAATAAGATCACTTAAGCATGTGCTTTCATAGTTTTTCTATTTCTCTCTCTGCTTAACAGTCGTGAGGAGGGAAGCCAGGCAGAGCAGGGAGGGAAGCAACTGAAAACATATAACAACATGCATGCATGAATATTCTAGGTCAAATCCCAATGCTTTGTATGCCAATCTAAAAACAAATAACTTTATTTATTAGCCTAAAATAAACATTAGCCTAAAAATGAAAAAAAAAGGATTATGAGCAAAACTCAGTGCATTTCTAAACATGAGAATGGCACAGCTTTGGAAAAGGAGTAAGAAGACAAAGACATGTACTGAGCTGTAAGGTGGCGCCAGAATGACACTCAGGCACATGTCCTCTAACAGTCAAGAGACTGTCACAGCAGTTTCACACTTCAAACTGTGATTACATAGATTTTCATGCATAAAATGCTGTTTACTTCTACGTGCAAATAGCCTATAAAATCATGTTTATATCTGAATTCTAGTCTCGAAAGACTAATAAAAGGCTAGATGTGAGATACAGTCCTGTTTCTCCCATAATTTTCTATCTTAGTTTAAAGCTGCTACTGTGAGCCATGAGTGGAACTGAAATTAAGTGATACTTTGTTGTTAACACCATTGTTTACCTTTCCAGTACATAATAACACAGTCCATCATATTTGCCAGAAAACCTGGTATTAGTGGCTTTCCAGACTGCCTTTCCTGACATAAACCTTAGAATTAAGTGATATGGCTATGGGGGAGCTGGAGCTAGGTCCTCTGAGCAACTTTTCTTTGTTCATTTTTAGGCAATCTTTGCAGGAAGTTAACACCATAAATATTAATATCTTTTCTTTTCATTGCTGAGTGATACCACTTGCTCCTGTCTTTTATTTCCAAGACTGGGTGACTAGACACTGGATTGGAAAGTTACTCCCTCCCAGCTATTCTCTGTTATCTCAATGAAGTATTCAAGAGAAACTGTCTTTGTAAGTACCTACCTCAACTTATCTCTTAATCTTAAAATCTAATTCTCTTTATGTTCTTAATTGAGTCATTTTTTTGCCAACTAAATTTGAGATCAACTTAGGATATTCCATGATATAAAGACATTTTCTCCAGGTATAGGAAGACCACTGTCTAACACCCAAACCATGGCTTCATGGAAAAGAAGTTGGGAAAAAATGAAGGAGACTGTTGTTTTGTTTATATTTATTTTTTACAGCAACATTTCTTGACTTTAACCATCAAAACTCTATGATCTAAGAGCTTTTCTTTTCTTTTCATATTTAGCTTAAGTGAAGTCAAGACCAAGCTGTTTCTTTCATACATTTAAGCATTATCTCCCCTTCTTGCTTCTAAATGTCTTCCCAGAGGACTGTAGTAAAAAGGTCGCTGTGAACCCCAGATCAACATGGTGTCACAAGGTTCATGATAAATGGTCCCTATCCTGTACATTTTGTCTTGTTTCTCTCGTTCTAGATCACTGAAGTTGATTGAACTTCTCCTCTCTAAATAAACATATATTCCAAAACTTGAGTTGTCCTGTAACTATGTATACTGCACACAATTAAATGTTTTCTTTATCTTTCTCCAACTTAAAACCTGAGCACTAAGCTGAGGAGGTAGAACAGTTGATGATTCTTTGGCTTAAACAACTTGGACCTAGATACTTGTACTTGCCAACTGAAACACTAACTTGATGTTGAAAAAAAAATCCATTTTATTTTGAGTATGTACTTCTATCCAGGTTATATATTCTTATAGGAACAAAATATCATTTCCTGAGAAAAATGATTGAGCAAATAATGTCATGCATTAGTCAATTTGTTAATTCATTCTTTAAAACTAGGCAAATGGTAGCCTAAGGAGGCCAGATAGAACACTATTTGCTGATCAATAAGGGTGCTGTTTGACAAACAAGCAATAAAGCTTTTCAGCAAGTCTCAGTTCTGTCCCACACGCTTATCAGCTCACATTGAAGACCGTAGCTTAATTCACTATTGCATTTCTTGGCAAAATATAGTACCTTGGAGGGCATCATCTTGAGTTATAGTTGAGACTTTTGAAAAGACAAGAGAAAAACATATCTATAAAATGGAGTTCTTTATTGGTCTAGATAATAAAAGGCTGGAGTCAAAGATAGAGGGAAATGGTGAGTGATCAGACAGAAGGAGCAAGTCATAGCATACCTTACCTCCTAAGCATTTCGACAGAGAAGAGAGCAATTTCCTTTTTCTCCCCTGTTCTTTCTTGTTACTGCCCAGCTACATCACTTCCTGTCTATCTATACAGACCTCCAGACCTCTATGGTTAGCTAGTGGCAAGCTCTATTCTCTGACCCTCAGACAGGCTGTATTTGTGTAATAAAGATATCTCCACACCTATCCACAGGGTCAAGAACCAGAGATGTATTCTAATAAATATCAAAAGTACATAACATCTAGTGTCTGCTGGCATTCCTGGACCCTGTCTGACTCTTGTTTCAGTCATTGTGTGTGTGAATCATTCTGCATCAGCCACACATGGTGTGATGAGTGCTTTGCCAAAGGTATCACCAAAGGAAGAGTACTCAGTAAAGACAGTTTAATAAATTTTCTTTCTACAAAACAAGAGATGTTTTTAAAACATAACAGTGAGTAAGGTGGTGGTTACCATGCCTTTAATCTCAGCAATTGGGAAGCAGAGGCAGAAAGATCTCTGTGAGTTTGAGGCTAGCTTGGTCTACAAAGTGAGTTCCAGGACAGGCTCCAAAGCTACAAAGAGAAATCTTGTCTCAAACCAAAACAAACCAGCAACTAACAAACAAACCCACAACAGTGTTAGCATTAAGGAATGAATATGGTTTTAATAGTCATTAAATGCTATCCCCCACCCACGCCAGGCAGAGCAAGGCTGCAATAAATTGAAAGCAATTCTTCAAAAGGCCCAGTCGAAAGTGATGTATGAGAACAGTGCTGGCTTCTTTTATCATGGCAGGGGCCATGATAAACAAAAAGAGTGGTTCTTGTACAGTAAGCCTCAACACACTGATGTGGTGGCAATTTATACCTGAACTTATTTTATAAAAGCTATGAATCACTTGTTATTACTATATGTGCTCCTCTTCTCTCTGTGCTAGGTAGACATAGTTATGGGTGGTAGATTCAATATTGGTTACTACTTGGGGAATTCCTACACCCCGACTATCTTATGTGTCCTTGTGTCAATACTTAGTCCACGAAGCAAAGGACTATAACAAGGAAGGTACATGATGGGTACAAACTATATCATTGTGAAGTTCTTAAAGAATTATCTACTCTATTAGGCAGACTTACAATATCCATTGTTTTTTTTAAACAGTTACAATATGCAAATATTAGAAGAATTGCCAAGTTCTATCTCATACCTTTTATTGCAAGTGCTTCAGGCAAGAATGTAACATCACGTTTAGGGAAATTACAACAACTATTAAAGGACAAAAATCCAGACAGTCTAACTTAAATTTCTAAGCTATCAATTGGAGAAGACATCATAAATTGCATGTTCATACTTATTTGGTTTTATTATATTTTACAGAACAATGCAATACATGAAGTGAAAAAGAAATGTTTCAAATTTAATTGAATTCCAATGAAGCATGTAAGAAAATACCACAGGGATTAGCATGTCTTTGTTCAATAAAGTTTTATATTTGATTTTGTTATCTAACTCCAATCTGTCTACATCAAGAATTTATTAACAGAAAAAGATGAAAGTTTATTCCATATGTATGCATGTAAGAAAAGCATTAATTTTGATCTATGACTTGTTAATCTCTCATTGTGAAAGAATTTAGATGTAAAATGAAGATTACTTCTGAAAGCTGCATGGCAAACATAAAAGGTCCCTATCTTTCAGAACAGGACCTGCTTGCTGTCCAAACAGGTGATAGCAGCAGTGTATCTCCAGTGACTCCCGGCATGAGCATGCTCTATGGTTTTGTTGGCAGAAGGACCAAGGGCAAGTTATCTTATTTGAGGAAATGGAAGCTGCTCAGGTCAACTTTTCTCCTCCTAAGTAGTCTTTTCTGACCACAAAAAAATTATAGAAACCTTTATTTGTTTGAACAGTAGAGAAGCTACTGCTACAATTTTCCTGTGTACATTAATGTAATAAGTACTTTAAGCTTTGCAGGCTCAGTGTTCACTGTAACAAATACCCTGATTTGACCTTAGAATGAAAAGTCAGCTCTTGTTCTATGAGGGTTAATACTTATGACTGAAAACTTTACTTATCAAAGCAGAGTATGCATAGATACTTTTTCATGTATGCTAAAAATTTATTCTGATATTTCTATTTTTCTCCAAGGGGTTGTATACTTTTACCTACCTCAAAAAAAATCAATCATGAGCTTTTTAAGAAGATTTTTTTAAACAACAAATCCTTGAACAGCTGATGCTACCATTTAATCAAGTGTGTTATGTGATGCAGCAGCTTCCCCACATATTTTTGCCATGGACCTCAGTGTGTGCGTTAAATACATTAAGGATTCCACACATAAATAACAAAGATACAGATGTTTTTAACACACACACACATATGTTGAATTTAACATGGTGTAGATTCCTCAAGAAATAAAGTATGAGGTTGAATACCTAGGGAGGTGGGAGGCACTCGGAAGTGATACGGGTGGGGAATCAATGCTCAGAAGATATTGTATAGAAAATATTTAATAAAAGAACTAGAAATAGTTTGATCACATGACCCAGATGTAGGCATTGTTTTCTTGTTATGACTACCTGCTGCTCCCAAATAACATTTTCTAAATAACTGACTTGGAGGCTTAATATTAATTGCAATGTTTGGTTGAGAACTCATGCTTGTCACTAGCTACATAAAATTAGCCCTTATATTTTAATCTATGCTTTGCCACATGGCTTCTTATTTTTCCTTAGTATGGCTTGGTCATTATCCTCTCTGTGTGTCTGCCAGCCACTTTCTGACTCAGCCCTTCTTCATTCCAATATTCTCAGTTTGATTGTTCTGCCTAACTTTATCCTGCCTTGCTATAGGCCAAATAGTTTCTTTATTAACCAATAAGAGCACACATACATAGTGTACAGAAAAATTATTTTGCAGCACCCAGGCAGCTAAGCCACTTTGGGGCATATACTTATAGGATTCTGTATCTTACTACAGAGGTACCTTCTGATTCATATTTATTGTTGTTCTATTCAAAATAGACACAGATTGGAAACAATCTAGATGTCCACCTGATAGAAGGAAAATGGCATATTTACACAATAAAATGCTAAATAGCTATAAAGAACCTTGACACTGTGAAATTTGAGTACACATAAGTGGAACTGGAAAAAAGTAATTATAATTGAGGTAACCTAGATCCAGAGAGAGAAACATCATAATTTCTCTCATCAGCAGATGTCATATTTGAATCTTCAGATATGTATGCTCCACCTTGAATACTAACAGAGGATAGGAAATTAGTAAGAGGCAATTGGGGTAGATTTCAAGTGATAGGAGAGAGAACTCTGGACTTTCTTGAAAGGAGTTTGCTATTTTCTTCAACTTGCTGATATTAAGGGCTTAGGCATTAGACATTGTATCTTTGTATATTTCTGTCATGCTCAGAGGAGTTATCTATGAAGGAAAAATAATAAAGGAAACTTCAATATCAGTTTCAAGTCTCTAAAGAGCTCCTGTGCTTTCTAATGGTTCTATGTACATTATTCTAAAGCAAAACCAAGACAGGATAAGAATTTATGTTCCCATACTTCACCCAACATTTCTGAGTAGAGAAAATGACTGAATCCTGCTTGTCCCTGAGACAAATAAGTCAATCATCTACTGCCTTAGAAATAGTATGAACAGCATAAACTGATGCATTATTTAAGGAAATTTAAACAAATTGCATTTTGAATAGTTAAAATAATAGTAAATTCAAACCAAAAGATTCTTGACAGCTATGTGAAAAGATATATTTCTTAACATGTGCAAGAACGTAGGGTTCACCCTCAGCACTTCAGAATACATAAAAAACTAGCATGATTGCAAAACAAAACTTCTCTCCATTGTTTTAAAATTTTCTAATCCTAATAAAAATAAAAATGGAAAATTTTGCATTATGATGTATATGAATAGTTATTGAATACTGTCTCTAGAAGTTTATTTTGAATTGAAATAGATGTGTATAATTTAGAGAGACTTCCAAGACATCTATAAAAACAGAACTGATTAGATTAGAGGCACTAGAATTGGAAATACAAGCTTGGAAATGTTTTATAGAAAAGCAAGAGCTTTTATTCTTTAGGAATGTGACACCAACAACTATTGAAATAATTTTTAAAGCCTTTTCATCTCTAGAATTTCCTGCTCACATCTCTACATTCAGTTGATGATTCCAGGATCATTATTTCTGTTTATCATCATCACTGCCAAGCCACCATCTCTAGAAGGTGGACTCTAGTCTCAGAAAAAGTGAGTTATCTGCAAGAAATATCACAGAGGAAAATTAGGACACCATTGAAATTTAACAAACCCATTTACATAAAATTCATATTTTAATACTTCAAAATCTCATGTATGGGAGCATCACCAATGCTAAACACATAGTGTAACCTTGATAAAACTTGATAAAACCTGTAACACAACCCATATTTTTTACCAATTAAATAAGTAGGAAAAATTATAGTCAATTTAAAAAAGATGTATATCCCTATTCATACTTATATATCCCTTCCAAGAATAATAATACAAAACAACTCAAGTATGTATGTATGCATATGTGAGAGACATATAGACAATAATATATTTAGAATATAGTAATAATAATTTACTCCATACAAATACTATCAAAACCATGAGTTAGACTCATTATACTAATAAAGGAAATTTTGTGTTTTTATTCCTGCCGCTGTTAATTTGTTACAAATACAGTGAAAAAAAATTAAGAGTGAGAAGAAATGACATCTGTTGCTGTTTATTTGGACCATGTAGCTGGATTTGTATATCCTGCTACTTATTTAGTTTCTAGCATAAAGTCTCCTCATATAGAGCAATTTTCATATGTATTTATTTTGTCAATATTTAGAAATATTTATTACTATCTATCCATTTTGTAGTTATAAATATAAAATATAGAACTGTGATGTTTGAACAGTAAAATGTTTCAAGTCTCATGACAGCACAGCCTCAGCTACCCATTTTTTGAGCTATGCCACAACGACATTTTTCTTTTTAGAAATATCATATATGAAAAATACAATGAAAACTCCTGAGATCAAAATAACATAAATCTACTTTCCATACACTTTCTTCAGTTAACATTAGAATATTAATTTATCTTCTCAAAACCAGCAATATCCCTGTTATATGGAAAATTAGGGTCTATGTGGTGACTTAGACCCTTTCTTTTAAGACATTCTTTAACTGAATCATTTGGAAGTGATGTATATCAGTTTTCTGGCTAATGTTCAATGATTTTCTTTTGGTTTCCTAACAGGAAAAATGTTTTCTATGATTTTATTTGTATATGCTTAAGATAAATTATAAATAATCTCTGTTGGTGATTAGCATTAAGTTTAAATGGCCACTGATCTAAGCACTCTAGTCTCTTTCTCTGAAAGTTTCATTAGCCATTCATTTTTTTCTAGTCAAATATTGTGGCAATATTTTATATTTTAAAGGATTTATTTTTATTTTTAAATGTTAATATAAAGTATATACACCTTGTTATCAACTCAAAACAAATTTAAATATAACATTTATCATCATCTTGAGTACCTATTTTTACATATAGTTTGAATCCCCAGCAAATTGCACAGATAGTGTTTTTAGTGACAAAGAAGTCTTTACTCAGAATCAATGACTTGTAGAATCATTTCAAAAGGGAAATTTCATCAACTTTTGACTTTGGTAGATTTAACACTTATATTAGGATTGCTTTGAAAGACAGGCATATTTATCTTTATAAAGTTTTCTAAAAATCAATACAAAAAAGGAGAAATGATTGATGATACCATATCAAACCGACTTTCATGTATTTACCCTTACAGGAAATCTGTTGGTCAATGTCTATGTGTTGGAGGGAACACCTGTGTAGATAACTGTGGGTTCTGAAGGAAGGATGGAGGATACTTTTAGAAGATCTATGGATCCCTGATATAGAGACTAGTAAATGGGTGAGAGCAAACAAAAACATTAAGAGAGTCATGGTGGCATTTGGGGGACTGGAGAGGTCGATCAATGGTTAGGAATACTTGCTTGTCTTCCATAGGTCTAGTTTATTTTCCATGTACACAGTGGTTCACTCCCTGTGAGCGCCAGGTCCAGGATCTCCACCACTCTCTTCTGGACTACAAAGTGCACTGCCCACACATGGTAAACCACAGATAATCAGGAACACACACACACAGATAAGTACAAAAGAGAAAAACTGAAATTTAAAGGTGACATTTTAAAAATAGAGTTAGAAACACCAAATTTTTTAAAAAGTATTCTGCAGTTAGTTTTGGCTCTACTGCTTTTTGTCTATAGAAGAGGAAGATTGATGTGCATAAAACAATAGAATCATTGTATTTAATCATTAACATCATCATTATTAAAAATCTTTCCTGTTACCTTATATTTATATTTATAAAGCATATTTAAGAAGAATGAACCCAATTGCCTTACTATTTATGAACAGGGAAATGAAAGAATTGGAGTTTTGAAGTACTTTTATGACTATTTATCAGCTGTGCTTAAATTTAGGTATGTTCATGGCCATCACAGGTCATTTCAGATGCATATTTATTTTTTGCACACATATATTGCTCTAACATTCGCCATAGAAGGATATAGTTGAATCCCAAGTGTCTGCGGTATTATTGAAAATTATGAACTTTATTTTTTTATGCAGGGGACCTGGGAAAGGAGAAAAATGGCTAATAGATATAAAAACATAGATGGAAAGATAAAGCTGTATTGTTCTATTGTAGAGAATGCATTTAATAAAAATGTATACTGAAAATATAAACCTTTCACATCAAAGAAGTAATAAATACTTATGGTGATAGAGACTAATTACCCAGCTCGTAGGATTCCTAAATTGTATTCTTATGTTGAAAAACCCATTATGTGCCATGAACACTTGCAATACTGTCAATGAAAATTTTAAAAATTGAAAGTGTCTCTTAATCTTTTTGTGAAGTTGTCTGACACTGTGCTTGAAACAGATGGAAAATTGATGAGAAAGTCAGCCAGTGAGCAAAGCATGCATGAGACAATTGATGCAGAGCAAAATAATCACACTGTTTCTATGGAAATCAGAAGGAAGTGATAATGAAAGAATTGGTAGAATGTGATGGAATAAATCTGGGGTGTAACATTAGCAGAAAAATGATAGTTTTAAGAACTGGGGCTTTATTTGCATTGAGCACTTATGAATTTCCTTTTCACTTTAAGTCATTATGTTTTAACTTTGCCCCGTGTATTATAAGCTCTGATTGGATAAGATGTAGAAAAGTCCTCGATCCTATCTTTTTAAGTATTGCTTTATAAAAACAAATTTTATATGCTTACATTTTCATTACATCTAATGGAAGTTTTTCTTTTTAAATAAAATACCATTTGAGTTTTTCTATACAGAGGCTTTTTCATCATAATAAGAAACTCCTGTCAAAAGAGTATTGATACAGAACAATGAATTTTCTTTTCTATACTTAAGATTATAATTTTTTACTTTGGCATATAAATAACATCGATGACACCTCAAAATGCATATTTCTGATAATTGAAGCAAAATTATTACTTACATAAATTTAAGACATAAAACAATGATATTTATCTGGCATTGGTAAGTTTGGACTCTGCCTGCTCAGTAATCTTGGAAACCTTTATTTTCACTCGTATCTTGAAAAAGGAAGCAGAACATTGGACAAAGAATGGCTGTCTAACTCAGTGACTGAGAATGGCTATCCCTGCTCACTGCAGAGCATCTTCAACATCCGCTGCAATTCAACCATTCCAGCTCAGGTTTTTACACAGATTTATACTTTGTTCAATTTTATAAATTTCAGTTAGGGCTTCCACAATCAAACAACTTGTTACCCGTTGCGTATTGGCTTTGATGTTTTATTTTGAAATATATGGAAAAGGTTTTAAAACTAAGGATGTTTGGCAAAACTAATTTTAGGATATAAAATATATTCGAAATCTTCAGTGGGAGCTAAGCAAGGCATGACACATGACGAAAATCCTAACACTCACGTGACTAAGGAAGAAGGATTAAGAAAATCCACAGCCAGATTTTGTGCATAGCTGATCTCAGTCTCAAAACAAAACAAAACAATAATAATTAAGAAAAAGAAGTGCAATCATACAGATCATGCTATCATACTAGAATCTGAGAAATACGATTTTATACAGCATTGGGGTGTTATTGCCTGGCTAAACTTGTCTTGCCATTAGGTTGACAATGACACTAGGCATAAAAATACCGCAATAACACAAGCTGTTCCCAGTCATGCATGTGTATTAGCTCCTCCACTCCTAATCTGCACATTTAAATTCACATGAAAACTTTTTCCTAATAAACTTCAGTTCTGTTCCACAATGAAAATAAAAAATGTATATTAGCTATATAGTTGATCGATTTTTTTATACATACTCTTTTGAAAATTCCTGAGAGGTTCTTTCCATTTTTGTCCAGAAGAAGTGGAAGAAGGGAGTTCATTGCAATAGACAGTTTGATATCTGGCCTGCAAAACTTAATCTCACTTTGCTGTAACCATAGTGCATAGTGGGTATATATATATTCTATTCTGAGAGATTTTTCATCTGATTTCTGGGCCTTTCAGGTCTTTCAGATTTCGGCCTTTATTCTATACCATGGAGGCACGGAGGTCAGCAAGATTGATAGAGCTATCAAAATAAGCCAATTAGAAAAGTTGCTATGATAGTTTTCGCAAGTCAAAAGGAAATAAAGGGATTCTTATTGGTATTTATTGGGTCTGCCAGATGTAGTTGACCACTACATTCTCACAGCATTATTCTGGCCAGGAAGAAACAGCTGAGGTCTTAGTTTATGTGGGCTGACGACAGAATGTTCAAAATAAAATAGGTGATAGTTGATATTTGTTCATTGTTAACTACTGCCATTGTACTTCATGTTGCAGTAAGAATCTGCCTCAGTTTACTAACTCTGTACTTTCTAGAGATTTGGTTTGACCAATAGCAAGAAACATTAATATAAGCATGTGAGACACAACTTTAGAAGCTCAGTGGAGTGAAGTGTAGAAAACTTGGGCAGTTTTCTCACTTTAGGTTTATCTTTGAGTTGTTTTGAAATTATAGCATACAGTTACCTGACATGCTACATGGTGTGTTATAAACAAATGTTCCTGCTTGTGTTTTTCTTCATCCTTAGATGAGCTTATGGCCATTGCTACAAGAGCTTATGTATAAACAGGAAAGCAGAAGCTCCTGAGTGGCATTAAGGAATCCTTAACTGACTCAGCAAATCAGCCCAGCATTCTGCTTGAGGATATAAGGTCTGGGGCCATTCAGTCCAGACTTGCCCAAATTTGAACTGCTTTTTATGTCTTCCTATTCTACTCCTGCCTCTGGCCATGCGATTGTATGGTCTCATTAAATGAGTTGCCCTGGGTATTTCATTACAAGCCATAAAGTTCTAAGTGGAATATAACGGGCCTTCCATGCAGATTTTTCGATTCAGCCTGAAAACTCGAATCACAGGGTATTTAACAAGCCCTGCGTTACTGCTTGGTTGGGAGACATTCTTTGCTATGTTCTTAGTTTTACCAGTTCCTATTAATGTTCATTCTTTGTCTTCTGCTAATCACCTCCTTTGATTCTAGGCTGTGGCCCTCTGGAAGAATTTCCCTCATGTCCATGAGCAAGGCTTGGTCTCCAGAATGGTGCTATTAGGAAATGTTAGGGACCTGTAGGAGACCAAGCTTTAGGGAAGTAAGATGCTTTAGGCCTTGGCAACATGTCCTAACAGGATTATAGAATCTTTGCTCTTCTCAATTTCTCTTTGTTTCCTAGACCAGGATGGAGTGGCCTGATTTTATCACTAACGGTTCCAATGTTATGTGCTATACTCATCATAGGCAGACAGCATGCCACCATTCAATCTTGGGGTAGGAGAGAACAACTGGTTCTCTCCTACAACATGTGCCCCATATTTGAATTCAGATTGTGAGATTTGACAGCGCACCTTTCCATGATGAGCCAGCTCTCTGAGACCCATTCAGTCTTGGCCTAGATCCACTTGAACCACGAACGGTGTACTTTTTCTCTTTGTATGGTTGGCCTCAGCTAGTTTTCTAACAATCACATAAAACTGAGCATCCGTGGAACATTGTGAAAATGTCATCAATTCTGCACCAATCAGGCACTCTCCAACAAAACTTTCTAATAATAGAAATAGCTAAAGAAATGTGTGTAGTGATAATATTCACCTTACCCCACTCTGCACCTGTAGCACTTACCATGCCCTTTTGGATGTGGTCACAGGTGCAGACAGATAAGACTGGAAAAGGATTGATTTGGGTTTGGAACCCCTTCAGGTTGCAGAGAGATTCAAAAGTGGCAGGGTCTGCATCCTTAGGGCTGGAGTGACCACAAAATAATCATTTGTTTCTTGTGTAAGTTATTTTCTCCTAGTAAATCCCATGTCATGTTACTGGTCAAGAATCCTGACTTCCATGCTTATAAATGAGCATTATAAGACCTGTTTCTTTATCTTTCTTGGAATCTTGAAGGGGTAGATAAAAAATATTGCTGTAAAGTATATCCACTCACCTTGGGTTTAAAATATATACATTACTAAGAATTAGCCTCACCCCATACTATATTACACAGGAAGGGCTATATAATGTAGTTTTCATGTTTGAACCATCAGTGTAAGTCATTTCTAAATTTTATCCTGTTTCTCCAGGTTATACAGCTTAGTAAATTATTTTTTTTTTTATTTCTTGTTGTTAGAAAATTTGACATTTTTTATGAGAAAGGAATCTGATTTTATATGGCATACCTCCTTTGTTTATAACTTCCCTGATAATCTTTCAACTGTAACTCTTACATTTTGATTGTTTTCTGCAGAATGGACACTTTGTCCAATCTGACCATCCTACCTCACCTGTGAAATGCTAGGGTTGCATATGTGTGCTGCTCCAGGATTGCATATTGACATCCTCTTTATGAATCCAAGGCTTTGTGAATGCCAGACAAGACCTCTGCCATTTCAGCTATATTGTCAAACTGCTTTATTGCTTTGTATATCACTCAGATTTACTGATATCATGACTTTCCTTATTTTCACAAGCTATTAAGCCATTTAACTCTTTTTCTTTGGGTTTTCCTTTGTGCCACTCTCTAAATACCTGTTTTTCTTATTAAAAAAAATCCATGGCGCACTAAAACAACAGACTGGAAGGTTTGTACATAGGGTAACTCACATAGTTACAGTCTATCCCAGAGATACATGGGCATGGATTTCCCCCCCACACACACACATACTATTTGTGTGAATAACTATTTGTGTCATTGGATTTTTCACTGGGACTACTGAGATACCTCTAAGAAAGCTAATCCACTGTAGTAATACAGAAGAATAACCCTGGCTTCCAATGTAGGCAGAAGAAGCAAGATAAGCATATTGCATTTCAAACATCAGTATGAAGAGTTCTCACTAATCCCTTTGTCAATATGGTTCCCATGTACTAAGTGACAGCCACATGTTCCCACTTCTACTTCACTTAGTTAAGTTTCCTTAGATAAACAAATAATAATAATAACTTCCGATTGCTCTTAGTGTGAAGAAAAGTTGCTCTCTTAGCTATCCAAGACAGGCTGGAAAAACCTGTACCCTAACTACAGTTCCTTAGTTTTTCTGAATTTGAAATTTGGGGTATATCTTTTACATAGTAAGGCTCATTTATGAAACTTTGGGCATAGATCCAAGGCCATTTAATTGACTACATTCCTTCTGAATGACAAATGAGAAAAAAATAAATTGGATAATCAAAGTCAGCAAATGAGTTGCAAATTTGCCATGAACTATGTGTCGTCAGAACTTTGCTCTTTTGGACAACCTTATATGATCATACTGATTGGCAGAGATCACATTGATTTACAAATAGAATTGTCATGACATAGAGGGCATTATTCCAAAATCTACCTCAATTAGAATTAAAGAAATAATGATGTTCATGTCAATACAACTCCTAGCTTGGTAATTAGGATGGGATTACCAACAGTAGCCTCACAACCTACTTGTCTGTCTATTAGATACCTTGACTTTTCCATTACTATGTGCTCCCTTGTTACATAAATACCTAGTTTTCCTTTTGTTACGCACAGGTTTTTCCCTGCCGGCCTGGGCCCACAGCCACACTAGCCCCCAATAACACGCTGAGACTCAGTATTTGATATAAGGCTTCTGGCCAACTACTTGTTTCTTATCGGTTAGCTCTGTCTTAATGATTAACCCATTTCTACTATTCTAAGTATTTCCACGTGGCTCATCTTACTGGAGAGTGGCAGCCTGGTGTACTGTTCTCTTTAGGCTCTTCATGCTGACTCCTCCTTCCTCCTTCCTCTTTCCTCCTTGTCTTTTAGGCCCTCCTATCTTCCTTTCCCTATTGGCCAACAGTGCTTTATTCATTAACCAATACAAGAAACATATTTACAGAAAGGCATCTCCCATCATCTCCTCTTTTCTATTCAAAATAAAAAGAAGGGTTTTAACCTTAATATAGCAAAATATATCACACAACAGTTATCAAATAAGAATCATAGTTAACAATATTTAGTCCATCAACATTTAGCAAAATTTAAAAAAAAACATTTTATCATCTATCCTATTTTGTGAGTCTAAAATTCTATATGTAACTTATCTTTAATCCTAACTTAGGAAAACTATAATCATAACTATCTGTCTTCAACTCCATCAAAGACCACAGAAGGATAATACATAAACTCTAGAAATTACAGAGACAACTCACTGCCTGGTCAGTCACCCAAAGTTCTTCTGTAATCTTCCATCTTCAGCCCATAGGCCATAGTGTATCTAGCAGATTCCTCAGCGAAGCAGGAAACTTATACTGTCCACCTTTATTGGCGGTTTGTCAGTCATTTTTCTCTGTGTCCTGCAGACTGTCTTGTAGACTCTTCCATGAAGCAGAAATCTTGCAGCTTGTTTCAGCAGTCACTTTCCTATGGGTCCTGCATGTCCAGTTTACACAGCATAAAGTCAAACAGTCTAGACAATAGCAGTATCTTGTCCAAATGCTTAGTCTTGTCATTTTGGAAGCATCTTCCTTTCTGATGAAGGTGGTGTTGCCAGGAACAGTTATGTCTCACTATCAAGAAAATCCCCAAACCATTTTAAATGCCATATTCTGTAAGTCTATGAAAGGTTTGAAGAATTCCCATTCATCTCAAATACATTTCTGTATATCTAGAAATCCTAACTAACTCTTAAGTTTTCACTATCATAGGTAATTATCTATAATCTGTATTAAATTATACATTACATTCTAAATGAGCTATATAAACACAATACCTAAACAAGAGGAGAAATATTCATCTCATAAAATTGACCTTAAATTTGTACCAATAAATGAAAATCCATTCCAAGGCAAAGTATTCATATCTATACCATAATTCCCTCTTTACCTTTAAAAAGATTGTTTGTGGTCATTAACCAGTTATAACCAAGCCCACTTAAATGAAACAAACATTTATAAACAACATTTGGGAATTGGGGTGTTGTTCTTTCCAAACTGCTTCATGCTGGTAGGGGACACTGTCATGTGGATGCTGAGAAGACACAGAAATCTTGGCTGTAGTTTGCAAGGCTGCTTTGTCCCTACTGCTTTGAATGTTGGATCACTTGGGGTACTGTTTCATGGAGCCTGGCTTGGTCAAACCATGTTAGTCTGCAAGGAATCCACAGCTTTTTATTTTCGTGGAAACAAAAATAGAAATCCTTTTCCCTAGTAACTTGTCCTTAGGCTTAAATTTTGGAGTCAAAGCATTTTTAAAATATATAAATTGAATTAATCCAGCAGCATTTCTTTTATCAGTAGTTGTTATTTTCTCAACAGTCAAAGATAACAGAACAACATACAATATTCAAAGTTTCTCTGTGCTTTCCATCTTTACGTGGCTTTTATATTACTCTGTTTTACTTCTATTTTTACATATTTGGAGACAGGATTTCTCTGTGTAACTTTTATTTGTCCTAGAATTCCCTCTGCATACAAGGTTTACTTTTAAATCAGAGATCTGCTTGCCTCTGTCTCCTGAGTGCTGGAATAAAGGCGTGTGCCACCACACCCAGCCACACTCTGTCTTTTTAAAACCATTTTATTTTTTTTCTCTCCTAAGTCTACATATATTTTAAAACACACTGTAAACATTCACTGACAGTTCTCTCATACACACCAATGAATTGTTAGCAGAGTTCTTTAAAAGCAATGCAGTTTTTTGCCACTTATGTTAATTTTGGAAACCTCCGTTAAAGGAGCCTCACAAATGTCTGTCTCTAGAAGAACAAAGTAAAACCGAGAAAAATGCTGCTACCGAGAAGTCTTGCTTGTCTTTGGTCCTTTGTTTTTAAAACATTTGTTAAGCTTTTCTTAGTTTTATGTGAATGTTTTTATGAGACACGTGGGCACCATTTGTAACAAGTATGTTTTTTGCTGGCTGCCAATCCAGCCGCCACGCCAGGCCCAAATAACACTCAGAGACTCTGTATTTGATATAAGGCTTTTGGCCAGTTACTATCATTTGTTATCAGCTAGCTCTGTCTTAATGATTAGCCCATTTCTACTTATCTAAGTATTTCCACGTGGTCATCTTATCAGAGAAGGGCGGGCCAGCATCTGTTCTCTTTCCTCTCTCCATGCTGACTCCTCCTTCCTACTTCCTCTATCCTCCTTGTCTTTTTTGGCCCTCCTATCTTCCTATCCTATTGGCCAACAGTGCTTTATTCATTAACCAATACAAGAAACATATTTACATAATGGCATCAATTAGGATGGGATTACCATCAGTAGCCACACAGCCTACTTGTCTGTCTATTAGATACCTTCACTTTACTATGTGCTCCCTTGCTACATAAATTCCTAGTTTTCCTTTAAAATTTTTCTTAAAATACAGTGGGAAGGTGCAATATAATCTACATTACAAAACGAATAAAATGATACCACTTGGAATTTATATGTAGTCAACTGCTACAAAAACTAAATCTTTGCCAGAGCACTAGAGTTCACTCTCATGTGGTGCAACAAAAAATATTTCAGTGGTTAATTAACAATGTTTTAACATTTTATTTTCCCAGAATGTTATATGTGACTGATGAATATTTTACAAATGATAACTTCACTTCAAAATTCTTGTTCAGAGTATAATCTGTCTTCTTCAAAATGATGTCTTTCCAAAGTTCTGATGAAACCAGTCCAGTAGATTTTTACTTGGTATGTGTACTTTATGATGTTGTTTATAGGAGTACAACTCTCTCATCAGCACCACTGCTTTTGGATGCTTCTTTTTGATATATTTTGTATGTCATAAATTTTATCAGGAGCATCATTAACAAATTTAGAGTAGCAATTTATATAAAGTTTTTGATAGTCATTAAATTGATGTAAGATGACCAATGAAATACTTATGTTTGATAAGGGACTTGGACAATCAGAAATTTCTTACATTTTTAAAATTCTAAATTTATACATCATATTATGACTACAGTTCTCCTTATGATGTACTTTATTCTACCAGCTAGAAAAAAAGTTCTCCAATCTTGTAAAGGAGATACAAAGATTTTTTTCCATGTTTTCCCTTTGATGTGCTGAATGTTTATTTTAACATTCACAAAAGAAACTTACAACTGAATTTTTAAAAAAATATGAGTAACTATAGAATAATATTTCATGCTTGAGTTTAAACTTAATCCCCATTGATTACAAGTCATACTGTGCAAACTAAGCTTATAAGATTTTACTCACTGTAGGCTTCTGTAGCATGGTTGTGAGGATGTATTTTGTATAAGCCCAATTTGGCTTTGTTACTTTATCTTTTTGTGTTGCTCCATTTAGTTCTTAGCTCTCATTATTGTAAGATAGCAAATTTTCTCTTTGCCCTCCTTTTCAAAAGAGATTGCCTACCAACATTTCAAATGTAAGCACATGGACCAACAAAAACAAAAGAGAAGGAGATCAGTAGAAGACAGACAATGATGTCTGTCATATGTCATGCTGCTCCATGAAAGAAAACTCCTACATCTGGCCAGTGGAGTTTTAGGTTCTAAAATGTTTTCTAACACTAAAAGAAGTTTCTAGTATGAGGAGAATATTGCTTGCTTGCTTGCTTGCTTGCTTGCTTGCTTGCTTGTTTTAATGTAACTGAGAAGTGTTAGATTACTCAGTGGCCAGAGCACTTGTTTACCCAGTAAGGGCCCAAGTTCCCCATTTTAGATCTCTAACATCCACATAAAAGGTAAGGCTCAGCACTGAAAACTGACATCTTTAGGTGAATTTCCAGTATTGATACAGACATCTGCATGTCCAGCAGCCAGCTCTCTTAGTACAGCTAGTAAAGATAGAATTGTGTAACTAGTGAGGCTGGATAGCAGATTGGTTAAAGGTGAAAAGACAAGGTAATGGCACAGTGCAAAGTGGTCCCCTTCTATACCTGTGACTGGGTCTCTCTGGTCCTGTAATTGATAATTGGCAGGGAGAGAAGTGGATGTCTTAGTCTCCTCTGCATTTTGTGCCATGGTAGAGTCATAAAGGCCCAATCCAGGCTATGGGAAATGAGCTAGGTTCCTGAGAAATAGAAACTTACTGCCAGTGACAAAAAGCCACAAAGAAAGGAAAGGTTACTGTTAATTCCTTGAAGTAGAAAGCCATAAAATATGTGCAGACTTTGAATATAACGTTCCCTCTTAACACATCCAAAGGACCCACTGACAAGCTGGGCAGGAAACTAGGTGCTTTGGGCACAATGAAGAGACCTGTGATTCTTGATAGCATTATTAATTGCTTCCTACATCTCTTATGAAAGAAAGCATGTGAAAGAGAGTCTCTATTGTCAGTGTTCTGTGTGCTGTGACTGAGCAGTGTAGATACGAATAAGTAAACATGGTATTGCCCAATAAAATAACCTATATTTAAATAAAATACAATATTCATTTTTTTAATCTCATATACATGAGTTAATAAATCTTTTACTCAGAGAATAGAGCAAAATAAATAGAATTGAAAATGAGAAAATTAATGAATTAAAGTGTATTCTATACATCTTCATATATATGTATATATATATATATATATACATATATATATATATATAGATCCTGCATCAGCAACAGTATTTTAAATTGCATAGTGTCCAAGACCCTGTCTTTGGCTTGTAATGTTGAAGGTATGAGGAACTTGGGCCATTTCAGTGCTACCATGGGCTTGGAAATTCTTGCACTGTGAGAGCAGTAGAGCTGGGTTGAGGGAATAACTTCCATTTAAAAAAATCTGTCCCTAAATATGGTAATTTTCCTGAAATGTCATCATTATGCTTTTGGAAGTTAATAAAAGTGTTAGAGCTATTCACAGAAGCAATAACTCAAACACTTCCCTCATTTGCATTATTGTTGGGTGATTGGTATCACTATTAGACTTGTCCTTCATTTTTCTTTGTGCTGTGTGAACATGCAGAGTTACTTCGGAATTGAAGCATCTGTCTTTATTTGCAAATGTATTGTATTTTTGCATTCAGCGAGAATAAGGGAACTCTGAAAATGCATTTAAACATAGTTATTTTCTATACATAACAACAAACAATAGGCATTATTGTAGACTTATTAATTGTAAATATATATATATATATATATATATATATATGCTAATTATCGTAATTTCCCTATTGTGGCTGTGGGCACAGGCAAAGACTCTCTCTTTACCATACCTCAACCTTATATTTTCCCAATTTGTCTCTTTTGTTCTTATATTTTTATTGTCTTTGTTCTTTTTAGCTTTGACAGCATGTAGAAAATATATTTGAAGACAGGCATGTTGTTCAGCTCGGTGGATACTGTGTTAAAAAGAACTTGCCTAATTCTTTTATTTCTAAGCATAGATTAT
This sequence comes from Cricetiscus sungorus, assembly GCA_030556225.1. NCBI lineage: Eukaryota > Metazoa > Chordata > Mammalia > Rodentia > Cricetidae > Cricetiscus > Cricetiscus sungorus. The sequence goes on along the minus strand of JANBXA010000651.1, from coordinate 111,544,350 downwards.
TTAACGGGACTTTTGGTCGCCTTGCTGGCAGTCACATGGAAAAATAAGCAGATCTTTTTCAAAAGCAAAAGCACTCCATTTTATGAATTATTAGATGAAAATATTTACCTCTATTTATCTCATAGCAGACAAACCAGAGCACTGAAGTTTTCAAAAAAGTGTATAAATATGAGTTTTGCAACCAGAGAGCCAAAACAAAGCATTATAGAGAACTTCAGCCAAAACTTTCCATCAGGTGAGCATCTATTAAGAGTTTTTATATGTATTTACAATAGCCAGATAAGATACACAGATTGACATTCCTTTGAGGTAGGAAGATACTTGAAAAGGAATTTGAAACCAACCAAGGTAATCTAAGAAGAATCCATTTCCATCTTCATAGATATTTAAAATGAAAAAGAAAACAAATGAACTAAAGCCCTCATATTTTGGGGTTAGAAAAGTTTATGTGGTACCTACCAGGTGTCATTGTGTCTCATACCTCTAATGCTGTTACTTTGGGGACAAAGAGCCTCCAATAAAGATTTTGGTATCCCTAGTTTTAAAAGCAGTATCAATAGAGCAAACCAGAAGAGAAGGGAGTATAAAAGAAGCAAGAGGAAGAGAGTGGAGGAGAGGAGAGGAAGGGCTAAGAGACTGTAGAGTGTAAGCAACCCTTTGGTAATGAAATTATAAAGAGAAAAATGGACCAGGCTGAGCTGAGCTGAGTGGCTCAGGATGACTTCATTCAATGCTACCATTACAGCAAGAGAGGAAGAAGCTTAAATGCTAGAAAAGTGCAAGAGTGCCTGAGAGAGGATAACTGCCATGCAATTAGGCATCTTTATTTCAAAGTGTTGCTTATCTAAGACAAATCTCTGCCCTCCCCCTGCATACACACACACACACACACACACACACACACACACACACACACACACACACACACATCTCTCAGAAAAACAGAGAGATAAGGACATTAATTTCCACCTTAACTAGTGGTCATAACAAAATACCAGACACTAGTTGGTTTAAACAACAGAAATTTATAAATTAAAAAGTTGAAAATCAAGTTATCAAAAAAGCCAGTTGTTAAAGAACATTTTTTTTCTTGAGTATAGATGGCTGTTTCGTGCTAAATTTTCTTACTACATTTTCAAGTGGTGAAAGGAGGGAGATTACTGATGTTTCTTCTTTCATAGGATTCAGGTTCTACTGTACTAACATTATGTCTCCGTTTCACCTTAACCACCTACTTCAGGCACTCTCTTCAGCAAATCCACATGATCACTGCAAATCACACAATCTGGTCAACAGCTGAGACAATATTACAATGATACACAAAACAGACATCTGCCATTTTCTTGAGAAGAACATTGCTGGATTGTAAATCTGGAACCAAACTGTAATTTTCATCAGAGGGAGGGAGAAAAATAATTTACAAAGGAAAGTTTTCTAAACCAGGCTAGGTATTACATTCCTATAATCCCAGTGACTAGGGAGGTTAATCCAAAGGACTGTCCCAACTTGGAAGACTTAATCAAGACTTGTCTCAAAATACAAATCATCCAATAAACAAATCCACCAAACAATAAAAGGCTTAGAATACAGAGGCCTCAGTTCAGTCAGTTTTTAAGTAAATACTCAGGGAAAGGAAAGTTAATTTCTGTAGCTTTCAAAATATTTCTCTGAAAGTTGATCAAGAAAAGAGGATTTTAAGGCTATTCTGTGTGTCAGTAGCACTTTGGTAACCCTCAAAACTTAACTATTGAAAATCCTCATTGCCTTTTAGTCATCAGCTGGGGCATGCATTGCCTATGGTCCTCTCCACAATGCTTACTTGTGTCTCAGGAGTCTGGAACATAGTACATAGTGAAATCAGTTAGCAGTACTTAAATGTGTTTCCAGGTTCTTCACCTACTCATTAACTGAAGGGTGAAGAAATGAGGTAGATGATACACACCTTCACTCTTTTTGTTCCTTAGACCTTACTGTATTTAGACAAAATACCTATTTTAAAGATAGTAGACAGCCTGAAACATAAGACCAATTATTCAGATTTAAGAGAAAGAGACAACATTTCATATTGATGAAACAATGACAAGGAATTGTGAAGAAAGAGAAAAAAGAGGAAGGCAGCATGAAGAGAGAGCATGAGTTCTCTTGGGCCGACATTGTCAATATTAGTAATAGTTGCTATTGGCTTCTAAATGCTTGGAGTCTCTTACTCTCTCAAATTCAGCTGCATATAAGTAGAAGTTTCTGTTATTCACCAGTTTAATCAACTAGACCAAAAACATAATCAAGAGTATGATGAGATAAGAGATATAGCTGGAGCCAAAATTTAAGGGGACATCAAAAATGAAAATTAATTCAGAATAAGATCAATTTTATTTTGCCTCATGATCTAATATAGCTCTATGTACTGATTTTGCCTTATTTTTTAATAGTATTTTCTATGAGTGGTTTGCAGAAGTTTTATCCTGAAATCATTTAATTTATCATAATTATCAAGATTTCAGGCAAACACTGACTTAAATTTTGCATCACAGAAAGTGTATATACATTGTATGATATTTAAATAAGGCATGGGTGTTAAATCTGTCTTCAAGCAGTTGCTTCTTCATGATAACAATATTCAAATTCCTTTCTTTAGACTGTCAAAATGCATATATAGTACATTATACTCACCTATGCTCAACTGACAATTCAGTAGCACACCAGAGCTTCTCAGACTCTTAAACAGTTCTGGGAATTTAACATTGTTGAAATCCCAGGAGCTTTCAGCGATTCCTTCATGAGGTCACATGGTTAAATGGTGGCAATGAATGCTTCTTAATAGGTCAGTGACTCAGCTAGAGCTGCAAAGTCCACTTAGCCTGATGTAGAAGGTTGATTGAATCTGTATTTTGTTTTTGTTGGATAGGACAGTATTTCCCTTTAAGAGGGATTTAGTGTGGCTGTGGGGCAGAGGCTAAATGCACTAAAACTGTTCAATATGTCAAAAGGAGATGTATGTTCACAAAAACAAACAAACAAAAAACTAACAAAAAAAAAAAAAAAAAAAAGGTCCTGAAAGAGAGACACTTTTTTTTACAAACAGAACTTTCTTTGCTATTTATTCCATTTCATGGTCACTTGAATTTTGTCAATGGCATGCTGTAGTTTAAAAAAATCAATGCAAATGCAAACTGTCTTTTAGTTAGTAATCCCAACACAGAACAAAGAATGAACAAAGCAGTAGAACAAAGCCTAGAATTCCCTTGGTTTACCTTCCTGAAGTTTGTTGTAGATTGAAACTAACTTCATGTTTGTCATTTCATGTAGAAATTACATGAAATAATATTCCTCTAACAGGAGAAAGTTGTGTAGAAATTGTGATCTATTATAGCCATGTGTTTGCAGCTCCTATTGACAATCCACAGTTGTCAGGAGCAAAGGAAACCCTGAGTGTATTAAGTCACAAGTGAAGGTTTGTTGATGATTAGGAACTGGCCATGACAAGGACCACCGCCTCAGATCCATGGGAAAATCGTAAAGCCTTCTACTTGTTCTGGGGATGAGGCTCAGAGGGATAGTATAGCCTTCCTCTGGTTAATGAGTGGATCTTGATAGTGTGTACAGGAAATGTCTACCATAGCTTTCTCTACCCTCTGTGTTTACAATCTGAAGACTGCTCCCTATAGTGATTGTTCCTACAAAGATTAGTTATATCTCTAGGTCCAGCTGTGCACTATGAACCTTACCTCGGTGTTCAGACATACTCCATAAACTACACCTCTTTGTTTATCTGCCTGTAATAATCCTGCATCCGTATTCAGCTGTATGCAATAACCATGCTTCTCTGTTCAATTTCACATTAAAAACTGAGCTTTGGGGTGCTAAGCTATTTCCATCAGAGATCCCAATCCACCCAATCCCAGCTTAACCCAGCTTTTGTGTGTCTTAAAGTCTGTCCTATCTTCATTCACTCATCATGCCAGCCACATCTAGTCCCTGAAAACCAATGTAAGAACATGGCACACAATTGTATCTGCATAACAGCAGGTCATATAGGACAGTGTTTTTCCTTCTCCCACCAAATGAGGAAAATAATCTATCACATGGCTCAAACCAACAGGAATAATCAAGAGATCAAAGAATTCCTTAATTTGAAATAAACCTTAGAGTCTAATTCTTCATATCTTCAATCATAAATGTTTAGTGGATTTAAGATATTGAAAAAATGTACGCAAGATGCACCATTACAACTATTTTCATCCTGGGATTTGCTATTTGAAAGTGAGTTTTCTTCTACATTCTGCAACAACTCATGTGGTTGCATTCACACTGGCATATAAAAACGTCAGTCCTGAGGCAGTGCTGGGGCTCTGGCTAGAGTTTAAAATAACCATTTGATGAAACCTTTACCTCCTGAACCATCTGCTAGGTACTATTAATCTAACAACAAATCTATGATGTATATTCATTTTATTTATTGCTTCAGTTTATTTCTTGGATTTAAGACAGGGCCTTTCTATATAGCTCAAGCTAGTCTTGATCTGATCTCAATATGCTCCATCAGACATCCAGGAGCTGGGATTATAAGTGTGTTCCACATTTCCTAACCTATTTTTAATTGTATTTCTAAAATTTTATATTTTGTGATTTTTCTTCAAGAATCATAGTTTATATCCACAATAATTCAAGTTTTATTTACATTTCGATGTCAAATAGTTTAGATGTGTATGTTCACATAGATGCATGTGTATCTATTTCCTCAGAAAATCTAGTTTGAGTTCATCTAGGCTTAGTTCAATTGTCATGTGGCTCTTGTCTTGTCATTACTACTTACAGATCTATCCCTTTGTTTGGTATGTTTACTATTAGAGTGGATAAGTACAGACAGCTCAAATGCAGTCTGCTTCAGCTTTGGTCATTCATTTCAGTAGCTGTAGTCTGCACAAGGCAAATACCTCCTAATCACCTCATCAAGGTTCACACATGGTATCATGTGTCAGAATCTCCATTTTAAAGTTGAACAAAATCCTAGTGTACTTAGAGAGTTTAAAAATCCACTCATCAGATCAGGCAATTCTATCTCTGCTGAATTTATTTATGTATCTTCCATAGAGGTTAATCCTTTATGTTAGAACTTCAATAGATTCTGCATTGCACATATTTTAAAGTAGCATTGAAGATCAAATAATAAGCAATAACTCTCACCGATCAGAGAATGAAGCAATAAATTAACATGACACCTCTGGAATGCTCCTCAAGTTATGTTCCTGATAACTTGAGAAGTTTGAAGATGGGTCACTTGAAATGATTCAGAGTAAAGAACCAAACAGCATCGGTTCTTGCTGTTTTGTGTGCATGATAGCAATGTGTGCTCTGTGTAATCGCTAAACCCTGGGTGATTGTATTCATGACCACTGTTTCATTGTCACAAAGACTTTGTATTGAGAAATACTATAAACCCTTATTTTTATTCCCTCCTGACATAGATAACCTTATAACCTAGTAGAAAGCATAAAGAGAATGGCAGAGGTATACTCCCAGTGAAATCAAGTAAGACAATTAACTTATTTTTAAAACAAATGTAATGAATTTATAATATTTAATAATATAATCATGATACAAGTAGATATTATATAAATATAAACAAACACATATATTTATAATAAATAAAAGTGCAGTGCATCACTTCTCTCTTCCCTTCCCTCTCTCTAAGCCCTGCTGTGTTCTTTCCCTTCATCTCCTTTCATATCACCTACTTAGTCCCCTCTGAAATTGAAAACCTTCTTTCCTCTCATTATTAATACTACACACACACACACACACACACACACACACACACACACACACACATACACACACACCTACACACCCAGGCACATACACACACTGGCACATGCATAATTATTAAAAATATTTTTCTGAATCATTTTAGTATTTTCTTTCGTGTATGACTTTGGGGTTGATTTCTCTATATTGCATCGCCTATTGAAGGGCTTATCTTTAGGACAGACTAAATCTCCCTTTCTCAGAATGCATTAATTTCCTGTAGTTTTTTTTTTAGGGGTGGACCCTGAGGAAATTCCCCTTTCCAAATTAGAAAGTATTCTATTGATACTGTGATCTTATTTAGGCAGTTATATTGTTGAGCTATCTTGGGTAAAACTTCCTGATCGTTTCTAGGATACATTGTCAGAGCAAATTTCCTGGCCCTTTTGCCCTTACTTTTATTCCCAATTCTGTGATGCTCTCTGAAACTTTCATGCAGGAATTGTGTTGTGCATGTAACTATTGGGACTGGGTTCCTCATCATCTATTGATTTATGCCTTTGTGACAAGTTGTAGCTGTCTGCAGTGGTTTGCCTGCTGTAATGAGAATTCTCTTTGATGGTGGCTGAGAACTACATATATCTGCCAGTCTAAGAACAAGTTCTAAAATGTAGTTAGGAATTATGCTGACCTAGTAAAGTGGAAATAGTAGGTTCTTTTCTAAGATTCATGACCACACCAGCCCCAAATATTTAGCAAAATTTTATCACCAGCCATAATTGCATCCCATTGAGTAGTCCTTAAGATCAACTAGACAGCTGTTGGTTACCACCAAAATATGAATGTAACTATTGCAGCTTTAGACATGTCTTAGAAAGCTGGTTATTATAGTGGCTCATATTATAGGTGTCTCAGCTGGAGAAAACTATCAATTGTTTCCCTCCCAAGGCAGCTTGTACATCAGTTTCTAGTCAGTGAAACTAGACTACAGGAAATAGACTTTCAGGTTAGAAAAACACCAAATCTTCTGATTCTTGTGTCTGAAGTATGTAGTTTCTTCAGTAATAGGGATTTACCTTCAACATCTCCAGAAAATAGACAGCACAGATAGCCTATATTGTTTTTGAGGTCGCTTGGAATACCTTGGTCTACAATTTGAGTTGTGATTTCTCATTCATGGTGCTGAGATTTTTATTAGTCTATGGTTTATGGTTACTGTGGGGAATGTTGACAGTTTAAGCCTAACTGTCGTGTGTGTGTGTGTGTGTGTGTGTGTGTGTGTGTGTGTGTGTGCGTGTGCGTGCACGTGTGTATGAATACAAACCTATATACTTATTTGTATTGTATATAATTTTAGGAAAATATAAAATACTACTTAAAAGATTGACCTTCATTTCTACTTATATGTGTGTTTAAATATCTGAATGTGGGCACATGTGCCAGTGAAGGACATAGGAGAGCATCAAATTACCTGAAGCTTGAGGAGTTACACATGGTTGTGAGCAATGGGATATAGTCCTAGAAACTGAACTTGGGTCCTAGGACAAAGTATCAGCTATTCTTCTCTACTGAGAAAAGGAAACATTTTTTTTTAAGATAAGTTTGTAACTTTTTGATGTAGAACTCTCTGACTAAACAACTGAAATCATTTTTCTTTAAGTAAAAGTCTTTATTGATTCTAAAGTGGTTTGTACTGCAAGAATTTGAGTCTGTGTCCTTTTACTTAAGATGCATGATAGAATTTATTGACCTATCTTGATTCTATCTCACAGCCACACAGTCTGGAGCAGCGTATCTGATGGGAAAGGCATAAGTTTTAAACCAAGCCCAGACGCTTGACAAAGATCCAATGTAGCTGATCTGTATGATGGTCACTGTGCCACTTTTGGTTTTGATCTCTGCCTGTTGCATAGTTGGAGACCTTTCATATTTGTACAATTAGAGGATATTGTATTATGGAAATTTTCATATAAATCATTATGCCTTCCCTAGGATTACTACTTTTAAACTTCCCCAAGAAAGCTTAAGCTGAGCACAACCATCCCCCTGCTCTTAGGGAGACATCCTTATGCACTTGAAGGTCTTTCTTTTGCCTTGGAAGTTGTAAAGAAGCCAGGGATTTCTTTATAAGGCTATGAAATGTTCTTGAAACATCTGCTTTTTTACTTACTCAGGAACAAGTTAATCAAGACACAGTAAGTTTTGTGTGTGTGTGTGTGTGTGTGTGTGTGTGTGTGTGTGTGTGTGTGTGTGTGTGGTTTTTTTTTTTGGTCAGCAAGATTAACTGGTCTAGAGGAATTGCCCACAGATTACAAGCCTCTTCCTAAACACACTCAGGGATTTTTTGACATACACAGCAACAAGGTTAGATTAGCTAAAGTTACCTCTGCCTTACAAAGGGATTTATATTAATGGACAAAGAATGGTGTAGAAAGATAATAAAAGAATGAAGATCTACCTTTCTTGGAAAAGTTAGGTCATACAGGGCCACTCTAGTGTCTTTGCAAGAATCATTAGAATGCCAAGATTAGACTTATGAACACATTCTATAAAGATATAAAATACAAATATTACATTATGCCAGAATTGGATTCATAACTGCAACAGCTTTGGCCTGAGGATTTTTCTTGGGCACTCTGACCATTAAGAGATACTAATTCACTGCTTGGGACATGACAATCTACCTAGGCTGGCTTGGAGAATTTCTTTCTATCTAGCATGCTAGAAGCCACATAAGCTACCAGCCTGAAAGAAGGCTGCCACATACCTCTAGATTCTTAAAAAAATGGGTTATGGGGTTGGTGAGTAAAAAATGTTATAAAAGATAACTCTGTTTACTAAACTTGAGAAAAAGTTATTGGAAAGGATAATACTCTACTTTTCAGTAGATTAGGGGGAATATCATAAATTTAAAATGCAAAGAAATTTTCTTGGGCTTCTTCCTATTGTGTTTAAATACATGAGAAAGAGTGGTTGATTGAGAATATCACAAATGAGAATATGACATGGTGGGACAAGCCTGAAATCATAGCACTCTGAAGCTCACAAGAATAATGATATAGAGTTTAAGAGCAAGATTTCAAGACCTTGTTTTAACACAAAACAAAAGCAACAGAAAAGCAAGAATGTTGCACTTTTGTATTTCTTTGAAATCTGGAAATGGTTTATTTTTTTAAAGTATTAGAACTAAATTAATTCGTTACAGTAAATATTAAGGAAGATTTGGGTTGTCTCCTATCACTGACTCTAATTATGGGGAATAAAGGTTATCTCAAGGCCAATTTGTGGCTCGGTAAAAGCATTATTTTATTGAACTGCCTGATAGTTAATTATTCCTACCCCAATATTTGTCTCCTGTTTTCAAGAGCTATAATCTATGATACTTTTGTCTGTACAGATCTTAAAAGTATGTGTCTACTATATTAGGAGGAAGTAATAGTCTTTGTGACATGGAGCATATGCTCTTGATTTCTATTTAACCAGAAATCAAGAAATCTGTTTAATCAAAAACCAGAGTGTTATGGTTTTTGTGTTCCTAATTTCTCTTTGGTTCTTATTACTTTTCAATCCCTTGGAGATTTCTTAGTCATTGTTCTGTTTCTGTGAAGAGACACCATAGCCAAAGCAAACTGTTATGAAAGAAAGCATTTAAGTGGGGAGTGGGGGTTGCTTATAGTTTTAGAGGTTTAGTGCATTAGTGTCCCAGTAGGAGCATGGAGGTGGGCATGCAGTCTTTAGAGCTGTGGCTGAGAACTACATCCTCAAAGCTCATCTCAGTGAAACACTTCCTTTGACAATGTCACAAGTACTGCAACAAGGTCACAACTCATTGCTTGCAACTTCTCCTCAAATAGTGTCATTCATTGATCACTAAGCTTTCAAATATATAAGCTTATGGAGGGTGCATTCTAATTCAAACACAGAGGTGTTTTAATAAAGCTTCAAATCTTGCTCAAAAATAATAGTTTTACAAATTTTACAAGTATTAGGTATATGTAAAACAATGCTTCATGGGAATTGAAAAATTATTTCTATCTTTTAGTAAACTTAATGCCATCAGTTTGCTGGATACTGAGAGACAAGTTTGCAGCACTCCATGCAGAATTATTAGGGTAAAGATGATTGCTATGACTTCTCTGATCATTTATATTGTACCAGACATTCTAGTAGATATGGAAATTATACATATTGAGTCACCATTCTATGTTTTGTTATTATAACTTACATAGTAATGATTTATCAACACTATCTATCTTGTATCAATTTCTTTTTTATTTAAAATAGTCACACACAAAAATTAACAACAGCAAGAACAACAACAAAACTAGAAGTGTAAAATTTAACATGAAGTCCCATAGCTTCTGTTTTCAATGCCAATTCTAAAACAGTAGAAGCTTATTAAGGTCTATAGTCCTTGGATGTGGTTATTAGTGCAGTCTCTTAATTATAGCATAAGAGTAGGAATAAGCCCCCCAGAAAAGGCAAATAAAAACATCAATTTCATCAGAAAGCTTTTTCTGAGATATTTGGATTTGAGCTAAATTTTGAGTTATAGGGAGAATGTGTTCAAAACCATAGAAGAGAGATATTTTAGCAAATTATATCATAAAGAGTGTGGCCATACCAAAGAAAACCACACTAATACGTTAGGCTCTCTGTTCCATAGTGGGATTTGTTTTCTCCTCCCTTTGTTGTTGAGATCCAGGCAGCTGAATTCCCACAGAAGATTTCATATTTCTTTGTCATATAAACTTCAGCTCTAGTCTAGTGAGGATGAAAGTCTCTCTGAAGTCCTCCCAGCAGCATTTCTCCTGCTTCATTTGACATGGTACTCCATCACAACTAGCTTGGCTCCTTCCTGACTCCCAGTGTTATAAATCCTCTGTACACCACAAGGTCAACTGCAGATGAGGAGCAAGGGCTGCCCGAGGTGCTGACAGCTCCATCTTTTCTTAGGCAAAAGAAAAGCTCTGTCCTGAAATCCAGTTGCAATCATGGTCCAAGTGTGGAATGTGCTTTCATCTTTAAGTGTGTGATGATGATTGTGGACTATGTTTCTGTAGGTCTTAACTGTATTTCCAGAGATGAATCTTGTGGTATGTGTGGTCCTGTTTTAAAAATTCTAAGATTGTAGGCAGGAGGAAGATCTATCATTGCAATGAACATGAGTACCAGGGAGAAATTATGTTCAGAGTCTTATGTATTGTATAAGACAGTGTATATGTATTGCCTGTGTGTGTGTGTGAGTGAGTGTGTGTGTGTGTGCTCCAGTTTTCTTTATTCTAAGATGCCATTCACTTTATGAGTAACATCCCTTATGAAACAATTGCTCTTCTTTAACTCGTACTGTGGTTTTTTGTACTTTATATGTGTTTGTAAAATAGTTGTTTTTATAAAGGTTCCAGTAAAATACAGAAAATTTAACTTTTGAGATATTTCTTATGTTAAAAATGTTAGAGTAAAACCAAGTCTAAGAATTGACATTCCCTGAAAGTTATCCATACACAATTTAAAATGTACCAATCAGAACACTCTCAGAAAAAAAATCAAGAGGACAATGTTATTTTAAAAATTAAAAAGATAAATTAGCTAAAGATATATCAATTAAAGATGGCCCTAACACGATCTTCACCTACCAAAGCAGGAGAAAAGTATGGGAAAATGATAACTTAAGTATCAACAATTGGACTAATAGCAGTGAGTAGAAAGACAAGAAATTATAAGAAAGTAAATAACACATAGGGGGTGAAAGCATTCAAGATTACCATTGGGTACCTGGCTACTTCATTGTCATTCCACCTGTGCACAGTACCCCATGTTGACAGAAGTCATATCATTGTCTTGATGCACTGTCATTATACTCTTCAAAACCTTTCCAGTATTGGGATAAGTGTTTCTTCAGTTTGCTTTTGTACCATGTGCCTATGTGATAGTTCCAGTAGCACCTTTTACTAGGTTAGAAGAAAAATCCTCAGCGACATACTGGTCACCTCTAATGTATTTTGGAATCATTTGGGAGGGGGTAAAAGTTGTTGGGCTTGGGTCACATGCCAGATCAGTTCTGGTGGTGTGTTGGCAGAGGCAGAGAAAAGAGCAGTGGAGTAATGGAGGGGATTGTGAAGTTACACCAATTTTTCTTCAAGGTCTGCAAGTTACTATATTGTGCATCAAGAGGAAGCACCAGGGTAAGCAAAGTGAATGAGAACATAACACAGACCAAGAGTGGGCAATCACTACATGGTAAATGGAGAATGCCAACTGTGCATGAATCCACAAATGGATTTATTCTCTGTCCTTCTCTATTTGAACTGTACATTGTTGTTAGCCAGAAAGGTCAGGAGAAGGACTTCAGTGACTAGGCTAATTTTTGTGCTCTCTCTTAGGAGTCCTACTCAAGGGAAGCAATCATATATTCCACCACTGAGATACCAAAGATACCTGACACTGATATTTAGAATCTGAGGGAATGGATATTCAGCGTCATTTACCACATGGCTACAGCTGAAGTCTGTTGGAAACTCTAGTAACCTCTTGCTCATAGGAAAGCAGGTTCCCACTGTGCCGTCTACTAGTCTAATTAAAACAGCAAATCTCTAATTGTAAAGAAGGTAATGTAAATAGATAACACTTTCCATAAATAAACAAAGGTCTGTGCTGAGATATAAACTTGAATACTAAATAAAGATTCTTAAATGTTATACATTTGTATATTAAAAAGAAATCTCTTGATACTGGTTCATGGACAGGAGGAAGTTCTTTGTCAAATAAGATTTTTTTCCAGTGACAGATACTCAGTATTTCATGAAGGACAGAACAATCTATGAAAGGATGCTAATAATTTTAAGAAACTCAGTTCTTCCTCTATTGTTGACAGTGCTCCTGTCAGACAATTTTAGCAGGTGCAAAATTGACAACATGGACTAATATCACACAGGACATTTTTTGGGTAAATGGCTTTTGGGTCATCTGTTTGAGAAGAGTCGTGGCTCTGATTCTCATTGAACATAGCTGAGTCTGCTGGGATTTAAATCCTTTGATGGGCCATTAAACTTCATTGAACTTATTAAACTACAATAATCCCAAATACCTTATGTCAAATGCGATATTGATGTTTAAATGCTAATGCCAAGAAGGTCATCAAGTTTCTTCAATCACTTTATAGTTTCTAGCACATCGATCATTTATTATGTTCATGTACCAACAATCTTTAAATTCGTCTACAAGGCATAAGCACTAACATTTTAGTTTTATCACTATGCATTTATACATAGATGAAATTATCACTCTACACTGTAAATATGCATAAATACATGTAACACTGAAACATGTGACAAGCTAGTGACACAGGTAGAAAAATAAAACCACAAACAGTATTTGAAACATGAACATCATCTGTGCCAATTCAAAGGCTTTGTGTTTCATAAGCAAATTTTTCAACATGGAGGTTATGTTTAAAAGAAAAGTGCTGTTTCTGTGAGTAGACCTGAAGTCTGCAGTAAGGCATTCATAGATGTATATTAAGGCTATGACAAAAAAGATTTTTACTTCAAAGGACATAATTTGTTAAGTGAGTAGATGTAAGTGTCTGGCAGACTGTTATATGTGTGTGAAATGTCTTACTACATCTTTAAACAAGTTTTTTATGCTTAGTTTGAAGGCCATCTTTCAAAAAGGCCATCTTTCAAAAATTACAATTTTAACATGAGTCCACAAGCATGTCATTGAAGATGTGATATGCTTACTAATCTATCATCAAGGTTTCAACTTGCAAAACAGAAGAAAATCTAAATGAAAATAATCAAGAAGGAATGAATATTGACTGAAAGATTAGGATGTTTTCAAAATCTCCAGCAAATATCCAATGACCCCAAAATGTTAATATTATATTCCACTGGTAAAGCTAGCAGGTTCCATAGTTAGTTAGTGGTCCAACAAAGGAACAAATCCGTGAAGTGGTGGTGCACTTGAACATTTCCATGAAGCAGAAAAAAAATATTTTATATCCTCCTGATTATAAGGTCAGTGAGAGGATAATTATTCCTTCCATAGAAAATCATTTGGGAATAAAATAGAAAAACATATGATTCATAATTTTCTGTCTAGGAAATTATGATTCATACATTAGATAATTTTTGCACCACAACTTACTAAAGGTAATCACTAACTGATACATCCACAGGCAAGCTGGATCTAGATATTCCCTCACTGAGATAGTCTAAGTGATTCTATATTGTGTTAAGTCAATTAAAAACAACACATTAACTGTTTGATGTAGTCAGAACATGCTATTTTTATTAACACATTAAGATAATTACTTTTAAATTGTTACATAGGTATTAAATTTTATAAATACATGGTTAATTTTATGGTAATTTTAGAAAATAATAAATGAAATAATTTATTCTCAAATCTGAAAGTTGGTGCCAAACATCTTTCAGTTTTCTTTCTGATGAAGATTTACATTTGACAAAGGCACCAGAAGTGGCTTTTCTGATCCCAGTACTAGGGAGGTACAGGGTTGTGGATATTTTAAAATTCCTTACCAGCATGATTTACATAGCTAGTTCCACTCCAGCCTGGGTGTTATAGTCTCAAAAAAATTATA